>JAEQBH010004953.1:0-105851 GCA_016808115.1 Tetrastigma voinierianum
TGATGTAACTGATGCTAAAAATGATGAATTGATTTTATTCCTAATATTTAATGATGTTTACATTGCTTTCATTGAATATCCGGCTTGACATTAATCACTTGTGAATGCTTGATCACCATTTTCTTGTTTTGGCTTTCGGTTTGAGATCAAGAGATGATAACCAAAGAGGACATGGGTAGAATATCATGTAATCAATCTATGAGGAGAGATACCTTAGGTTTTACATGTGGCATGGAGGGTTTGAGGCCGAGAGGCAATATGACCTGTTTTAGGGTTAAGCTTGTCGATGCTCGAGAGAGATCGACTTGTACCTTATTGATCCTGCCATCAATTTAGGAATTTAAACACCATTAGATTAACCTTCGAACCATATCCATCGGGATTAGCTAGGTAAAGTCACAACCCTAGGTTTTAGCTTTTAGTTTAGGATTTTTCTTTTATTTAACTTTGTTTTTATTCAAAAGATTTTCTATCATCCAAATAGAACCTAAACTAGATTAGATTGGTACTTAGTAGACCAATCCTCGTGGGAATGATACTCTACTTACTCTTTATTACTTTAACTTGATGCGTGCATGATGAATATGAAACTCATCTATTTTTAAGTCTATTTTCAATGAATATTTGAGACTTAAAAGTTCAATATAATGCAAAATTATGGAATCTTCACCCAGATTTGTGTTTTGCAGGAAAATAACGAAAAATAAAGAAAATAGCAAGAAAAGAAGAAGAAAGCAACAAAAGAGCAAGAGTTGCACACTCTGGTTGAAGAATACCTGACATCATAGCAGAAGTCAAGGAATAAAGGTAAAGAATGTCGCGACATCAAATCAGAGTTGCAACAATAGTTGAGCAATGTCACGACATAGGATGGAGAGAGTCGCAACATCGGTTGGAGAGAGTCGCAACATCAGTTGAAGAATGTTGCGACATCGGAACTTAGAGTCGCGACATCAATAGTCAAGTTGCAACATTAGCGGAGGAATGTCGAGACATCGAGTGACCAGAGTCATGACATTAGCTGAAGGCTTCAGAATAGAAAGATCAGAGTCGCGACATCAAAACTCAAAGTCATGACATTAGAATTCAACAACAACATGCAAAGTCGCGACATCAATTCCAAATTTGCGACATCAGAACAAGAGTCAACCAGCGATAGCAAAGTAGAGTCGCGACATTGTACAGACATGTAGAATCCAGAGTTGCGACTCCCTTTTCAGAGTTACAACATCACAATAGCAATGTCGCGACATTAGTCACGACATCAGGCACAACTAGGGCATAAATTTTTTAGGCTTTTTGAGGTCCGCATTATCCGCCTTGTTTTCAGGGCCCAATCATTAGGACCTATAAATAGAAGCTCCTAAGGTAGAGTGCGAAATTTCTTCTGGGGACAAAGGAACTTCAGAATTTCTCAAAAGCTTAAAGAGTAGCTGGGGCTTTTGTATATTTTTGTATTTTTTTTATTTTTTTATTTTTATTTTGGTTTTCATTTTTTAGATAGGAGTAGTGGACTGGAATCTGTACCTCGAGCCGATCATGTAAAATCAAGCTTCATTTCTGCTTGAACTCGAGTGGAATTTGGATTCATTTGGAATTCATTTTATTCAGTTTTGATTACATTCTCAATGAATTTGTTTGATCAACCAAATAATGTTAATTGTGATCCGCCATGGAAGGCTAAGCTCTCTCGAGTTATTGAAATTGGCAGTTTGGGTTATCATTTTATAGTATTTGAAATGAATGTTGTGGAATTGAGTATTGGATTGATTTAATTGATATTGTTCCAACAGTGAGTTGTTCTAAGTAGTAGCAGATTATACCTAAAAAGAGCTGTATCTGTGCTTTGATTTCCTGGATCCCTCTGAGTGACACAAAGATAGTTTACCTGAGAGTAAAGAGTAGTAACTTAGGGGTATGCTAGGCCGATATGTTTTGAACTAATGCACTCTAAGTATCACTTGTTGAATCACTAGTGATGTTCTAACCTTTGACTTCAAGGTTCCCTTATAGGTGACATCAAAAGTGTGTTCCTAAGGCATAAGAACCATTTGCTGATTTGCTCATTTAATACTTAGAGGTCTCGTCTCAGTTTGATAGAACAACCTTGATCATGTGTTAGCAAAGATTCAATCAAGGAAAAGAGAATATTCTAATTAAATTGCAGATTGAGATGTCAATTAAATTGAAGGAGGTCAGGTTATTCCTGTCTATAGGCAAGGCACTTCGCCTTGAGAGATGGCTGTGAAGTACTCGGTTTAGGAAAACAACCAGATCTTATTGAAGGATCAAACTAAAAGTAATGTAAGTAGGAACTGATTTGACCTAGTTTAGAATATCATGATGTTCTAAAGAGTGAAATGTATAGTGTCGAGGTATTCCAAGGCTATACTATTATGCTCTCGACAAATCCGTAATCTAAGTTCATAACTATGTTGTTATTGAACCATATGCAATATGATGATCAGAAATACTGGTTCATTTCCAATGTTATTCCAACTTAGTGAAACCTCTAATCCATTTAGTTTTAATTTTCTTTTTCATTAATGAAAAGTATACAAAAATTCTTTCATTCACTTAAGCTAGTTAATCCAAGCTTCAAATAGTGATGATGATCTTGAGTAGTAGGGGTACTTGATCTTTAGATTTTCTCATAAATCCCTGTGGGAATGATATCTGGACTTATAATCTACTTTATTACTTATATAACCTGTTCACTTGTAGTGATTTAGACTAAAGTATATTTTAAACACAATATTTTAGACAAATAGCAAAAAATAGTTTTCACATATTTGGTTCCAACAAGTTTTTGGCATTATTGTCGGGGACTGATCTAGTCCTTGGTAGTTGTGTTAGAAACTTGGTTTTATCATTTTGAACAGTTTTACAAGCTTTGTCACTCACTCAATCTGGACGGATCTAGTCCCTAGTAGCTGTGTCAAAAACTTGGTTTCATTTTTGGTAATTTTACAGTCCATTAGCACACATAGGCAATTTATAATTTCATACATGTTTCATGCCTATCAAGTTTTACGACGCCAAAAACTTGGACATGCTTGATGTTGAAAAATATTAGACAACATTTTTCAAGGGCATAAATCATGGGATTAAGGTGGCGCTTTTTTTACCTAATGCTAAATAAAACTTTTGTTTTGAATAGTGTTTAATAGGATTAAGATTTTTTTTGTAAAACAAATCAATCTTTTAATTTTTATCTAAAATTTAAGAAAATAAAATTTAAATAAAAATTTAAAGGTCCATATGTTTTTATTTAATTAGCATGAAACAAATTATGAGAATATCAATTGGATCATAAAATATATGATTTTCTTATATTTAAATATCTAATTTTTTTTAATTAAAAAAAAACATTATGAGAAAAACATTAAGAAAAAGGAAAAAAGCCAAAAATTTAAAAACCTTGGCAATAAGTCATGAAATTTGTTTTACAAAAAAAACATAGTGAATGCTGAAAGCAAATTGCTTTGAGCAAAAAGCTAAAAAAACAAACCCTACCTTTTTGCCTTATATATATCCACAATTTTCCTTTTTGCCTTCTTGGTTTATTTCCTATGCTCTAGAATTTTTCTTGCATCAGTAGAACTTAGGCATACTCCTCTTATCCCAGATGAATAAGGCATTCTTTAAGATCAAAATTTACTCAAACCTTACCACAATCAGACATATAATAACGATTGTCTTATTTGTTTATAAGGTGCTTTTCTTGGGTTTTATTAATAAACACTTTCTTTTGCATAAAGGATGACAAATCAATGGGTTATGGCCCAGAATGATACATTAATTCACCCGAATAAACTGTAAATACAGCAACATAAAAGAATTTTCTTATACCACAACTCCTTTAAGAGCGTGTTGTTATTTTGTATAAAGAAAGAAAAAACGGAGCATGCAGATCTGCAGTGAAGAAACACCGCTCTCCGCTTATTGATCCTTTCTATATATTTACCATGTATTGAAGCAATCTGAATTCAGAAAGGTATTAATCTAATATGGAAGTGTTGGGATGCTTTGTTCATTTCTGAAGAAGTTACCAGGATCAACCTTGGTCTTAATATACACCAGCCTGTCGAAGTTCTTCTTGAAATACTTGATCCCATAAACTCTTCCTTCCAAGTAGCTATTTTTACCATTGTGGTTGATACCCAAGTCCAGATCCCTATAATTGAGAAATGCCTCTCTAGGGGACTTGGAAACAAAGGGAGTCATGTAACTGTAGAGCTGTCGGGTCAAGTTTATGTACCGTTCAGCTGCCTCACTCCCATCTTCATCCCAGTTCGTGGCATACTGGATTTTGCATAGGTTCCCGGCGCGGTGAGGAAAAGGAGTTGCGGACGGGGAAATCTCAGCCATCTTTCCGCCATAAGGGTTGAAGGTCATAGCCGGGGTCTGTAGCTCGATCATTTTCTTCCATATCCCCTCAAGACCAGCCTTTGGAATTGGCTTCTTCAGATAGTCTGATTTTCTCTTCAAGTGTGTGTGTACTTGAGGGTTTCGATCAAGTAAAGCTTCAACAGGGGTTCCAGTGGTGAAGTTTGTCCAGAAGAGGACAGACTCCGCCCAGCTCATCTCGGTGCAGTCTGATGTCTGCAACCCCAGCTCGGGTAAATTCGCGTCCATGATGTTGAGAAGTGTGTCTAAACTACCAAGGAACAAGGAAAGAAATGTAGCTCTCACTGTCTTCTCTCCGCTCCGGCTGCCATTTACCACATTCATGGTTAGCCTGATGAAAAGACCGTCGTCTACCTTATCCGCAACTTGCTGCCACTGATACACAATGTCTGTTGCATTCTGTTCCAATGTCCTTGCAACCCGAAAAACAGTGACTGTTTCCGGAACTTTGACAAGCTTGATTTTGTAAGAAACGATAACTCCATAGCTAGCTCCGCCTCCTCCTGTAATGGCCCAAAACAAATCCTCCCCCATTGATTTTCTATTGAGAATTCGGCCATTAACATCCACCAACACCGTAGATCCAATGATGTTGTCAACAGACAACCCGTACTTTCTCATCATATTACCATAACCGCCGCCACTGAAGTGGCCACCAGCACCGACCGTGGGACATACACCAGCAGGAAACCCATGAGTCTTGCTTTTCTCGGCAATTCTATAGTAAATTTCACCGAGAGTTGCTCCGGCCTGAACCCAAGCGGTTTCATCTTCTATATCCACGCTAATGGATCGGAGATTGAACATGTCAAGGATGAAGAACGGAACCTCGGAAACATAGGACACGCCTTCATAGTCATGGCCGCCACTCCGAATTTTCATTCCGTAATCCATGCTTCTGTGGAGCAAAATAATGGCGACTTGAATGTGAGACCTATGGGTGGCGTGGTGATGATAAGGCGCGGCTTTGGGGTTGTAGAGGTATTGAATCTGAGGTTTCTAATGTAAGTCTCTAAAACCGATGAATATGAAGAGTTATCAGGAGTGTATAGGACTGCAGAGATGGGATGAGAAGACTGGGAATGGGTAGAAAGGCATTGGAGAAAAGCTCCATTAATGGAGTCCGAAGCTGAAGCTGCCCATGAAAGAGAGAGGAAAAGAATTATTGAAAGCAATGAAAGCGTTGAAGAAGTTGAAGTTCCCATTTGTGATTTCTCCTTGTGTGCAAAATGAGTGTTGGGATGGTAGTACAACATCTTGGTTGGTGTTGGAATTTATAATAGAAGAACTGCTAAGAAGATAATACAAGTCACCTCCCAATTAGACCACTGAAAATCAAAGGAGGAATTGGTGAGCAGAACTCAATCAGCATTTGACATTCCGTGATTAAATTATTATATGGTGAAAGGGTCCTGGCCATGAAGTCATTGTGGAGCTGTTTGCTATGTCTTTCATCTTCTGTACGATATGTTTTAGCTTATCCTTATCATTCACAATCATAGCTTCTGACCAATTTTTTTGGTATTATATTGAATGAATAAGTTTATAAGATTTAAGCAAAGGATCATGGGGAATAGTAATTCAATTGGTTAGTTTACTCCATAATGAATTCCCATGAATCAAGATTATAAAAACTAAAATAAAATAAAAGCACGTAAGCAAGCGGATATTAATTTTGAAACTTATAAACTTTTAACTAATAATGAAGCTGACAAATCATAATGTGATAAAACATATAATCTTTCACTTCATGCTAAGAAACAAGAGTTTTCAAATAAATATTTGGCCTTAAACCGTGTCTACAATTTTAGAAAATTAAGATCAATTTTTTTCCATCCTTTCTTGCAAAAAGTGGTTAGCGGCCACAATTGGTACACAATGTTTAGGACAAAATTAATTAATATAGAATTTGGGATGGTTATCGTAAAGGTTCCAGCTCCTCACAATGCTTCACATTAGTATTAACTCCATCACATCTAGCTCATCACACGTCATATGTTCATACTAATGTCACCCACAATTCTTTTGATATATATAGGTAAGCTACTGCTTTATGGTTTATTTTCCAATCAATGCTTCGTAATGATTCCATATGGAGATCTGTTATACTTCTCAAGACATTACTCACTATTTTCATGATTTATTTCCCTTGGAATGACCCATAACGATTGCAAACAAATTAATTACCTTGCATTATTAAATGTAATAATGAGTTACTGTAGATAAACTCATTTCTCATTATGGTCAAGTTTAGCTAGCTTTTTACTGAATTTATTTTCCAATAAAGAGGACTCTGACCCTAAAATGCTCTTTTGTTTTAAATTCTTAAATTCCTCTCCAATTCTTTTACTTTTTCAAAGTATCTGTTGTTTTTCGTGGTCTTACCCACAATATTAGTATTTTACAGGCAAAATGTTAAGCAATATTGACATATAGATCCCGCCAAGCATTATGGTCAAGCTTATATAACTTCATTATGTTTCCATATTATTAGTGGCGAAGCCATGATTCAGCACTAGGGGAGGGGCTAGCTTTTGGGTTACATAAATTTTAAGTAATGGTAAAGAGATTATTAATCAACTAGTATCAACTAAATAACCTCAATTAATGTATCTTGGTTGTCTTTGAAGAAGCTTCAGCAATTATTAAGGTGGCTGAGGAATTGGTAAAAAAGGAAAAAGGTAAATGTTTTATGGAGTTTTGATTCGTTGGTCTAGGTGGTGTGCAGGTCAAAGATTACAAAATTTATAATGCCTAAAACCCACCTAATGGTAGTCGAGGTTACTTGTAGGTATAGTGGTTTTAAGATTGTTCATTGGGATGAGTTTTCTCTCCGTCTAACAAAACTTATTATCTTGCTTGTGCAAAATTTTTTTTTAATGTAAAAATTGGATTTTTGAGAATTGGTTGGTTGATAGGTTGTAATTCAAGATGAAGCATCCCAAGACTTTAGTTTCACTGAGTCAATATACACCAACAATGATGACGAGGGTAGAATTGGTTTCCCAAAGTAACCTTTTGGTAGGTCTCAACAATGAAGCATTAAATATATGTGATAAGTATAGAAACAAGCGTATAGAATGAGTTTGACTAATTTCTTTGTTAATTTCTTATTTTGTAAGAAAAATCTCATTGAAACCTTTTCCATAAAATTTATGAATAATAGTGTGTAGAATGCACTAATAGAAAAGGCCTAAGAATTCTTGATTTCCGTAAAAAGATACGTGTAATTGTTAATTGAGAAGAACCTTCAAGAAAGGTATTATTGGAAAATTAAATATTAGGTAATTGATATGATAAGGATAGAAAACTTGACTTTTCGCTAATTTTATTTTCCATGGGAAAATAGACACCAAAAGAAATGTCCATTATTTTCTATGAGGAAATGAGGGCTATTGTTTTCAAAAGAGTTATCATGCAGGACCTTTCTAATGGCATCAATGTAATAATATATTAAACATTATGGGGCAATTGATGTATGAAAGGATTGAATTGGTGGGTACAGTAGATGGCGTTTGACAAGTGGTTAGATAGTTTTTATCTTTTCTCGAAAAATTGGCTTTTAAATTTTGGTGTACTAGGAGAAGGATGATGTTCGGAGATGAGAATAGTTGTCTTAACAATAAATATTAACTATTGTAAGGTAATATATATTTACAATAGTAATATATTTTAATAAACTAGATCTAAACCAAATTCATATCAAGATTGACTAATATTTCTTTAATGGATGATTTCTTTTCAAGGAAACGAGAGTTCTTCTTCGATTGATTTCACCTCGAATATAATGTGACAAGACAGAAAAACTTGACTTTCTTTCGTTAATTTTTTATTTTCCATGCTGAAAATGTATTACACCAAAAGTTAAACGCCCATTATTTTCTATGAGGAAATGAGGGCTATTGTTTTCAAAAGAGTTATCATGCAGGACCTTTCTAATGGCATCAATGTAATAATATATTAAACATTATGGGGCAATTGATGTATGAAAGGATTGAATTGCGGGTACAGAGATATGTTTGACAAGTGGTTAGATAGTTTCTTATCTTTTCTGGAAAAACTGGCTTTGAAATTTTGCAAAAATTAGGAGAAGGATGATGTCTGAGATGAGAATAAAGGTCTTAACAATAAACATTAACTATTGTAAGGTAATATATATTTACAATAGTAATATATTTTAATAAACTAGATCTAAACCAAATTCATATCGAGATTGACTAATATTTCTTTTTAATGGATGATTTCTTTTGCGTGAAAACGAGAGCCGATTGATTTCCACTCGAATATAACAAGATGATAAAACTTGACTTTCTTTGCTAATTTTTTATTTTCCAATGAAAATGTGACACCAAAAGAAATTGCCCATTATTTTCTATGAGGAAATGAGGGGCTATTGTTTTCAAAAGAGTTATCACAGGACCTTTCTAATGGCATCAATGTAATAATATATTAAACATTATGGGGCAATTGATGTATGAAAAGATTGAATTGCGGGTACAGAGATATGTTTGACAAGTGGTTAGATAGTTTCTTATCTTTTCTGGAAAAACTGGCTTTGAAATTTTGCAAAAATTAGGAGAAGGATGATGTCTGAGATGAGAATAAAGGTCTTAACAATAAACATTAACTATTGTAAGGTAATATATATTTACAATAGTAATATATTTTAATAAACTAGATCTAAAACCATAATGAGATTGACTCAATATTTCTTTTAATGGATGATTTTTGCGTGAAAATGAGAGTGATTGATTTCACCTCGAATATAATGTGTGTGTGTATATATATATATATATATATATATATATATATATATATATATATATATATATATATATATATATATATATATATATATATATATATATATATATGCATACATGTTTAACATTTATAAAATGATTACACAACATTTGGCCTTTTTTTAAAATGAAATTGTCAACTAAGAAACTTAATTTAAAGATTGAATTGTCCTTTTGGCTTAGGGGAGCTACCAAAGCATCTTTATAAATAAACATCAATTAATATTTTATTTAGTTAGTCAAGTAAGAAAAACCTAAAAATTTATTTGTCCCCCTCTTAAATTATGTCACTCACTTTTTCCACGAAAATCTACTATTAAAAAATTCATAGATTCTCCTCCATCACATTTCTTTTAGCGAAAGAGTCAAAGTCTTCTGGGACAAGGACAAATTCCATTAATTTATGCTACCAAAAGTCACTTGGCAGGCCACCATTTGCAAGGATACGTTTACATCTGACCATATGATTTATGACAATATTGTATAAGTCAATGTCAACAAAGTCAAAGTCTTCTCTCGGGAATTACGTTATCCATAATGTTTGAAGGGACTAGTTAATTTTTTTTTTTAGTTGGATCAGTTTTGCAAATGAAATGTAATGATATATATATATACTATATTATAAAGTGGTTTGAACTCAAACTATAACTTTAAATGTAAATGACTAGACAAAAGTTATGGGATTGTACGATGATTAATGCCTCACATAGTCACATGCCCGATTCTTCCACTATGATATTGTTATTTTCCCTAAAGGCAAATAGACATGATATTTTATTTTCTCAAATGAATACAATTTGAGTGATGGGCCAATTATTTTCTTGGTGGAAAATTCAATCTTTGGGACTCACTTCATATACTAATTGTTGTGACTCGTGTAACAAAATAATGATAAAATTAGAGAAAAAGGAAAAAGAAGAATACACACATAAATACGTGGTTCAATACTGTGCTTATATCAACGAGAAAATCACTAAAAACTTTCATTATCACTAATAGGGTTCCATAGAAGGGTATATTTATAACAAACCATATATATGATAAAATACCCCTAGCCTTGATGTGCTCCCCTTGTTGAGCTATGCTACAATCCGACATTTGCCCATTTTTCTTCATAGATATGCTACTCTCTCAATATGAGCTGAATTATATAATATTGAGGTTGTGTTTGGTTCTTGAAAATTAGTTAGGAAAATAAAAAAATTATAACAAAAAATCATTTTCTCATATTTAGTTGTCTAAATATTATTTTTTTAAATTAAATATAATTAAAATTACTTAAAATCCTTAAAATTTTTAAATTATTTAATTTTTTTATACGATGAGTTAAATTATTTAATTTTTATTCTAATGAGTTAAAATAAATAAATCCGACTTGAAATAGTAAATAAAAATAATTTGTCAGATTTATATCTTTTTTTATTTTCATGCTTTTTCTTTCCTTATATTTTTCTTATTTTCTTTCCCATACATTTTACTTAGAAACTACCTATATTTAATCTTTTTTTTCCTTATATTTTTCCTCTTTATTTTCTTTTCCATATATTTTACTTCAAATTTTTCGATAACAGTATTACCCTTAAATAATAATATGAAAATATATCACAAATCAGAAGGTGTATGATGCCTCATTAGCATTAGCTAACTCCATTTGTCTTACTCCAACCCTCTTGACCAGACCCAGTCCAATTAGGTTGAGAAAGCATTTCAAGGCCCAACAAAGAGCTATTTGGGTCAGCCCAAACTAAGGTTAAATGGGTTGAGAGAGGCCATGTGAGGCCCATATTTGCCATGGCAAAAATGTATGGGAGAATCATGCGATAAAGGGTAATTAGGCTTCAAAACTTAAAAAACAGGTCACATGACTTCCAAAATTCGGTTCACCACTCATTAAAGTTTTGAAAATCAATATAAAGAATATTTATACGAAAAGTCCAAATAACCTTAACTCAAGTTGGAAATTTAACGAAAATTGCATTATACTGTTACTTTAATTATTAAATGTATAAATTAAGATGTCAAAAAAATGTAAAAAATAATTCAGTTTTCTTTATAAATTATTTTTCAAAGTTTTAAAATAATTTAATGTTTAATAGGATAATAATTTATTTGCAATTTAAGATTTTCTTAAATTAATGTATTTTTCACATTTTAAAACAAGTTTTAGAAATTACTTTTATTCACAATACTTTATTTTTAGTAAATTTTTTATTTATATTATTATTTTTAAATAAATGATGAAGACAATATCTTATTTTATTTTATATTTATATTGTTGTTTTTAAAATAAATTTTAAAATTTTAAACACTTCCTTAAGAATATAATTTAATTAATAGGTCAAGACAATAATCTATTTTTAATGGCTAATTAAGTTTCATTCAATGCCAAGAACACTGATATTTAATTTTGAAGTCATATCCAATATATAAGTCATCAAAATTGAGGTATGTTTAATGGACTACATAAATTAATATTGGAATGTGAATTGTAGGAGGCCACTTTAAATTTGGAGGAATTATGTTTTAGGGTATCGTGGGCCTCATATTTAACATAACATCCATAAAAGCAATCAAATTAAGGTGGTGTTTGTTTTTTTTACTTAATGCCGACGTAACTTCTTTCTTTTTTTTTGAAATTTAATCAAGTCAATAAGACTTAATAAAGACAAGATGTCGTTTTTTTTTTAACATTGCAGAAATGAGTACGATGACAATGCTGACGATTATTTTAAGCTCATTCCGCTGCCTACGACAATAATGCTTACTTAATTTTAATCTGCTTTTAAAGTATTTGGGTTTATTTTATGTACCCGGTAACGGCCATGATTGCTATCAGAAAACCCGGTAAAATTGTGGGAATTTTAAAACGACAAAATATTAATAAAAATAATAAATTATCATAAAGGTTCAGTGAAGCTCATAAAATTATCTGTGATCTTGATAACGAAACTGACCACGCCGTTAAATCTGCCCCACGAAATCTAACACCCGTAAGCTTCACAATTCTAAGACAAGTGGAATTTTTTCCGATTTTCTGGGTGATAAGTTGCCGCGACTTTCAGGACTAGATTTTTACAAAATCTGTGAAGTCATGAATCGTTCGCCAAGCTTCATTTAAAATAAAGTGAACTCCGAAGAAATAAATTGTTTCGAAAGAAACGGGATCCAAATAAAGCAATATGAACCATGTATCCAAAATAATAATAATAAAGCCTCCCGCCCGGGATTATATTTTTAAAATAATTTATTATTTTATTTTTATACTTTTTAATATAAATAATAATTATTATTATAATGTTTTTTAATAAATAATTTATAAAAATTCATAATATTTTTTAATGAAAAATATTAATTTTAATATAATAAAATAAAAAGTAAATATAAAAAATGAAAAATGAAAAATAAAAACAAAATTAAATGTAAACAAGGCGAGTTTGAGAATTTTCCCATATCCGGCCCACCTCAATTTTTTAAATGAGATAAAGTTTATAATCAAAAAATAACGCAGCCTCTGGCCGATGAGACCGCCCCGTCCCAAACCTTCTCATTGTCATCCCTAGTAGTGTATATTGTTGTATTTTCTTCTCATTGGGCAATAATCAGCTTTTTCTTATTTTTAAGTGGAATGATTCTTTCCCGAATAAAACCAAATATTTTAACTTTTTCTATTCGTAACTTTTAAAAAAATTCTCAAAGAATAAGTCGCGAAAATTTAAAAATAGCTGAACTTAACGCCGAAAGCCTATTTAGCTTTCAAAGATTGCTCAAAAACAAACGCCACCTGCTCTAAACCTATGATATGAAGTAAAATTACGATCAAGGACATGTAAAATTTCAAAGCTAATACTACCCTCCTCCTCACCACACAAGCTCATGTTGTCCTGCCCAACCCTAATTTCGGGTTTGTTAAGCCTAACGGATTAGGCTCAAATTATCAGCTCTAGTCAATACATCCCATTCCAATGATGAGAATAGATAAACTAAAAAATAGAATGAAAAGTATTTCAAAGTGGGAAGAAGAAAGTATTTGGAAGGAAAAAATTAAATATTAAAAAAGAATTTCAATTACCTTGTTTTAGATTTTGCTAAACTATATACTAATTAAAATGCCAAAATCATTATTATAATATTTTTAACGAATACTTTATTTTTTATATAATAATTAAAAGATTTGTGAGAGTATAAATTTATAAATATTTTTAAACAAATAATCATACTCTATGTCATTATTTCTTTATATCATTACATCTTACATATTTTAGAGTTTTGTAATACTTTGTAAGGTTTGGATCAATTCATCTCCAACAAATTTTCTAAATTTTTTTTACATATATTCAATATATGTCCATAAAAATCCAACAATGGATATCTTTTACAAAATATTAATATTATCTTTGACCATATTCATAAAAACAAAATTTGATCTATAATTTGCAAGTCATTGATTTTTTTTTTTCGACATCTATTCACTTCAGATTACATCACAAAGATTACGCTTTTCACAAAGCTTTCCCACTGTGAACTTAACTCTGTGACTCTTCCGCTCTACGCCCTCTAAGCTTTTAAGTACTTGAGTTAAGTAAGCACAGTAAGTTACAGTTGCTTATATATCTTAGTTTATTTATGACTGTTCTAGCTATATTATTGGGTTCCAAAATGCCTTCTTGGGGCATAATCCCAAAAGCCAACCCAATCTCAACTAGACCTAACTCGTGTATGGACATGGGCCACTCTGAGTAATGTATTCCGCCCACAACAAGGCTTAGCCCATAAGCCTATTGTTGGGTTTATTCATTTTCAAAGGCATTTGGAATTGGATGAAATAGCCAAGAGTTCATAACAAGAAATTTCTTCTATGAAGAGATTTCTTACTTTGCTAATTTTCTTTGATGATTGTTTTTTTATCCTCGTCAGATTACTTAGGCCAGCACCAAAAAAATATATGCTTGTCTAGTCATTGCAATTTAAGTGATATTTGAGAGTTCAAATCTTTTATAGTATTGTGTATTTCTCTCATACCATTTTCATTGTAAAATTGATCATAAATAAAAGATTCAATATTCTTACCAAATTTCTTCAAACATTATACCTCCTTCAATAATTCCAAGAAGACTTAGACTTTGTTGATGTTGACTTCTACATTGTCATAAATCAAATGGTTAATCATAAATGTATCCTTACAAATGGGGGCCTACTAAGTGACTTTTGGTAGCAACAAATTAATGGAATTTTGTCCTTCTCAAAGAAGACTTTGACTCTTTTGCAATAAGAAAAGTGATAGAGGTAAAATCAAGTGTAGATTTTCGTGGAAACGTGAGCAAATATATTTAAGAGACAAATAAATTTTGAGCTTTGTCTTAATTGACTGACTATATAAAATAATTGTTATTGATTTGCAAAGATGCTATGTCATCATTTTATAACTATGAAACACACACACATATGTTTTAAAGTTTTATGGCATTCCTTCTAATAGTTTTGGCCTTCCCAAAATTAATTCCAAAATCACTCTCATTTTCAATGTAAAAAGGAAATTATCAATTAAATACTAAATAATCTCCATATGAATTTGTTTAAGAGTTTATTAATAGAAATTATCTTACAATGTTTAATGTTTCTACTTAAGACCCTAATTTCTCATACATCATATTTCTCATAATTTTTGCCCAGAAATTTCAAAGTCAGTTTTTTCATAGAAGCTAAGAAACCATCTAACCATTAGTCAAACTTCTCTATGTGCTCTCATTTCAATGTTTTCATACTGTGACACCCCAAAACCCGGGGGTCCTGTTGACCACCATCAATACGTGGAACTCATATGGCTCATATCATGTGACCCATACTTGAGCAGCACTCAATAGGTCTCATCATCCATAATGGTCCATACCTGCTACAAAGACCATTGCCATTTATGTATCCAAAGAGCTATTACATCACTCTTAATACAAAACATATATTAAAACTACTGCTCTAATATATATACAACATAAACAAGAATCATACACAAACCCAAGACGCTCATAATCCCTGGCCTCAGTTAAGCGCCCGTCCCGCCCTGGTACCTGTCCCATACCCAGTGTCCCACGACGCAGTGAGCTAACGCCCAATAGAGATAACCTACAGCGGCTATTTCCCCACCTAGTGCACACATGCAAATGATTATTTCACACAAAACCAACAACCAATCCGTTTATACATGTTGTCCTATCATGGAAAAATCTACATGCATGTATGAGACGACACTTATACCCAAGTAACGGTCAACCTCCACCCACCACCCAATGCAAGTGCCAATGGGAAATCAATGAGTCAGTTTCCTGACTCTCATCTCACAACCCGTAGCTCATGTGGATATTTATTTAATCGTTGCCTTTGGCAATGTAATTTTTCGGTCTCACCGCTGGTCTCTTACACCCTCCAACATTTTTCTAAGCCACCGGTGGATAAGTCAGCCTGAACTGTGTTTTCGTGCTTTTCACTTGAGGGGGGTATCTATCCCCTACTTGCTACGCCTGACACATTTCATTTTCCATTTTCGTTTAACACTGTGGAACTCAATTGGACTTTGTCCCATTCCCAAGCCCACACGATTCAACACCAAACGCATTGTCAAATCAGTACCATGAACACACTTTCATGTAAATTGGTGTTACCGCACACCAATGCAATGCAATTTGTGCCACTGCACTCAAACCCATGACCAATGTGATAAGACCTCTACGGACATTCTACACCATAGCATTATAAGCGCTTATGAACACTCATGTCTAATGCACACAACATTTCATAGATGCACATACATGCAATCATGTTAATATTCCACATATTCAAATCAATACATCACATAAGCATGCACTACATCTTTTCTATCATTCGCCTTGTCTCATGTCAACACATCATTCAAGACGTATTAAAATAATTCCAACCATTACTTAGTGGGGCACTACACCATATTCTCGGGTCGAGACATAGTGTATGTCGGGCCAAACAACCCAATGCATATAATTGTTTTCATCTTTATCACATATTTCCCACATGTCATTGAATTCATGGCAATAACACATATTAGTCACTCCCGCCATAACCGCCATGTTGGCCTAAGAAATAATTCGACTTAGTCTAGAGTCTGCAAATACATCACAAAAACATTCAATACTGTTACAGGTCTCCAAGAATTTTGATTACAAACCGTTCCGAAAAACGTGGTTCGAAACAAAACTACTATTCCTCAACTATCTCGTGACCCAAATTTCAATGTTCAGCCTACATTTTATCGTGAGAACTTTATTTTTTTATTAAATTCTATACTAACGAAGCTCCAGAGTCTAATAAAGCGAATCGAGTTCGGATCGAGAAAGTCATGGTCAGTCCAAAGTCGACGCGGCCGATTCTGGCCAAGGGTGTGCGGAAATTTGGGCAAATACTCGTCATTATGCTCTGGATTTGCCGCCCCATAACACAAGGTTCTCGTCTCTGACGTCCCAAAACCTCAGAACCGGGTCTCGACCATCACACAATCACAACAAAACCACACATCACATCCAAATTCAGCCTCAAAACCGGATCGAAACCCGAGGCCATTACAAGGCCCCTAGGCGTAAAATAACCAGAGTGGGGAGGGAAACCCACCTCTTGTAGCGCTAGCTTTGGGTTCTTTACCGGTCCGGTCTCGCCACCGCAACACTCCTTCCTCTTCCTTCTCTTCCTCCTTCCTCCTTTCCTTTCCTTTCTTTCTTTCCTCCCTTCCTCCTTTCCTTTCCTCCCTTCTCTTCTCCTTCCTCCTCCTTCTCCTCCCTCCCTTCCTCTTCCTCCTGTCGCTCCACGTACTAGCTCGGGAGCCTCTCGTCCTCCTACCAACAGCCCATGTGAGCTCCTTATATAGGCATCGCAAGAGCCATGCATATTGACACATGGCATGCCATGTGTCACACACATGCATGCCTTTGCCATGCATTGTGACACATGGCTTGCCATGTGTCACCACATGGTTCGCCATGTGTCACCACATGGTTCGCCATGTGTCATCCACATGGCTCGCCATGTGTCGCCCGACACGCGTTTCCTCGAAATACGTGAAATTCGACTATCTCGGAATTCAACGAAATTTGACTGGGTAGCTAATTTTCACGAGACGATTCCAACGGCGCAATCCGTTTTGTCATCCGAGATCTAGAAAAATCCCAACTTTTCTTTGGACTATTCCGGTAAACTACCGTTTTTGCCCCCTTTTTATCTGAAAAATTTTAAATTTAAAATTTTCACGGGTTTTACACATACATTAACTATCCCCACTATGTTTTAATATTTCTACACCGATACCATCGGAAAAGTCCTACATAGTAACTCTTTTGAAAACATTGTACTACATGGCAAAAACTAAAATATTTTAAAAAAATAAAGTCAGCTTTTACTTTAATAAATTTGTAATAAGACAAAATTTAATTAAAATAAATTTAAATAAAAATCAATTGAAATTAATTTAGTTTGAAATTATTTTAATTTTAATTTTTAGACTTCAATTTCAATTTAAATATCTAAAATTAAACTTAAATTTAAAAAATAAGTAATATTTTTTTGAAAGCTAAATATTTAATTTAAAACTAAAATTATATTTATTTCATTTCTTTTTGTAAAAAGATTTATTAAATTTACTTTTTAATAATATTTATTGTTTAGAGAGAGTATATAAAGGAGGAGAGAGAGAGAGAAGGCCAGGAGGGAAGGGGGAAGTGAGAGAGAGGAGTGGGAATTCCATATTTACATGGAGCAGTTAATGCGACCTGAAACTCACAAAACCCTACTGGTCACAGGATAATGATGATGCTTTTTTTCAACTGATCAGGTCGAGCTGCATCGGGGTCGCTCACCGAGACGCTTATCATGAAAATGGTCTCACTGGTTCCCAACGGAAAATCGCTGGTTATTTAAAATTTCACGTGGTCTCTTCTCCCGCAAAGACAGAAAAAAGAAAGTACGGCGCAGGTTTCGCCCAGAATACCATGCCTGCCGCTTCTTTCTCGAGAAAAAGGATAGACCGCTAGAGAGGGCTTAATGTGTCATGTGATGCTTCATGCATCTTCACCGGAAGGAGTACCTTGTATTTATAGTATATGTTTTTCCGGGGCTACATGGTGAATCTGATTTTCTCCTATCGATTTGGTATTACTTGCCTTTTTTATCGGTATCAGATTCTAGCGATATAGAAAGAGTAGTTTATTTGGAATAATCTTCCTTCCTTATGTGGGATCCGCTTGATCCCAGATATATCACATCATGAATTATCTTACTTTCCTTGTCAAGAGATTTAGTTCGATTCAATGATAAGACGTTATTTGGGATTATTCTTATTCCATATCAAGACAATTTAATTTTATTCATATCGTGGCCTCCCAATTACCCCTCGGGCGCATCATCCTTCATGCTTTTGCCGGGCTCTCGCTTTGATCGGGCGCTTTAGGGACCCGAGTGTTTCATCGGGTCGACCTTTCAGCCCGCGACGCGGCGCCGTGAGCCTTCATTTTTAAACCCTATAAGTCAGCTTCAGCCTGGTACTGCAGCATGCGGAGTGGTCAGAACGCTTTCACGATTGGGTGCAATTTCCACGTTCGCCAAGAAGTTAGTTGTACTGGTCATCACTATATGTCTTATGATAATGGTGACTCTTCGCTTTCGCCTCATTCTCCACTCCTTCAATTTCCTCTACTTTCTTTCTGCAGACATCCTCCGTCTTGTGTGCCTCCTTGATCCCGAAACCTTTCTCTCGCTTTCTAAATGAGTCTCGACTTCCTCTCTCCCTTAGTCTTGTCCGAACCTTTGCGCAGTCTTTTTCCCGGGCGCCTTTCGTGGGATAGCTTTTTCTATCGTATTCCCTGACCACAGCCTTTATCCTTCAATTTTTCTGGCGCATAATAACAGCTAGATTTTCAGGTTGGCCAAGTTTTGTTTTTATTACTGCTTTCTCATCATGGGACCAGGCCCTTCTCTCTCGCGCATTGGGTGAGGACTCCATCGCTGCTCTGCCTCGGGGCTGACCGGGCGGCGTGCCTCCGACCGGGCCTGCCCGGCTGAACTTCAGACGCCCCCGGGCGCCCTCCTTTCCTCGGACAAAGGTAAGGGGCAAGGCCAGACTGATTGTTATTCCTGGGCCTGGGGAATACCCAAATCCGCCGGCCTCAAAGATGCCAGGCCAGGGCCTAGCATGCCCAACCTCATAGGCCAAATTTTGTCAAATGCCATCACCTCCTTCAGCGCCGTCAGTCCCCTCTCAGACGCTTTAAACCCATGGTTTCCAGACCTAAGAGATGGTATGCTTCTTGAGGTGGCCTTCAAAAATGGTCTTCGCTTCCTCCAGATCCTTCATAAAAGGGGTTTTGGCAAAGACTTCAATGTTCCATTCTTCTCAACTCTCGCCTAACGGCCTGGGCATTTTGATTGGTCTAACGGGGTTTTCTTTAGGGACCGAGGTCCTGTCCCTGGTAATGCGCTCTTTATTCTTTATAGCGGCGAAACCACCGAGGGCTTCCGCTTTTTTCCCTTGCTCCGCCAAGCCTCCGGTGATTTCCTATCTTCCCTCTTCCCACAAGTTCTGGAATGAACGTTATTTCACGCTGGTCGCACCGGACAGACTCCACTCGATGCCACTACACTTGCCCGGACTCGACCAATTCGAAGAATCCCACTTTTGAGTATTGCTTCTGTTGTAGCCATGATTTTTGTGAGGTTATTGATATTTATAATTCTTCATCGTCCACGTGCCTCTCAGGTGCTCGACCTGACCTCATCCCTGAAGATAGCGCCATAATGCAGGAGTTGGCTATGTCCCGCGCCGCCTCACGCAGTCGATTGTCGGATATTCTCGCCCCCTTGAGTTCAAGGTCACCGTCATTGCCTCTGTCTCGCCTCCTCCCATTATGAAAATCTTCCCACTGGCACCCGGCTGCAAGCCTACCAAGGGAGAGCTTTTGGCTCGACTAGAGACGCTGTCTCAAAAGCCCAGGAGCTTGAAACGGAAAGACCTGGACTCCGTTGAGAAAGACCGCCAGCTCTTCTGGTCGAGGTTCCAAACAGTGTATCTTCTCCCTCTTCACTGATCCAAAGCCTTCTGAATCTCCAATCCCGCATGGTCCCGCCGCGGCGGTGAAGTGCCCCTCGGGAAGGTCACCGAGCAACCGCTCGCTGGCCATGCCATCACTGTCGTGAACTCCGGCCGCTGCTAGAGTATTAAGCCAATTCTTCGAGTGGGTGAGGAGTTGGAAGAGGGAAAAGATTCGAGACTGTGGAGATGGCGACCCTTGTTTCTCAATGTCGAACTCATACTGGCAGCTCTCGCATTCCCATGCGATTTCGATTCAAGAAGTCGAGCTCGCTGCCCGTTGACGAGGCTCGCCTATCCTCTCCTGTGGGTCATCGTAAGTTCCAAAACAAAATTTTGTCGGTCTCGATTTCAATCCTGGGGCTGAAAGTGCTGATTCCGGTGTCGATACCGACTTTGTGTTGATGTGTGGTGGGTTACCCATTTGAAGAGTATGGCCAAGAAGGCCAAACTAAACGGTTGGGTCATGCCAAAGTCACCAGCTTATGCGAGGTGGCTTCCTCATTTCGACGGCCGAGTCATGAACGAAAAGACGATGGTCAGGAGGCAAGGAAGCTCCAACTGATTAAAGCATACCACGCCGCATGTCCAAAGCCGAGGTAGAGAGGATGAGGCCGTAAACAGTTGAGGATGGTCAAGGCGAAGCCAGAGGTCCGACGAGCCGCTTAGCCGTGCGCAGACACTCCATCGATGCTTAGGGACGGGTTTCCAATCTACCCACAGCTTCGCATCTGCAGGACAGCCTTCGCCTCAGTGAGAGTCGCTGAGTCTGCAAAGCAAGAGCTACGTATGCCACGATGATCTACGACAAGATAGCTTGTTAGATCTGATTGGTCGAGGCTTCTGAGGCATACGGCTCAACTAACGCCTGACCGAGGAATGTCACGTCAGGCGGATCTTCATCAACAAGTGACTCGGTTGCTCACGACGGTAAATTATAGAAAGTCGAGGGACGAGGCTTCAGACCAATGGGCTTCCGTGGTTTCGCCTTCAAAGAAAGTCGCTAATGTCTATTCGTGCTCATTTCAATTTTGATATACCTAGTGATCGATATGCCGAGGAGTCCCTGGCCTACCGATACTTCAAGAACCGGTAATTCTAACAAGCCCACTCTCTCATCAGCCCCGCTCCTCCTTCTGATGCCTGATCTCCTGTGCACGTCTTCGCTTGCCCGATGTCGACTTTTATACTTTTCTTTTATATATATATATATTTTGTTTGGTCGGACCTACACATATGCAGCTCTCCTAATAGATATTCATTTTTTACCATCTGTGTCTCTATTTGTGCATTTCGCGTTGTTTTGCATGGGTCGAATTAATTTCTTGGTTTGCATAGCCTGAGTTAAACTTCTGAGCTGGGCAATTTGGGGGCTCGCTAGCGCTTGAGTATTTCGACCGAGCTTCGTGCTTCAGACAGCCTAGTGGGCTGAATCGTTTCGAGCCTGAACTGACTTCCGAGTAACACGCCCCGAGTCGGGTACAGTTTTGAACCGAAAGTTAGTGGACTCATGGGTCAAGATCCGAGCTGAATACAGTTAAGCTCTTCGAATCGGCTACTGGGCTCGAGCGCCAGGCCTCGTGTAATGAACAGCCTCGAGTTGAACTCGGACTTCTTAGGCCGCATCACTGCGTGCAGTTAAGCTTGTCAAATCAGCCATTGCCTAGCGCCAGACTGAAGTGGTCCGAATATCCGAGTTGAATTCGACTCTGAGTACACGCTCACCTGTGTGGTCGAGCTCGGATCCGAGCCGGTGGGCCTGGGGCCGAATGGCCCGAGTCGAACTATCCCAGTCAGATGGCCCACAGTGGAAGTCGAGCTCGGGCCGGCGAGCCGCAGTTCCGGCGCCGAGGCCTAGTGGCTATATAGCCCGAGCCGACCGATCTTCGAGCCGCGTGTGCCCGGATGTGAGGCGGGGCCAGCTCGCCAAAGTGAGCCGCTAGGCTCGGGGCACCGAGGCCGAGTGGCGTTATGGGCTCGAAACAACCGAATCGATCAATACGACGCCCGAGCTGGGTGGCCGAGCCTTCTGAACCAGCCTGGCCCGGCTCGGCGCCCGAAATGAATCCCGCTTAAATGACATGGCCGTGCAGTGGTCGAGCTTGTTAAACCGAGCCGCGGGCTCCTCGCCGAGTCTGGGTATGAGACAGCCGAGCTTGATCTCGACTCCCAGTTGCGCGCCCTGGCACAGGGAGCAGTCGAGCCTGCCAAAGTGAGTCATTGGCTCGGCCACGAGGTCGAGTGGCTACATAGCCTTGAGCTGATCTGACTTCTAAAGGCGTGGCTCGACAAAGTGCAGTTCGCTCACGCCAAAGCGAGCTACCGGGCTCGGCGCCGAGGCCGAGTGGCGATATAGCCCGAGCCGGACCGAATCCTAGGTCAAGGCGGGCCTAGATGAAGTAGCCGAGCTTGTCAACCGAGCACGCGGGCTCCGGCACCGAGGCCGAAAGTGGTGATATAGCCCGAGCCGATCTCGACTTAGTCGCATGGCCTCGAATGGGTAATGATCGCCAAAGGAGCTACCGCCCGTGCACATAGCCGGTGCGGCGATATATTCCAGCCGATCCGACTCTAGGTCAGCGGGCCCTCGACAGAGTAGTCGGTCATCAAAGTGAGCTACAAGGCCCGGCGCCGAGGCCGAGTGGCGAGTAGCCTCGAGCCGAACCCGCTGAGCTCTTCAACCGTAAGACTGGCTCATGGGCCAGAACGTCTGAGTTTAGTCAACAGTTTCAAACTCTGAGCCGGGCCCGGCGCCGAGGCCTCGACTTCTAATCTCGGGAAGACGCCAATGTCTTTAATGTTGGTTCATGGAGAATTGAAACTACTTCGAAGCCTGGTGCTTTAACCTTCTTATAAATGGCGGTTCAGTTGCTATGGGAACCCATACTGGGCAGCTTCGCTTCGTGTAAATCAAATATGCTAGGACAAAGCTGAGGTTTTAATCGTCTTCATGGGTTCGCCTAAGATTCTGCCCAAATTTTGTCGGGATCTCCGCTCATGGGAGTTTGTTTTTCCCCCAGCTGTCTCCCCTTTACGTGAGCTATGTTATCTCCCAGCTTCTCGTGCTAGTGGAATGCGTCCTGAGAGGGCACCCTTGTGCCGCTTTCTCCAATTCCTTCTTCCCTTCTTCTCCTTCTTTCTTTCTTCTCTTTCATTCTCTCTCTCCCTTCCTTTCTCTTTCTCCACATCTCTATCCCTCCTTCCCTTCCTTCCGCACAAACTCTTTCCATCCCTTTTTTCTTCTTTTCCTCTTTTCCACCTTTTTCCTTTCCTTCTCCTTCATCCATCTCGCTTTCCTTTCCTCCTCTTGAGGTTTTTTTTTTTTTTGAGGGAACTGCTTGTACTGTGTACTTCCAAGATGTAATCGATGACACTACTGATTGTAACTTAAATGTGTAAATTCTTTGATTGAACAGTTATAGACTTTTCCTCGGGATCATGAATTTTTCAATATCTTTTTGTGTGTATTTTAATTTTTCTCGATTCCATGGCTGTGTCATTTGCAATGTTCAACCAACAATAACAAACGCTTAATTCATCATCCGAAAAATGGATAATGCTTATTTGGGATTACAAACCGAGGTCTACTGAAGAAAAGCGCTGGCAGATGCTCCGTGCATTCCACGATGATGTAGAATTTTCCCTCCTCCGGGTCTGAGCTCGTGAGCTCGGTCCGATGACTCGAGATATGATGTGGGCCTTCAGCCTAGTTTTTTCATAGTCGGATTCTTCCCATCATGTGTGGAGCTTCTTTAAGACTAGACTCACCACAGTCTGGTTTGACTCTTTTGGTCAGAGTACCATACCTCCTTGGTAGCTTCCTCGTTTCAGAGCCCTCTCGCTTTTCATCCGTGGAGGTCCACTTAGTACAGAGCCTCACAGTCAGTGTTCCACATTTGCTCATTGATCCCTGGGATTTTAACCCGCATCTCGATAGGCTACCGCTTCCGTGCCATGAAAGCCGTAGCAAACGGGCTCTGATCAGAGACCAAGGTAGTCCTCAGAGGGTACATAACACCTCTGTGAGGTATTCACCCATTTCACGCTTTTAAGATCTTCCAGCTTGGTCTTCAAGTGTCGCCTCTTATGGTCTGATATGACTTCCGCCTTTACCATTAGACTGTGGGTGTGCTGGGGATGAATAATAATTCTTAATTCGAGCTCTGCGACAAAATCCCCGAACTCAAGTACACAAATCGCCTATCACTCGATACCAGGCTTCGGGATGCCAAACCGCATATTATGGCTCGCCACACAAAATTGCGTATCTTTTGTTCCATGATTGTGGCCAAAGGTTCGGCCTCAGCCCACTTAGTGAAGTAATTCATGCAATTTAATATGATAAACTGGCATCGCCCTTCCCAATGGGCAGGTCAGAATCCAAATCCCACTGCTGGAAAAGGCCATGGGCTTGTAATCGATGCCGTGGGTTCGATGGAGGCGAGAAATTGGCATGCTCTTGGCAAATCTTGCATCTTCGACCAGTCGTCGCAGTTCTCGAGCATTGCAGCCGCAGCATCCCCCGCCTTGGCACCTCCCCCGCCAATGCCCGAGCCCGATATGATTTCCCACACGCCTTCTGCACTTCCCGCGACATATTCGGTTCTTCCGCGATGCAAACACCCAAGACGGGTGAAGAAACCCGCTTATAAAGGCTTCATGATTATGAACCCGTCGACCTCGTCCTAATTTTTTGTCGCTTTTCGTCGCCGTGCAGACGCCCTACCTATTATGTAATCCCATATGGGCTCCATCCAACTCTTACCAGACTTAATCGGGCAACTCTGACGCTGCAGACCCATAAGGCCTGCAAGATATCTCGATGTGCGCTGACTACTGAGGTCTTCCCGGAGGGCCGCCGCTAGCTCGTCAAGGCACTCGCCCGAGAGCTCTCGTCTGTGGATACAGTGTCCTGACCGAACCATCACGAACTTTTCAACAGTCCCGTGACCTGCGAGGCATAGATCATTCTTCCACTGGGCTCGTGAGTGTCTTCTATTTATCTACTACCAAACTGAGTCAGAGACCCCCTAAATTTCTAACTTCCAGCGAGTTGGCTAGTTGAAAGCTCCCGCTATATTTGCCTCATACTCACCAAGAGCTGGGAGGTTTGAATCCAATAACTGAAAGGGGCGATTCGTCGTCTATTCCTTCTTAGGGAGGCCGATCAGACCCGCCTCCACTTCCCCGGGCGCTTGAAGCTCCATCTACGTAGAGAGTTTCCAGACGGAGGTCGGCCATCGTTGAGCTGCTCGCCGCACCGCGAGGCGCACCCATGACGGCGCTGTGACTCGCCCTTTGGTCGTAGTTCGCTTATATCTAATGTCAACTCGTCACCAGGCCCACTTCATCGCCTCTTCCCGAGTGGTTCCTTCGCTACGGTGAGGTACCCCTGTCATTCTGATGCATTTCGGCTTCGGGAACTTCAATGGTATGAGAGGCCCGGGAAATAGGTGCGAGCTTCCGAACAAGACATTACAGGCCAGTGATAATTTCTCCATCCCGGGATATTCTTCCGCTCCTCTCAGCTCGCACAGTGTAACTGGTGTCGGGGATTTGGCCTGCTCTCCAATGAGGACAACTGTCGAGAAGTCTCAAACAACTATGTATGCGAGTGAGGAGCTCCTTCGCGGGATCTTACTTAACCTGGGGGAGCTCAGTACGCCTTCAATGCCGAGAATGCTTCTTCGCAGATTTCCTCAGGTCCCATTGAAAGGCCTTCTTTAAAAACTTGGAAGAAAGGCCGACATTTATCAATGCCAGCTCGACACGAACAATCCCGGGCCATAAAGAATCCTTCCATCGAC
This sequence comes from Tetrastigma voinierianum, assembly GCA_016808115.1. NCBI lineage: Eukaryota > Viridiplantae > Streptophyta > Magnoliopsida > Vitales > Vitaceae > Tetrastigma > Tetrastigma voinierianum. Next base: position 26,112 of record JAEQBH010004953.1, read on the forward strand.
GCTGACTTCCTTTATGTCGATATGATGACATGTCGTTAATAACCTTTATTCAGAATCGATTCACCATTCTGTGGTTGCTGGATCATGTTCCAGGAATTCTTCCACTGGCACCAAGGCACATTCGGGTTGGCGGCTTCATGTTGTACTCAGATCCGAACGCCGTATTGCATTTAGCCACGTGGGGCTCCAGAATGGACTTTACCAAAGATGTCATCTATGTACACTCCATGGTCGCTCCTATCCGTCGAACATCCCCGTTTCACTGCCTCCGATAGGTAGCTCCCGTGATTTCGCCTCTTAAAGGGCATCACACGATAACAAGAAGTTCCCCGCCCCGTGATAATCCAGGTTTTTCTCGTCAACTGGTCCACGCCGACCGTCAGAACAATAAGGCAATCACTTATAAAACCAAGGAGTTCATGGCTCACGTGTATGGCGCCAATAGGTCAATCCCGGAAAGTGAAACTTTCTTTGGGCATGCTTTGTTGATGCTCTGAAGTCGGCGCAGAGTCGCCACTTGCCATCTCTTTAACTAGTACGACATCAATAGCCACCCAGTACTCCACCTCTCTTGATCGCTCTCCCCGCCCTGGAGGAGTTTTTCGACCTCCTCGATGGCCATCTTCCTCGCACTGAAGCCCTCCTCTTCATCACTTGACTGGGCTTAAAGGGACGGTTGACGCTCACCCTATGTGTGATCAATGTGGGTCAATTCCTACGTCTCACTGCTTCACACAAAGACGCCTTGCTTCCGTCTCAAGAACCGCGGAGTTTCGAGGTCCCCGTAAGTTCGGAGCCGATGTATGCCAGGGTGTTCAAGGTCGCCGCTCAAACCCATATGGGATTCGGCTCTTCCGGTGGTCAGCGTCGGGTGTGCACTTTCGGTCATGATGCCGAGTTTCGCCTCCGTATATGTTATCGACCGCTCTGGCGCTTCATGGATGTCAAGAATTCTCTCGCCACACGCTTGAAATTCAACTATTCTTACTCCGCTTATGTAGAAATTTAATCATCATGTGGTGCTTTGAGGGAAATGGTCTTTATTGTACGAGAGAAGGTCTGGCCAACAACATGTTATTATAGGCGGATGGGCGCCCATAATTAGGGAATTTGCCGCTGCTGTCACACTGAGGGTCTCCTCAAGGTGAGCAATTAATCAGACAACCCATGGGTGTGCAATTTTTCTCCGTGAGAAACCCCGCAGTGAGTGCCGACGGTTCCGGGGCCCTTCCCGATGCCCATCTTATCAAAGGCCGAGGCGAAAAATGATGCCGCATCGGAACTCCCCGCTGCCAATTAGGACCGGCTGACGGCTTTATCGCCAGCCAACCCCGTCAGACATCAAGGGGTCACGCTGCGTCAGCATCCCTCCGTATCCGGGTCGAGAATGTTATGGACGGCCGGGCCGAGGCAGCCTTGGACACTACTTGTGAACTGGGCCATCTCTCCTTTTAACCTCGAGTGACGCGGCAGATGGGCCTTCCCGGCCGAGCCGGACTCCTCCTCTCGCAAATCCTCTCGAGGATCACGGCTTCTGTGGTATCGCCGCAGCCCAGCTTGCTGCTCACGAGGTGGTGGAGGTGGTCACGAGCCTCAGCCTGGCTCCCGAGCTTGATTTTGAGCCGGGATTTTCAGGTGCTATGAAGCGCCTACATACCCACGTATTAAGTATTCTATTTCTTCCGAGTCAGATGTGGCCATCTCAGACGCAGCTCGTAATCCCCATGGAACTCGCAGATTCGTATTACCCCAGACAATCGACTCATTTGAGTTGGCCACCTCGTGAACCGCTCGCTTTCAGACTTCGCAAGACCCGCGACATCGAGGCTGTTAAGGGTGAATCGGCGTGAATAACGTGATCGCCTTCTCGTTGACGGTGTGGCCTCAGGTGATCTTCCTGAGGGCTTCGAATGCGCTGGGGACCGTCAGACGTCTTTCGAGATCTCTCTCGTCGCCCCGGCTCTCGGGGGCTTCGCCCTCGGTCGGGCTGTCGGCCCCGCTTCTTTCTTGTGGGTCGAGGAGCTTTCCTTCTTAGATATGAGGGGGTTTTTCTCAATTACTGATATACTCTTTCACATGAGCACTCCTCACCCATGCTTAAGCCGAGGGTTTTTTGAGATGGAAAACATTGTATCTTCGACCCGCACTTCTAACCCAAAGAATGAATGCAATGATCGCGAATTTTTCATCAAAATATCTTAGAGACCGGCGCTGAACTCGCGTGACGCAGGGACTCGTACTCTCCCGCGAGCCCCGGCCGATGGTCACGATGGTAACCCTACTTTCATACGCTCTGGTTCCGATGAAGGGAGACAAACTAACAGATAGTTCTGACTTGCGATTGGGCCTTTTAGTGTGATAATGAAGCTCTGCATCGAGCAGGTCACGATACCCATGAAGCTCCATTTGATTTTGTAAGTATTGAGGTGGTCGGCCGGGATCTCGACACCATGAACACTTCCTTGGCATTACGAATTTCTTTGGAAGGGTAGTGGAGCGCCTCGGTACATGAAACGGTGGTTGATGCACCCAGGTGTCCCTTAGTGTCGGCGTGTCCTCTTACAAGCCTCCTTCACTGTTTGACTCTTGCTAGAGAATCTTGAATCCTCTGCTTCATAGTGCTCCCCGGAGTCCACGAGGGTAGGCGTAGTTCTTCGTTCCCTCCTCTCGAGGGGCTAGGTGGTCGCACCCGGGCTCGGTGGACTCTGCTTCTGTTCGGCTCCTCGGGAGTGTCGAGTTGTGTTGTCCTTCATGAGGGAATGTTATGGCCTTCTGATGCAATCGTGCCTCTGCATTAGTCGTTGCATCTGTACGGTGAGTTGTTAACTCTTGATAGACGGTGATTGGTGAGGGAAAGTGCCTCCACCTCGTCGGAGTGTTAAGCACACATTGCCTCGCAGCGCCCGGGAGGTTGGGCTGTTTGTATCGACCTTGCGGGTTACGCATCCTTGGCCGGTTGGCGTAGCTCCTTGTGTTAGGGTTGATACCATCGATGGCGGGAGATCAGTCTTTATTTGTAAAGGCTGTCGTTCCCACAGGCAGCCTTGGCCCGATGATGCCTTTTTTCAATCGAGATTTGAGGGGAGTGTATTGGGAATCCTTGGCGGAGATTGGGCCTCTTTGCTAAATTTGGTCCATTGGCTCACGGCGTGGTGCTGGCGGTTTCTTGATCTACGAATATGGCCCTTCTCTGCCAAAGACAAGAAAAAGGAGTAGACGGGGGGGCTCGCCCTTGGCAGCTCGGATACTACGTCGGTTCTTTACGAAAAAAAAGGATAGACTCCTTAGAGGCGAATGTGCGTATGTTTGCGTACCTTTCACCGATGGGGTGGCCTTGTATTTATAGTATATGTTTTCCCAATTGGATGGTGAATCGGATTCTTTCCTTGATGGGTATTACTTGCCTTTATCGGTATTGGATTCGGTAAAGGATATAGAAAGAGTAGTTTATTTGGAATAATCTTCCTTCCTTATAGGGGGGATCTGGCTTGATCTGCATGATGAGCTGTTATATCGTGAATTATCTTACTTTCCTTGCTGGTGAGATTTAGTTTGATTTGAAGGATAAGACGTTATTGGGGATTGTCATTTTAAGTATTGGAAGGATTTAATTTGGTTTGTGGGCCTTGGGCCTTCCCAATTACCCTGTTATCATCCTTTGGGATAAGCGGGCTGGGCTCTCGTTTTGGATTAGCGCTAGGGACCTGGGTGTTTCATTGGGCTGGCCTCTTCCTAGGGCCTGGCGAGTGGGCCTGTGAGTCTTATTTTTCAAACCCTATCAATTAATAAGCTCTTTTGTGGTTACTTATCCGACATCAAAGCCTTGTCTTTTGTCTCTCTACGGAACAAAAGAAGAGTTCTCTACTTTTTTTTTTCTTTCTTTTTAAATGCATTTACAAATTTTACTAGAAGAAATGAAAGAACAATTAACTTGTTAGGCATAACTTTTCAAATTTAGTAAAGGTTGGTCATCAAAAAGTAGGTTATTTTACTGAACTACAACAATAAATAAAAGGATTACATTACAACAACTTACTACAATATGATAACAACTTAACTAACACTCTTAATAGACAAATTTTTGTCTGTTCTTGTATAATATCCAATTACAGTTTGAGCGGATGTTTTGCATCATCTAACACTTGTTCTGTTTGTTTCAAATAAACAAAATGATTGGGAGGTATAACTAAATTGTCTTATTCTCATTTCCAACACTTTCCAATCCACAATTTCATGGAAGGGCGATCTTGGATACCGTGGATACATCAAGACCTATAATTCTTAGTTTCTTTAACTATTTTCATATCACTTTCTTCCTCGATTCGAATCGTAATATAACCTTTCTTGATTCGAATAATTATAGTGTTGTCATGGGAGTATAGTGTCGTCATGGAAGTATAGTTCATTCTTTCTTTTGTACTGTAACATCAATATTCTTTCTTCCCCCGCCATTTCAATAAATAACATGTCAAAACTATAAACATCTCACTTATAAGACACATTACCAAAATTTCTAGATAACATTTCTGGTGCAATATAGCCCATGAACCCCTTCCTCCTTCACCCACCCATGACACCCGCACACAAGTCTCAGTCTCCTTTTTTTTTTTCCTTTTTCTTCTTTTTTTTTTTTTTTTTTTTTGTTTTTTAATTTGAAATCAATCTTGAGACATTTTTTTTTAATTTTTTTTTTGTACGTTTTTCATAGAAATCATCCTTCATTTTTTCATCTTTTAAATAAATTAGAAAATTTTAATTTATAAGATAATATCTTATTTTCACTTATTTTAAATATATATTTATCTAAAACCTTTTATTTTTAAAATTTTATTAATTCATTTATTTTATTTTCTTTACTTGATTATTGTTTTTGTAATAAATGTAGTAAAATAAATTAAATTTTAATATATAAATAATTTCTTAAATTTTATTTTTATTTTTTATGAATCATGCTTAGCTCATGGTAGGAAGCAGTTTAATTATATTTTTATTCTGTGTGATTAAGGAATTAAAATAAGTGGATTTCAATATATAAATATATTCAATTGTAACAATTAATAATTTAGCAAATATATAAACAAATACTAATATTTTCAATATAAAATGTCTTATTATATAAAATATTATTTTCCTTTCCACTATTTATAATTATTTTTATTTATAATGTTCGTACTATCATCTATTTTTAATATTTTTACACTCAAATTCAGCAAAACTAAATTTTTAAGAAATATATATAAAAACATATTATGTCTAGCTCAACCGGCAGGACATTCACCGTTTCAAACACGTAAAGGGCATAGGGAGGGAGGTCCTAGGTTCGAGTCCTAATGAGGATAATTTGCCACCTTGAGGCACAAAAAAGAAATATATATAAAAATTATCCATGGGTTTGAAACTATTTTTTTTCAAAGAAAAGTAATATAAAAATATTAATTATCTTCAATTTTAAATTTATTTTAAAGTGTAAACTTATTTTAAAAATAAAAAATTTTGAAATAAAATCCTAAATGTTAGATAAAAAACCAAGCAATTTACAAAAGTAAAATTAGAATAAACAAAAAATATATAAACATATAAAACCAATAATATTAACACACATATAATAGGTAAAAAATATATTTGTGTTCATTGTTTTTTTTTTCAAAATCATAATAATGAAACACATGCATAAGCTTACATTTAGTATAAGAACTATGAGATTTGTTATATTGTACAAGGTATTTTCATTAACTGTACAAGGCATATTAACTAAATGTACAAGGGTGTACAAGCCTGCAATATTCCAATTGATTTTTAAAAACTCAAATTATTATTTCTTTAATTGAATGGTGAAGGACATTTCTTATAAATATTGTTTGATCTCACACTCAGCTTATTCATTTTTTTTAATGTCGTACATATTCATTTTATAAACTACTTCAATTATAATTTATGAAAATAGATTTGAGTTTATTTTCCCTTTTTTGAACTATAAAAATGAAAACATGTCTATACGAGACTAATAAAATTTGTTATAGACTAGGAGAGTATTTGCACCAAAATTAACATTTGGCATAATCCACAAATTATATTTAGGCTTGAGACTAAGCCCATGAGTAAAAATCCAAGAAATATGGACTTAGATCCATTTGAGTAAGCCTATATAAAAGTCAAAGGGTATTTCCAAAAATTTTAAATTTTTTTTGAAATCAAACAAGACTTTTTCTCAAAATCAAAACATGATAAGAATTGGATAGTTATTTGAGATGATGGAGAAAACTTGGGGAGTAGACCCCTGTAAAGGAGAAGTGGGCGATTGCCCAGCTGAAATGGGGTAGTGAAAAAGTAAAGAGTCAGTACTTGAGCAGTTATTTCAAGACTTATGTAAGGAGAGCTCTCACGAGAAAGAGACCAACAATCGATCAATTAACAACAATGAATCATATCTAGCAGTTTAGTCATTCAAATAGAATTTTTCAAGCTTCTTTTATTTCTACAATACTTTGTCATTTTAACAATTTCTCTAAATTTCTGCATCAATTCTTGTTTAGTTTCCTAGTGAAATACAATAATTTCTCAAACAATTCATTCAACTTTCATTTTATTTTCTTTAGTTTATTTATTGGCATTTTACTTAGATTATGGGGGAATTATCGAGGAGCAAAGGAGCACAATTTTTGTCGATCGAAGTTTGATTTTAGGCGCGATGTGGTTTGGAGATACTTTGTAATTTCCTATCATGCTCACGCACCATTCTAATTATGTTATCTGTATTGAAGTAAAATTAAAAAAAATCACACCAAGAGTGACATAATATTTAATCTCTTAACTTATAGAATTCATTTGGTGAAGATGGGCTGATTTCCCATGTAATTATTTTCTTGCTAGAAAACAAAATTTAGGCTCCATTTGGAATCCGGAAAGTACTGAAAAAAAATGAGAGAAAAAGTGGAAGGAAAGAAGACGAAAATAAGAATTTATTTTAAACTTAATAATTAGAATTATATGTTTATTCAAACTCATTTTATCTTTTTCTTTCTATTATATAAGGACTGAGAAATATAAAAATATGTAAAGTTAGAGGAATTTTGATTATATTTAATTTAATTTTATATTTTCACAGTAAAACTAGCACTGAAAAAATCATTACACACTACCAAAAAAATGACGTATAGTGGCAAATTTTGGTGGGGGTCAACAAAATTCATGACTAAAAGTACCTTTTAGTCGGGGCAATGACTTAGGTGCTACTATATAACTTCTTATGATCGTATGATATAAAAAACGCTACTATAAACAGCTTAATAGGAGCATCATTTTAAAGCCATTTGCTATATATATTATTAGTGGGATCTTGACCGCTATACCATATGAGTAATTTATATCTTACCCCCAACTCTTTCACAGTAGTTGAGTTAGGGCTCGACTTACTCTTCTTTCATCGGAGAGAGATCTGAAGCCTTTCGTTCGGGTTTGTTTGTTTCGCCAAGAAGATCAGCCTTTCTTTCTCGCTCAAGTTTGTCTATTTCGTCGGGAAGATCAACCTTTTCTTTCTCACTCAAGTTTGTATGTTTTGTCGGGAAGATCAACCTTTCTTTCTTTCTCAGTCAAGATTGTTTGTTTCTTCTTTCTTCCTTCTTTTTCCCCTTACATGAGTGCAGGTTTTCTTTGATTTTCTTTTTCAGATCGTTGATCAGAAAATATTTAAATTTAATTTTTTGGTTATTTCGTAATGTCTTTTCTGTTTACGGTGATTCACCAGTTTAATCATGGAAAAGGGAACTACCAAGTGAGACTAGGGTCGATTCTTCCTCTAATTATGTTCAGAAAACTAAAGTAGAGGTCATAACCCTAACGGCCGATACCTTCTCGAACAAGCTAGAGTATTTTTCGTCTCTACTTTGATTCATTTTAGTTTTTGATTATTAGATCGTGAAAACTAGGGTTAGTGTTTATATATGTATATTACAGTTTGTTGCAGTAGGGGTATTTCTGACTAAGCTAAACCAAAAATTTTTTACCATATCTGAAAATATCTAAGTTTTGCCTTTTCATTCACGTACTTTTGCTGCTATATTTGCACTTTCACAGATTTAGGCAACTTTAGGATACCTAATAACAACAACTTTAGGGGAAGGTTCAAGATGCGGGTTGTAGAATTTTTTTGTTTGGATGATCGAATCAATATTGGCTGTTTTTGAAAGTCATTTGTTAATATTGCTCAATTTTTAATGATGAGGTTAGGGAAGGATCCGACTGTGTAATCATATTTAAACCAAAGCATGTACAAACTATGATTTGTTTTGGCTTAGGTATGTATATTTGTGTAATTTGTGTTTTTCTTCTTTCTTAAGGATGATATATCCCTGTATCAAGAGGTGCTCCCTCAGCATCCAACTGGTTTATTCATTACTAAGTTTTATGTAGTGTATTTTTTTTGTTTTAACTATTCCAAAATTTTGATTTAGTGGTTGAATATTGGGTTTGTAGATTATGGTTATAGACTACAAATTGACATATCCAGTGGGCGAGAACGCTGCGCCTTATCAACAACTTCCCTCTCTTCAAGGAGAAAAACTAGCCAAGTGTTTATGGCTTTCTCATTACTCCTTTTTAGTGGGTCCAAAGTTGGTTACAAATATGAGAAATTCTAATCACTGTTTGCTCCTTGTTAGGAAATAAGTAAGAACTTTGGGCAAGTTCTTGACCTTCATCTTTTTATGGAGTTTCTTTCAATGGTTCTTTACTGCTAGGGATGGATGTGGATTTTCTAGCTTCCCCACATTTGGACTAAAAGCCAATGAGAACATGTATTTTTAAGCAAATCCCTTCACTGAAGTAGCAGCAGCTTGATCTTTTCCTATTTAACTATTATTATCCACGAAAGTTGGTTTCTCATAACAACCATTCTAATTGCATTCATTATTAGCAGTTTGCAAGGGTTGATATAATATAATAAAACTGCAATCATCATAGTATTTGTTTCTTCCATCTCTAAGTATAATATCAATGACATCCAATGATTTGCCTTGTGATGAAAACATGTTTTACTTTGACTTCTCTGCTATATATGTTGGAGTAGGGATGCTCTGTCCTTACTTGATCAACATATCTGTGTTAGTTGGAGCAATTCTGTCATTGGGTGTAATGTGGCCTCTTATAAAAGCTAGGAAGGGGGATTGGTATGCAGCTGATCTTATTGATAGCAGTCTTAGGGGTGTCTAAGGTTATCGGGTATTTTCTTCATGAATATGATTTAAATACTCCCAACTTTTATTCCCTATTTTACAGTTAAGAGAATCTTCAAAACATAAAATGGATTAAGTAACTTATCATATTTGTTTAATAATTGTAATGTAGGTCTTCATTTCTATTGCAATGATCCTTAGTGATGGCTTCTACAACTTCCTCAAGGTTCTTGGTAAAACGATTGAAGGCTTTATCAAACAATATAAAAATAAGGAAGTTATGCATGTTAGTGCTCGAGGCTTTCCTGAGCAATCATCCAACTCTTATGATGATGAGGTCCGGACCAAACTCTTCCTCAAAGACAAAATCCCAGTATGGGCATCAATCGTTGGCTATGTTGGAATTGCTATTGTTTCCATAGTGATAGTTCTCATTTTTATCACATGAAGTGGTACTACGTCTTGATCATATTCATCTTTGCCCCAGTTATAGCCTTCTGTAATGCATATGGTCGTGGACTGACTGACTGGTCACTTGCCTCTACTTATTGATTTTGGTTCTTCATCTTAGGAGAGAGTTTTTATATGAAAGTGAGAAATGATCAACACCTTTGAATCAATTTTCACCTCTCTTTGATTATCTTCTTCTTGGATGGTATAAAGTACTAAAATAAGTGGTCTTCTATGATTGAGATGATTGGAAGAGAGTAGAGGAACAGATCATTGCTTAGAAAAGGTATGTGATGAGGTCCTCTTGATGGCGCGCTACTCCTTTACTCTGTGCTGGCATCATAGTGTACAACCCCTTTCAACGTTTGGAATCATGGTCACAAATGAAGCTCAAGCTGAAAATGTTCTATTTGGAGACCTTGGTGCAATGAAAGGTAGTTTTAGCATCCCTTCTCCATTTTTTACTTCTCTACTTTTTGTGCTGTATTTTTAATTGACCGCATGAATTTCATGTTCATATAGCCCTTCCAAATGGGGCATCTATTATTCTTTCATCCACTGTTTCTCCGGGATTCGTGATCCAGCTTGAGGGCCGACTGAAAAGTAAGAACTCTTATATTTGGTATTGCTATAATGCATTAACTACAATAAAAAACTAGGATTAGTATATAGTCCTCTCTTATTTGAGCTATAATATTCTTTGATGAATCCTATTGTGATTTTTCCGTTATTATCTAACACCATAAATTTAGAAGCTTACAAAAACTATTGAAGCAATGGAAACTTAAGGCAGCTAAAAGGGCAGCTTCAGCTGTAGTAGCAGTGGCCATGGTCACTGTTAAGACATGCTAGCTCTGTTCTTCTCTGCTTCAACAGGGACTCTGAAACCCATGACTGCTACATATGCTATCATCACTACCAATAGGCTTGACTATTGGTGAGAGATTGAGAATCAAGCAAGGTTGAGCTAGTTAGATCAGATTCAGAGCATGTCCAAATCAAGACTAGATTTGATGCTACACAATTTTGGTGAAGGACAATAGATCTTTGATTGATTTATGAAGCTTTTCACTTGCTTTTCCTGAAATGAATATTTCTATCTATATGAGATGGTTGTTGGTTTCCAGATTCTGAAACTTATACAATGACTCTTCAAATTTTCGTTTTATTTTTCTAACAAGTTCATGTATTTTATGTTAATGGTAAGTGTCTTTGAGGTACATGATAGAGGCCAAAGGAAGATGCATTTGAGTTACCCGAAATGAGCTAGGTTGTGAGTCAAACCACCAATATCAAAAGCTAATCTATTGAATTTATCAAGACTGAGAAATTTCACCTTTTGATATTCATGCTTGCCTGTTGGATAATCCTAGTGTACAACCTCTCCTTGTATGTGTTTCATGAATCACCCATTACACTCACAAAAAGAACCATGTTTTGATTTTTTTTTTCATTGAGTTGGAAATGAGCTAGGTTTGTGTATCATTTCTTTCAGATTTGAGCCTACCCCAGTTCAAGTCCTATTATCTGAAGAAATCATTGGATCCCTAAGAAAGCTCAAGGTTGGTGAATTTCCCGTTTCTTTTCTTTCGTCTCTATCATCCTTGTTTTCTAATTAACGATCAGATCTCCCATTCGGCTGTATTACTCACCTTCCTAACGAGAAAAACTCCCCGTTCCTTTCTATTCCTTAAAATACCTAGCACTCTTGCAAGGATCATTATAAGAGCCTGTAGAAAAGAGGAGTGATTGCCAACATCTAAGAAAATGAGTCAGTGGAGTCTCCTCTCATCGTCTCTCACTCAATACATTCCCTTGATACTGGTTTGATATATGGATTTTTATTTTCACGGAAAAAAATACACCATTTTCATTAGAACCTTCTTGGTTTATCAAACGCAAGTGTCCGGCTTTTTCGTTTTCATCCGATAAGGCTTGAGAAGAATGTGGCCATGGCCTCATGGAGGAGCCATGTAGAGAAGCTGAAGATTTTGTCCAGTGTTTTTCTGTTGATGCTTGATGGAATTGGTATGATATTAAAAATTTAGAAGCAAGCCTCAACATCAACTACTACTGTGAGAGAATACGATGTATTTTCCTTAAAAAAATGTTGTAATTTTTCTTTTATTATTTCTAAGTCAGCTCATTGTCAGTTTTTAAGCGCCGAAAGGCGTGTTTGGTTTGTACGGCTTGTGCTTAGACGTTTTAGAAAACATCAGTGAACACCATTTTGGTGTTCTTTGAAAACTGTTTTTGTAATCTGGATTTAGTGTTTTTGGTATTTTTCACACATGGATGAATGATTTTTTTTGTTGTTCTTTTACAGGTCCTAATGAACTTTTAGAGGAAGCCAAGGCAACAACTAAATCAGCTCGGGAAGAAATTGATTGAATCATTCTTGTGGATCCATTTTCGTGCTGAAAAGCTATTATACTGTAAAAATAAAAGAGGGAGATCATTGTTGTATTGTTGTGTAAATTCATTGGTACTGTAGGTAAAAGATGTAAAGGATATATACCCTGCTGCATAGTCCTGGAAATATATACATGTATATAAACATAGTGGATGTTTTACAATATCAATAAACCATTGAAAATATTTTTACAAAACTGGTCTCAAATATGTTTGAAACTATTCTAGTACATATCTTCCTTGGAAAATGAGGGAGAAAATTAAATTCTTTAGAATAGTTCATGGCAGCAGCCAACAAAAAAATATGGTTATAAATTACTCTATGGCCACGGTCCAATAGAAACTGTGGTTATAAACCATACAAAGTTCTTGTGGCAATAGAGACCTAGCCACGGTCGCCTTTGACCGTGGCTATAGTCTATATTTAGTTGCACATATAAGGTGACCACAACCATATAAATTTATTACCTATGTTGGAGAACAGACTCTGATGGAAACGCCGACGTTGTGATAGTGTCTATACTCATTGAACATGGAATCGAGTCTCTTGCAAAGGTTAGAGAGTCTACTTCTCACCATCTCCCACTGTTTTTGAAGGGATATAATTAATAATTCACTCCAAACAATTTAATTTTGATTTTTAGGATTTTATTTTTATTTCTTGTTTTTTTTATATTTAAATCAAATACGAGAAATCAATGTTCTTAACATTTTTTTTTCCTTCATACTTATCCAGAATTAATCATCATGTGTAGCCTAAAATTTTGAAAAATAAAAATATGATTAAAATTACCATCTCAATTTTTTTTTATTGTTTTTAGATCAATTTTAAGATCTAATAAGACTATATCTTTTAATAATATGTTGAGTTTTTACATATAATTAATACTTAATATAAATCGCTAATTCTTATATATATAACATATAGGATTAATTCTGCTTGTTGATTATTGCTTGTGATTACAGTTGTTTAAGAAAAAGCAGAAGAAGGCCATGAGTGAAGCCCTGGAGAAAATAAAAGTTGGTTGGTTCTATCATGCTCCTTTGCTTCCATTTCATAATCTCATATTTTATTGTTTTTAAAAACAAATTTTCGTTTCAAAACTGTTTCTGGAAGGCATCGACCATATCTTTTTGCAGAATATAAATGGTTCAAAAGTTAATAAGAACTCTTTTCTGAAAAAATATTATCCATAATAATTTCTAAGAAATAGTTTCCGACATGGTTATCAATGCTTTTCTATTCTAGTTATCAAAACGTTTTTTCTATTGTTTTTAAATCGAAGAAGAATTATTTTCTAAAAAGTGTTTCGAAATCCAAAGCTATATAAAATTCTTTGGTGCTGAAAATAATAATTCAGTGATTTATTTTCATTATTTCCCGGATACACAGAGCTGATGATATTAGGGTTTATTTCATTGCTGCTGACGATCGGAACTAGAGTTGTTGCCACGATATGCATCCCCGCTGAACTTGGAAGCACCATGCTGCCATGCAAACGTGATTATAATAAGAAAGGCGAAGCCGGATACGGCGGCGGCGACAAGGGTGACGGCGGAGGATCGCCGGGCTGTTTCATATGCCGAAGATGTGGTGTTTTAGTGGTGTTTTGGCAGCGCCGGCGGGAGGTGAAACTTGCTCCCAGAGCCTGTAAGTCACATCACCGGTCAGTGCAGTCACTACACGATTTTACTGCATTGACTCCACATTTAATTTTTTTTAAAAGAAAACTTAATATTTTAATATTTAGTTTTAATTAATTTTTAGCCAAGAGATCTTACTAGGGGTGTAGTAATTGAGTAAATAAAGAGTCAAGTTCGTCTTCTACTCGATTAAAACTGAGCTGAGCTTCGATGGAGTTTCTTTTCCGATATTATTCGAACTTCGGCTTGATAAAACTTCCGAATCTGATTAAAAGTCATAAGCAATTATATAAATCAACTTGATTAATCGATAATATGACAGTGAACTAAACGTGACACCCTCAACCCAGACAGATGGGGTGTCAATGAACATCGCGGCTTCGTGTGAGGCTAACTTGTTTAACAATTCAGAAAGTGACACCTATCGCGTTTTCTCGTTCGTATGCACAATTTTATAATCTGAAAATTCTTTTACATATACATTATACATACCACCATAGTGGCATTCATTATATTACAGCTACCACGTATCTTTAGAGTCCCAGTTTTATACTTTGTCTTATTACAGATTTCACTATGCAAAACTATACATAAATCGAGATGCAGACAGTCACGGTGAGCACACTATCTACGAATGTATATTCGTGATGTGGAATGTCATATCCTCTATCGCATGCCTATTACGTCACTGCGGATTAAAACGTGCTAAGAAACTGCGGCAATGGAAACTATATACATGGACAGTCATTAACATTGATCGTCGCAAGCAATCGAATACATTCTTATACTCATCTGAGATCATATACTTGACTATCTTTGTGTCTTTATCTAATGACTTCGTGTGGTTCAAAGCGTGTCTTTTATGTCATGCTCGTTCTTTGCTCATGTCGCATATATTTTCTTCTTGTCATTTAGCATATCACATCACTTGGTCTATTTCATATTTATTTCTTGTAATCATATTAACTTTTTGCAAGTTTCCTATACTTTCATGTTCATTTACTGTACATGTATCATATACTTTCATATATAGTATACTTTCATATAACCTATCTTATACTGTCTTGTACTTTTATCTACATTCTTATACTTTTCATATATGGTACTCTTGTATGCTTTCATCTATCTTTCACTTGTTTCTAGTCCTTTTCATCTTTCATTTCTATGACTTATTACATTCTATGTACTATTACATATATCATTTCTTATCCAATACCTATATCATGTCTCCTTTCATGTAGTGGCTGCCTTCTTATACTATTCATTTCTTATATATTGTTTTATCATATATTTTCTTATACGATCTTGTATTGTCATATACTTCGTTTCATGCTATCTTTGTCGTATTATACTTCCTTATATTTTCATCTTGTACTTTTCATATACTATGCTTTCCTATGATTTTCATATACTGTGCTTTTCATATACTGTACTTTCATATACTGTACTTTCATATACTTTTCATATACTTTATCTATCATATACATTTTGTGTCATTGATACTTTATTTCTTGTACTTGTATACTTGTAATATACTTTTCTCTTTATTATCACGTAGCATTAAATATCTTTTTAATCTTGTACTTTACTTAACATTCTAGCTATATCTTATCGTCGCATAGCAATCTTCCACAAATATCATATGCGTATATTCTATACATTTTATTTGCGTATCTTTGTCGTTTAACTAGGTTTCGTATGCGCAATCGCCCGAAGCGGGAGGCGAAACTATAAGGGCGAAGGTCTTGCCTCCTTCCATTATGCAAGCTTGAGTGATTACATAAGGAGCAGAAAGTATTTATTATCGTGTCTGAGACAATGATCTCTATGCAATATGAACCAAACGGGGCCGTTATGATCAAAGCGGGATCTTATGTCGCCGACACTGGGGGCCTCGATATCTGTAGCGTATCTTCACTGGCAATTGTCGCATGGCGTCTTTTATCTGTCATATTAGGGTTAGTAGACAATCAAGTATGTATTTTATATTAGGTAAATATCTCGTATTAGAATAATTATTATTATTGTTAATCATATACGATATTTACAACCATATATTGTATCTTTGCATTTTCATATATCTTTTAACTTGATTTCTTGTATTCCATAATTTTTACCATACATGTAACTATTTTCTATTATTTGTGCATTTCCTAGCATGTGTTTATTACAATACGTATACTTCTAGATTTCATATATTTATATCGTATATTAATTTCGTATATTCACTATATTTATATTATTCATCTATTAAGTATCGTTTATTCATTATTAATTTATGTATTCTTTTATTTTATATCTTATTCGTTTTACGTATTAATATTCATTGTTCACTATTCAATATTTACTATTCATTATTCATTTACGTATTTACTATTCGCCATATTCATATCACGATAATTTCACGTATTCGTGTAATCAAATGCGTCAAGTATTACATTATTCATATACGTATTTACTATTCATTCACTATTCATATACGTATTTAGGTGAAAATCCATACGTCAAACTATTCACTATTCATATACGTATTCGTTTACGTATTTACTATTCATTCACTATTCATATACGTATTTATTTACGTATTTAGGTGAAAATCGTCTGATAGATTTCTTAGGAAAGCAATTTTGGTACGCAGCGTAGCTCGCGATGCGTGGATCAACTTGTCTCTTGGTGGAGCCAATTCGGCCAGGTCGACAGTAGATGCGGGAAAATCAAAACGCCGTTCAGGAATTTTAATTGAAATCTCGGCGAAATCCGGAGTGTTTTTAGTGCTTTGCGCGTGTGACCCTCGTCGGAGTAGAGCACTTTTAAATTCTTGGCAGGCCAATTAAATTTATCAGATTCAGTATATCGAAGAGGAAAACGAGGAGAAATAAAATCTCTCTCTTATTTCAGGTTTTTCTCTCTCTTGTGACTCATTTTAACTGTTTTTATTTTCATTTAGTTTATTTTATTTTAAAGTGGGACATATGTAAAACACTATATTGCGATCAGTTTAGTACCAGAAACAATTATTTCGATTCAGGTTTCCGTTTAATTATCTACAATTGAATAACAAATATTGCCATTTTCAAGATTTTTTAAAATCAGTTCGATTTATTTTTTCTACGCTGAAATCCCAGCGAAATTAAATATTAGGGTGTCTCGAATTCAGCGAAACTTTTTGCGGGTCGCAGATTTCGCGAGATGAATTTAGCGGCGCGATGTTTCGTCGTAGGATCTAGAATTTTCTAGGTTTTTTCCATATTGGCAAAATTCATAGTTTGCCCTTTTTCCACTCAAAAATGTCATTTTTTTGAACGAATATAATTTTAACTTATTTTATACCCTAAATATGTTATAAAACTGTTATGGTATATTTTGAGGTGTTACAAAGCTTGCCAACAACTTAAGTCTAGTATTATGATGCTCGAACTCGACAAGTTACTCAAACTACTTAAGGCTGAACGATTAAGCTCGGGACCAGGTCGAATATTCTGCAGTCGAGAAGTCGAGTAGCTTGGCTCATTTATACCCTTAATTAGATTTGACTCATATGGTATCTGACTCAAGTGGAAAAATAGTATAATATAAAGCGGGAAGTTCCCAATTCAGAAAAACATTGATAATACTACAACAACAACTACATGATATCCAAAGTGAATATTTAATTAATTTTTATTTAAATTTATTTCCTATTTTTATATCAAATTAAATATAAATAATTATTTTTGTTCTTTCAAACGTAATTGGATGGTTCAACAACGTTTTCCCTTTTTTTAGTAAATTATGATCAAATGCGTCTGGCGATTTCTGTAGGTACCATTCTTGTCCCATTTATGTTTATCTTGTGATTTTGTGTTATCTGCGACGTCGTCACCATGGCTTTGGCCTAGGCCAAGGTGAGTCCACGTCATCTTATTAGCCTAACCTTGAACTTTAATTTTTTTTTTATTGCAAATAGAGTCTCAACAACCCGAATCTGTATCCGAATCAAGCCTCTATTTATAATAAAATAAAATAAAAAAAATCAAGGGTTTTATGCTATTTTCAAAGTTTGGGCTTAATATATAAAAAAAAAACCTAGAAATTCACGGTTTTATACTATATATCCATTTGAAAATTATTATACATGGGTAATGAAGAATTGGATTTAGGTGATTTTGGTTACTAACAAAGAAAATAATTGTGGATCAATGAATGTACAACAATAACTAATGAAATTACTTTTCACTAAATTATCGCATTGCATTCATTGATCGCGTGCTTTTTCTTTATATGACTAAAATCTAACTTTCAGGAACTATGTAGAATCAGGCCACAAAGCGAATCTTTTCACTTTGTAAATGTTTGGCCCCGATAAAAGCTGTGATATCTCTAGATTTGGACGAGAATACGTTATGATGATACGTTCGTTGGTTGTGCCATCACGTTAGTTATGTGGTAGTCACGTTTATTGATTCGCGATTATTAACTCGCCCATATGAATACCGCAAATTGATTCTTGTGGCGCATGTGATGATTCAAGGTGTTAGCTTGAAGCTACTTTCGCTTTTGTAAATGTCTGGCTCAATAAAAGCCCAGTGATACCTCCATTTGGGCCAAAAATACATTATGATCTGATTGTGATGTTTTCTAATGGATGTTTATTAGATGAAGGAATGGAATTCTTGAGAGTCAGAGACATATTCTCCTTGGAATATCAATTCACAAATGGTAATCTTTTCATTCTTTTATAGGTTATGTTTGGAACTCAAAAAATATAAGGAAGTAAAATAGAGAAGAAGTAAGAAGAAAAGAAAAGAAAAATTAGAGAAAATAAAATAAATTTAAATCTTATAAACTAACTCTATATGTTTTATTCAAACTCATTTTTATCTATTTCTCTTTTTTATATAAGGACTAAGAAATTTAAAAAATATGTAAAATTTGGAAGGAATTTTGATTATCTTGATTTTATTTTATATTTTGCTGATGAAACCAAATATGAGAAAAGCGAAGAGGAAAAGGAGTGGAAGGAAATTAAATTTGAGAAAATGAATATTTTCAAAAATTTTAAAAATATGAAGGATTTTGAAAATATATTTAAAAATATATAAAACTTTGTGAAGGATTTTGATTTTCTTTTGTATTTTCATGATGAAACCAAATGTAGAGAAATATTTTTAGTTTTTTTTGTCTTTTTATAGTATTTAGTTTCCAAAATGGAGGCCTTAGGTGGTGTTGTTTTTCTAGCATCTTTGGATATAACTTTTAGGCACAATCTTTAAATAAGCGGCAAATAGCGTTAAGTATTAAATTGTTTAATTTTATGATTGGGTGGCAGTAGGGATATGTGGGACATATTATTTCGAGTTATAGCATAGCTAACTAATGAGGCAGCGTTTGGTTTAATTATGTCGGGTTTTTTAACGAGTTGGGTTTATTTTTCAAATGAGACGGGTTCGGGAGGGTTTGGATAATGTGCTGGTAAAAACCAATTCTTAAAAATAATTTTTATTATTTTATTTGCTCACTTTAATATAAATAATAATAATAATTAGAATGTTTTTAATAAATAATTTATAAAAATTCGCAATATTTTTATTTTTATGAAATATTAATTTTAATATAATAAATAAAAAACAATATAAAAATAAAATAAAAATAAAATAAACAATCGAATGTAAGCGGGACGGGTTTGAAAATTTTAAATACATTGTAAGTTTAATTTTTAATGAGACAGAAATTGAAGGAATGGAGCTAGCTAGATTTATATATGGTTGTGTCTACAGTAGTATGTATTCTTGTAACCTGTATTGAATGTGATGAAGTTTTTTAACATTTTGGTGAAATGTTTTACAAAATGAAAATAGAATATTCATTTTAATGAAATTTTTAAAAATTTAATGATAAGTGAGAATTTTTAAAAAAGCAACGAACTATCTTTGAAAGGTGGGCAAACTTTGGCGTTAAGTCAACTCATATGGCATAGTTTTTTTTTTCTAATACTTTCTGTGTTTCAAACATACCCTTTAACTTATCAAAGATGTTGACTTATTTATCTTTAAAAAAAAAAAAAAAAAGGGTGAATTGATTTGGGCTGGGCCTTTTCTCAAGAATATAGTGAGCTGGGCCTTTCTCTCGTTCTTGCAGATCAGGATTCAGGTTTATCCATCAAACTCTTTAATGGGCACTTAACCACGCTAGCTGGTCAAAACACTTGGGATTAGATGGATTAGGCAATTGGGCTTATCATTATTTGACCAAACACAAGTGGAAGCCCCATTCAATCGTATCTCTATTATAATTTGGGCCTCGGCCTGGGCCCGTGTACTTTTAATTTTCAGGACTTTATTTTTTATATGGAGTTAAATTTATAGGTGCGTTATTCAATTTCATTCTTTAACTGGTAACAAGGTGGACTATAAAACATTGCGTCGAGGATTTATTAGCAAGTGGACTTTATTTCAGCTAAAGAAATAAATTATTTATCATAATTTCATAAATATTTCATATATGGATTGTTTTAGACTTTTAGCCTTCTTCTGTCTATATTTATAATGATCTGTGATGTAACCATTTTTTATTACACTTTAATTTAAGATAATAAATTGTTAATGGCCTGAAACATAAAGCTATACCAAGCGCAATATCTTTATGTAATAAGCCCTGCTTCTAGAAAACTTGTTGATCTCGTAACAAATATTAAAATGTATTAAAGTAATTAAATTCTTTGTTATAACGTAGTAAACCATTTTTACTAAATCTCGAATCTAAGACCCTCCTCCTTTTCTTAGATATCATGTCTTTTTAAAGAAAACTTTGAAACTTCTCTTATTTGTTTTTTTAACAATGCTTTATACTTTAGGATCCAACATAACAAAAATTTCAAATCATTTACTGATTTATATTTGCAAAGTAGTATTTTTATTGTATAATATATTAGCAAGAAATAAATTTCCATTTTATCAAAACTAAAATATACAAAAACTCATTATAAAAGTAATTTTAAATAAGATCATTATTTAGAATGTAACATGGGTTTTGTAATATACGAGGCACATCTGGCTCCAAACAGCGGAATTTAACTTCCATAAATACATTAAGAGATCATGGAAGATGGATTTGAAATGGTTGTTGTAAGAAGCCGTTTGTTTGGCCGTCTTGAGGACATTAGTTATCTGATATGAGCGCAAAAGGATGATTCGGCGACGGTGCATGCTTGATCAAGCCTCTCAGATAATTAAGTCGACAATATGGAGAGGGAAGGCGAAAGTGGTTGGGGAATAGTTGGAATTCGTCTGCTCTACTTCATGGGGATTTTCAATTTATGAGGTTCGGTTCCTAAATCTCCCAGTTCTGCCCCAGGAGCTTAAGATTATGTTTTTTTAACATTAAGGATTATTATTTTAAGAAATAAGGGATAAAATCTTGTTTTCCTTATTATTTATTATCCTTCTAAGAAAAGTAAAATGCATTTTCTTGCCAGGATTGTCATTTTGAAATAAAGGGATAAAATCATTTTCTGCCAAAGATTATCCTTTTGAGAAACAAAAATAAAAAATAATATGTTTTTCTTATGAGATTATCGCATGAAATAAAGTTTAGAAATCGGAAGTAGGATAAACGTATTTTCCTATAACAAAATTTTCATGTATGCGGTGGATACTGTGGCGTGGGGGACCTCAGGATCGGGTGAGAGCCTGCACACCTTACGGGTGGGTTCAGGTGTGGTTTAATATAGTGGCCGTCTTGGGCGCCTTGAGCGGGCGAAGCGGTAGGCCTCTGCAGCGTCTTATTAGTATTGGGTCAGAGCTGTATGGTCTTCCCTTGATGCGCTTTTAATTTGAAAGGTTGGTACTTCTTTAGTCAAGAAAAATATGGTGCTTTTAAACCTTGAGTGGAGAGAAAGTTGGAGACTAGAGATAGTGTGGTAGTGGGCGTGTGTTTGGAGATATAAAGCGCGAAGCGCATGTTTCTCGATGATCGATTGCCTCAGAGATTCAGAGAGGGTAGCGTGGCTCCTGCTGATGATGAAAGAGCACAGAGTTGGCTCCGGCCCTTTCTGCGGCCCCTTTCATACCTGTCAGTTGCGGGAGGTCGTTGGGGTGAGCATTTCGATGCTTCTTGAACTTTTGAAGTCGTCTGGGTAGCTGCCGAGTGGGGTTAGGCTAGCACTGGTCGGGATGCGAGGCCTTAGTTAGCTGGATTCGGCTCGATCGGTCACCTTTGAGGAAAAGACTCACAACACCTTTTTACCTGGTGGTGAAAAGGCGAGTTGAAACCATTTGATATGTTTAAACATGCTCCGAGTGGGTTAGAGTCTGAGATGGACTTTTGAAAGTGCGGCGCAGCAGAAGTTGAAACCCTGTCGGCCTTAAAGAAAGTGCGTGACTTGGAGCCACCGGTTTGGTCTTTTGAAAGTGTCTCGGGCGGCGGCCAGTCGACATTAAGAGGGTGTCGGGGCGACAGCGGTGAGTGGCATTAAATGTTAGGCGACTGGAGCGGTTTGGCATAAAGTACTAGCGAATAAGAACCTGATCCCGGTCTTGAAAGTGCAGGGCGCGTTAAAATCGCGAGCTAAGAAAGTGCCAGACTTAGAGCCGTAAGTGCGGCCTTTAGAAAGTGTCAACGACTTAGAGCCGGAAGTTTGACATTAAAAATATGATGAAACTTAAACCACGGAGTCTTGTCTTTTTAAGTGTGGGACAGCTTAGTAGGAAGTTTGTGATAAGAAAGTGTCAGCAGACTTGAACCTGATCCCGGTCTTTTGAAAGTGTCGGTGACTTAGAGGTAGAAGTGCGACATTAAGAAGTGCGACGGACTAAGAGCCATAGTCCCAGTCTTTTGAAGGTGCGGAACGACTTAGAGCGAAATCGACATTAAGAAAGTGTCAGACGACCCCAGAGCCTGAAACTCTTGCCTTTAGAAAGTCGACAACTGACCCGGAGAGTTTGACATTAAGAAAGTGCTGACCCGGAGGCCCAGAGCCACCGGTCTGGTCTTTTGAAGTACTTGAATGACAGATTTAGAAATTAAACATTAAGAAAAGTGTCAGGTGGCTTAGAATAAGTCGACCTTTGAAAGTGTCAAGCAGAGCCTAGGTTGTGTAGAAGTCTTAGTATTTAAAGTCAAAGTACGGTATTAAAGAAGTCTTTAGTAGGTTAAGAGCCTGATCTACGGTCTTTTGAAAATGCCCGAGACGGCAGAACTGTTGCATTAAGAAAGTGCGACGGCTTAGAACGAGAGGTCGTATTAAAAGTGTGGCGGCGACCGAGTTTGCATTAAGAAAGTGTCGGTGACTTAAAGCGAAGTCGGCATTAAGGAAATGCCGGGCGAAAAACCCAGAGGCAAAAGTGGCATTAAAGAAAGATGTCGACGACTTAGAGCAGTCGACATTAAGAAGATGTCGGCGGGCTAAGTCAGATACGGTCTTTTAAAAGTATCTCGAACGACGACGAAAAGTCGGCGTAGAAAGTGCGAACGACAGAGCTCATTTGCTGAAAGTGCCAACGACGGCGGGGTACGGCTTTAAGAAAATGCAAAAAGCGAGCTTAGAGCCATAGTGCGGTCTTTTTGAAAGATGCCCGAACGACTTAGAGTCGAGAAGTTTGACTAATATGAAAGTGCGGCGATCTTGACACGATCTGTGTTTTGAAATTGTGTTGAAGAAAAACGAAAATCCCCGGCATTAAGAAAGTTCGAATGGCAAATGTGAAGTCTTTATGGCCCAGAAAAATTAATTTTAAAACGGCAAAGTAAAATGGTCATTTCGGGTTAAAAATCGAATTTTAAGATGCTGGTCAAACACGGACTTAGGGTTGGAGCTGATATATGAAAACACAGCTACGCCTCGAATTTCGTCAAATTAGAGATAATTGGAATTTCACGTTTTTGAGCCACTTACGGGATGTGGGGTGGCAGGTGTGTGACTTAGCTGAAGACATGTGATGTATGACAAAATTCACTACGACATGTAATCATGTGACCACGTGTTCTCATCGATTAGTGAGAGGATATAGATAAATGACTTAGATTAAGCCGTATTAGCCTTTAAAGTGTGGGACAAGGATGGAATTAAGTGAAAAGATTAAAAATAAAAACAAAAGACCGACTTCTTCTCCCATTTGGCTCTTGGTGATGTGTGTGCGGTGAGAAAACTCAGAGTTAGTAAGGAAGTGCAACTTCTCTCACAGATTTCTAGTTAGGGTTGTCGGTTCTTGTCGGACGAAGCGAAGTTGATTCTGGCTGAGGCTCTGGCACGTGGACAACCGATTTTATTAGGTTAAGACAACTCAAGAGGTAGGGTCTTTTCATATGGTTTATTCTTTGGTAGAGACCTTTTAATGGATGAGGATTTGTTAAGGCACGGATGGTCGTGTTTCGGTCGAAAATATTTGAGCCCAGGTGGGAGAAAATCTGTTGTGGTGTGGGCAGTGTCGAGCCTGAGGTTTCTTTGTTTACGTGATTTGTGTGTGGGTGATTAAAGTGATTTGCTTTAATTGTGTAGCCCGTGAGCTAATTTTGATGTTATTCTGCGTGGATTGAATATGCTGGCCCGGCGGGAAGTCGGATTGTGGCTTAGTCGACTGCGGAATAATCGTGAATGTTGGTGGCAGACACCACTCGAAAATCGGCGAGTCTCGCTGTCTGGGGAGCTACACTTGACTCATCACTGACCTTGACCTGCAAAGTCAGACACGCGATCTTTGACACCACGTGTCCCAAAATCTCCCTCGATGGCGAAACTTCGCCTTTTCTTGAACTTGGCGTCTGAGATGATGGTCTCTGTCGCGTAACCACCGATCCTCAAATGATACTCATGCTCCCTGCGGCGAGTAGATAAATATCATCCATGAAGACTACGACAAGCGTCTGAATGGGGTTGGAATACCTGCAGCAAGCGAGTGTGAATCTTTTTATTATTTAATCGATCAGGGCATCCGCAGTAAACTCCATTCACATGTAAGTCTATGTTGTCTTAGAGATATATGTCTCCTAATCCTCGGTGATGGTAACTGAGTGCGAAGGTCACATCTGGAGTAGACTGGCGCTCCTCTCGATGATCAAATAAATCATCGATCCTCATTAATGGAGTGCAGATTCTTGATGACAACCTGTTCCAGCTGTGTGATAATGGTACCACACCATTGAAGGTCTTGTCCTTCTTCTTATGAAAAACGAAGCCCAGGACGCCCGTGGTGAAGTGCTGATCCCGAACGTCCGGTATCACATTAGTTGGACTGCGGTTCCTATGACTCAGCCCGGTGCCATCTTATGCGGAGTGCAGAATGATGATACGAGGGGTGCTTCGATGTCGAGTCTCTGACCTAGGAGCCCGATCCGGTGGCTCATCCAGGGCTTGTTCTATGCTGCAAACTACTCGAGGTAGATCTGATGCGGTCTCACCTCGTCCTTTAAGGTGGAGCTTGCTTCTTGACTCGCTAGCGTCCTTGACACTGGACTTGTACCTTGTGCAGGCGAGAATGTCATGCGCATACACACAGGGGAAATACCACACGATCACCGAAGATCTGCGTGTAAGGCGATAACCACTGTGCTCCACTGATCGTCTGCCGACACTGTGGCGTCGACCCGATCCATCCCGGATGACGTCGAACTCACGACATCCATGATCCTCGGGTCGCTGTGAGTAAGTCACGAATCTCTAACGTATTCTGACGCATATCATCACTATCCTCGCCACTAATCCTGCTGAGGAGGAACCTGCATATCAGAATCTCTAGGTCTCGACCTCTAAGCCCGACTCTATCACAGGCGATGCGGCGATGAATGAATCTGGCCTTTCGCAATCAAATAACACTCTTTTGTGGCGAGATATGGCATTGCCTGTATAACTTCTTTGATCCGTGACTCGGCCGGTGGTATAATAGGCGTAGACACGCCCCTGAACTCCTGACGTCCCTGCGTGTGGGCCTCGTCCTCTGCCTGGCTAACGACCTCTCTACGGCTGCCTATGTAATGAGAGGTGCGAGTGTGACTCACAGGCTGGCGGCTCATACGCTTGTCTTGAGCTATGGAGGAATATCATATCCTCTCTGTCCTCTACCGTGGCTGGGGCTGTGCTATCAAAAACCTTGGGATCCTGTCTCAGAAGCGATCCCTCATATCGAGTGTGGTGGTGCTTATCTTGTCTTATTTGTTGTGACCCAACGTCTTGCGTGATTGGGACTGAGGTGTCCTGTAACGAGTTCTGCATAATGGACAATCGGTAGAAAGTGTCGGTACGTGGCAGGAAATAGCATCATACGCCTGCTGACCCAAATAAATCACGGCCTTGATTTTGATAACCTTGGCGCGCTTGTGGGAACAGTGCCCGAAGCAGTCTTACGCTTCTTTCACGGCGGGTTGGAAAGAAAGTGGATCTTTCCTTCCTCTTTAGTTCGGCCTGTCTTGGATTGCCTCGTGTATCATCTACTCCTCCACTGGCTTTCTTTACGGCCCGGGTGCAATAGCGGTAGCAATCCCTCTGACCTCGTAGCTGTTTGGTGGCCGTTAATTTTGATGGCGCGAAGCCGGGGGTCGTTGATAACAGTTAACGCGGAGTACCTGGTGATCTTCGGGTAACGAACTCCTCCTGAAATTAGTGTTTTCCAGCGCTATGAAGATACCAGATATAACACATCCCAGCAATCCTGGCAATGACCTGCCAGGTCGGAAATCGATTAAAATAATGGCCCGCGAACTGCATCCAATACTCCGCAATATATCTGACGATATATCTATAGTTTGAGTTAATAAATTCTCTTAATTCAACATATATTAAAATTACACATTCTAATACATGTTATATATTACATGTTATACAAATAACTACGCAGTCATGACGAGCTTTCTTCTCAGGCCTACAATAGTGTCGCCTTCAGTCGCTCTGTACTTGAAATGGTAATCCGCAAACGGATGAGCAGCTTGATAGAATGGCTCACATGGGTTCTCCCCACCTGGTACATCATGGCAGAAAGCAGACCTTTGTGAAAAATTGGCTGACATCTTGAATGTTTGCATGTGCGATCCGTGTCCACTGGTCTGAATCATTGCACATGCCTAAACTGACATCGTGTAAAATAATCGGTTTTCCAAAACAAAGCTTTTGTTCTTGAAAACTTTCATAGTTAAATTAAAATATTGGACTAGCCAGTGAATGTGTTGAAGACCGAAGAAACGATTCATGGGCTCCTCAGCGTGTTGTTGGACCATCTCCCGACCATTCTCAGGAAAATCTTAAATTAAATTCTTCTGTATTTTCATTTAACTTTCAATTTCATGTCATGCTTTTCACTCCTAATATTCTAGGGTGCCCGGTGCATATGGAATGCATGATGCCAATTCCAACACATTCATGCTAATATATTCACAGCCATATATATTAACATAATTAATCTGTAAGCATGTATAATTTCACAATCAGTACGAATTAGCTCTACATGAGCTGAATAACACAAACAATTTGTTTTGAATCCTCAACATCATAAAAATTCACACAAAAATATTCATGTCACTATTCACGTGAGCGGTAAAACCTTGAGTTCTTGTTCGCCCTAAATAAATTTTCTGCTCAGTTCAGCTTTGGAGCGGGGTTTTCTGTCAGCTCAAGCCTCGGGGAGTATTCCTAACCATTTATGACTCTTGTGAGATTAGCATAGTAGGAAAAGATCCTACACTCTTGGAGTTGTGAACTCCATCGAATCGGTCTGCGCGTGGCCCTGCGCCGCGTAGAACAGCTTTGCTTCTTGCTCGTCAAGGCGGGTGGTTGATCGTGAAAATCTGAAGGCACCTTCTGTAGCCAAAGGAAGAAGGGTTCTAAACACTGGTTCCTCAGCCACACGTTTGGTCTTCAAATTGGGAAGACAACTGTTGCTTTGTCTTATCGTGTGATTCGAATAATGCAATCTGTGTCGCAATTTCAGTTTTAACATAATAACTGCTAAATGGTCGTTTTTCATCTATCTCTGCAATCTTGCAACATGTGTCACAAGAGTATATGTAGTAGGTGACTTTTGTCACATCACATGTCTAAACCGGAACGACGAATCACTCGTGTGCCTCGAAAAGGTACGAATTCATTGTCTTGGAATTTGTGAAGTGCGGCGTGGTAGCTAGATTTAGGGCAGTTCGCGGTGAAATGGTTTAGTCATCGAATCTGAAATTTTTGGTTTTCTTGAAATTCTGATTTTGCCATTTTTCAGAAAATTGGAATTTTTGGGTCTTCATTCTCACAAGGAGAATTTGCGTCCCAAAATTCTCGTGATCGATACAAACACATGCATATGGCATATAAATGGTGCAAGTCGTCATTAAATATTAAGCGGCGTTGACTCCTCCTGCTCCGTAGTCTTGCCGTAACACCTTAGCTAGCCTCAGGTGTGATCGCGAAGCGATCCGGCTATCGAAATGCGCACTAGTCCCTCATGGTTGATGATCTGCGTGGCCTCGCTTGAACGTACTCCTCTCTTGATGCCTTGAGAAGGCGTGATCTGCCGACCTCGAACTCTAGGGTCGGCGCATTCGTATATCTGCATAACTCTTAGGCTACAGCTGGTGAAAGTATTGTCGTATCAAGCTCACCTTCTCGGAGGTGTCTCTAATCGAATGCGAACCGGTGATGGGTCTCTCCCGCCTCGGTCAGCACAACGGTGACACGCAGCTCCCATACAATGCACCTCATATGGTGCCATCTGTATACTCGCGATAGCATTTGTTGTAGGCAAATTCCACTAAAGCGAGTGCTCTTTGACTATGCGATGATCTGGTGTACCGCGACGGCGTAATCTCTAACACTGTGATAATCCACACGACTATAGCCACACCTGACCCACAGCGGTGCTGGCGATTGACATCCCGAGGTCGCGATCATAACACTCCGTGGGTGGATCAACGTATTAGTCCGTGTCATGAATGACATCCATATCTAGAGCCCTTATTAGTAACAACACCAATGCAATTTCAAAGGGGTATCGAATCTCCGAGTCACTTCGACTCACATCACTTTCAACTGAAGTCTCGTGATAACTTGGCCCAGGTGTGTTTTCGTCTCGGGCATCGGAATCTATGCTTTCGACTCTAAGTCTTCGTGATAACATGGCTAGTGTGTTCTCTCTCGGTGACATAACTCTTAAACTCTGTTTGTGACCTCTTACGTTGTATGAAATTTCGGATATCTCCACGGATCTGCCACACCACGTAGAAATCCTGAATTTATGTGTGGGTGTAAGTTCCGAGGAAGGCTCATCAATTCTGTGTGGATCCGAGATCCCGGAGATTTACGTATTGGGTGTAGAGGGCCCCAAGGATTTTATGACGCCCAGCTTAGGGAGTCAGTTGATAACCCGATCAATCAGTGGAATGTAGTGAATGTGAATGACAACACCTTTCGGGAAGAAAATTGGTAGGCCTCCCTTTAATAACGAGGAGTTCTACCGGGAAGTCACATGTATATCTGTGATCTGATGACACATAGTCAATCACGGTAGAAATATAATAGCCACTTGGGCCCTTGCATCAATACTCACAAAATATATCAAACCCGATATATCTCACGTAGTTCGAGGTTAATAAATTCTCTTAATTGACATATATTAAAATTACACATTACAATACATGTTATATAATACATGTTATACAAAATATTCACAAGCCAGAGCTGACTTTCTTCTCAAAAAGAGCCTGCAATGAGTATCGCCTTCGGTCGCTCTGTGCGAAATGGTGATCCCTCGACGGGGTGAGCAAAGCCCGAGTAGAGATAATTTCTACATGGGTTACTCACGCTAAGTGCACATGCATGTGAAACAAACACATTCAGTAATTACATGAACATGTACTTGAATGTCTACATGGCCAGATCCGTGTCTTGAGTCCTCATGAAACTCCTCACATACCTAAAGCGACATGTGGTAAATAATCGGTTTCAAAACTAAAAGCTTTTGTTCTTGAAAACACCTGGAATTTAGGTAAATCATTGGAGGCTAAATAGGCGAATGTGTTGGAGAACCTTGAAGATTGTGGGGGCTCCTTCGACGTGCTTAATTGTTGGACCATCTCCCCTGACCTGATTCTCGGAGAAAATCTTCGATCGAAATTCCTTTCACATTTCATTTAACTTTCCAATTTCGTGACATACACTCCTCACAATATTTTGGGGTGCTTGATGCGTATGGAATGCGTAATCTTAGGTCAACAGCATTGGCCAATATATTCGGCGTGCATATATGTGCTTGTGTGTTAAATCATGAGCATGTTATCACGATTTAACGTGATTAAAAATTGACTGTTGTTTATTAACAACGCCAAGCAATTCATTTGAATCACTCGACATGTAAATTGCAAATAGTGTATCGTATTCCGTGAGCGGTAAAACCCTTGGAGTTCGCGTTGCGTAATGCAATGGGATTTAAAACAGTTAAGCTTTGAGCCAGAAGTTCTGCCACTAAATCAAACCTTATTCCTAACCATTTACATGACTCTTGGTAAGATGTGAGCGGAAAGATCCATATGTGGGTGCAGAAACTCCACGAATCGGTCTTTGCGTGGCGCGTGCGTAGAACAACTTGCTTAACTACCAGTCGAGCAGAAGCGGTCAATCGGCTGCAGGAATCAGAGATAAGGCACACGCTTCTCTCTGCAACTCAAAAAATCCAGCCTTTGTTAATTCCCCTCGGCGGCTTGCCGTTTGGTCTTGAGTGGGGAAAACGACTATTGCTGTCTTTTCCTCATTAACAATTCAATATACCATCAGTAATCCTAAGCTTTAGATTTTTGACGCCTTTACTCTGATGAGTATTTCCATCATCTGTCTAATCTTGCAACATGTGTCACAAGAGTATATGTAGTAGTGACTTTTGTGTGCTCTGGCGTTTATGACACCAGATACTTGGTCTTATCGAAAACGTGTAAATTCGGAAACGTCTCGGGTCGACGTGATAATAGATTTCACGAGGCGATTAAGTGATTGTCTTGGTTTAGGTATTCAGAGATCTTAGAAAAATTTGATTTTACACAAGAGTAAGATTTTCACTTTTTCCTAAAATTGGAATTTTTCTGGATACACACGACAGTACCTCTGCGGGCGATCTCGTCCTGCCTCGACCCCAACCATCTACACATGTCAATGACAAGTTAAATCCTAATGGTATCTCTGGCGTAATCACGGCCTCAGAATATATTCATGTACGAAAAATATTTCATATAATATCCTTGCATTCATGGAAATAAAGACAATAATTCAATATATAAATGTATTAACATAATTTTTTTTGAATTTCATTTAAAGATTTGATTTGATTTGATTTGATTTGATTTTGAGATTTTTTGAAAAATCTTGCGAGCGATCATTTATGAGCAGTGTGCCGGCGTCAGCCAGCGGTCTGCTGAGTCAGCCCGGGTTGGGTGCATCGGTGCACACGCGGGCCAGAGGCGCGAAACATCGTGGAGCGAGCCGCAGCGCCTTCTTGCAGTGTTGTGGCGGCGTAATGTCTTAATGTCATGAGCCAACCTGATCGTGTCTCGGGTCTGCCCAGCCAAGTGTTGCAGCGTCTGCCAGAACCTCATGTCACGTGGCTGTCTCGCCTACGCCCGTGACAGCGTAGCGACGTGTATGACCAGGAAGTCGCTCCCCAGCCATGATAATTTGTATCGCGACACTACAGCCGATCCGCTCGTAAATGCAACGATTGTATCATTGACACCAGCGGCTTGAGCGCTCTCACAATCCGCGATACAATTGATTGTATGAAGCCGGCCGGTCGACCACTCCTCTGTCTGATACAATGCGTATCGCGACACTCAGCGGCGGTATGCGCGCGGCTGCATGCTGCGCCCAGCGACTTCTGGGTGTCGCGGTTGTATCGTAATAACTGGTAAATTAGTGGTGCCTCTCTTGTGTATCAGTGAATTACCGTGCGGCGCCTAACTGCTGTAACTATCTCGACCATATGCGTCACGATACAACTAGCATATTGTGACTCGAACTTCAGAATATATATATATATATATATATATATATATATATATATATATATATATATTTTTTTTTTTTTTTCGTTTTTTTCACCATTCCAGCTCTTTGGAAACCACCCCAAAAAAATATTTTTTTCATTTTCCGGCAAACGAATAAATTTCTTAAATTTATTTTATCCATTTTTCGATTTTACACCGCATAAAACGCGAAAATTTTATTTATCATTTTTTTCTGTACGCTATAATCATAAAACCTGAAAATCACCTGACTCATTCATAGCAGTCAACATATTTATACGCGATCACCGCGTAAACAATTATGCGTTGTTCTAATCTTGTCCATACTGGTGTCATACCTAACTTGCTAGATACTAAGCTATAACTCTAGTATCCCGACAGCCAGGCTATACTAAATTGTGATGTTCTTACACCTTATGACCATGGCCTAAGCTTGAGAGTCCCTCCCGATCCACTGGGTTTCATTTACTGGCTACACTTACCCAGAGCTCCCCGGTGTCGTTTACCTTGGCTAAATACTGGCTGTGTTTGTTGTGGAATTGTTTTATGGATAAGCCAAACCACACAGGTGTTAGTATGCTGACTGATGGCTTTGTGATGTTGTATGTCTCGATGACCTTGGCTGGCCCGAGTCCCTCGAGCCACACAGGAATTCATATGCCTAAGTTACGCTCCTGAGCCAGGTAGCTGGCCAGTCCCCCAATGACCACACAGGTACTTGTGTGCTAAGCTCACGTCTGGCCCCATGACACCCAGCGGGGGTCAAAGTTGGCAACCCATCGGCAGGGGTATCATCAGTGATTATGGGTGGCAGGCTCAGCTCATTAAATGGGAGTCTCAGCATGCTGGGAGCTCTACCAGTACAATTTCATACGTGAAGTTTAATGACCACCTGAGGTCAGCGTGTGAGTAAAATAATGGCCACTTGGGCCCCGACATCAATACTCCTGAATGTCCTCCGTAAATGTCATCATCAGTTGAGTTAATAAATCACTCTTAATTCAACATATATTAAATTAACAATTACAATACATGTTATACAACAACATGAAAACCCTGAATCAGCTTTCTTCTAGCCTGCAGCGGCCTCTGAGTAGTGTCGCCTTCCCAGATCCTCACCGTACGGAAATGGTGATCCTCGACGGGGGTGAGCCAAGCTCGATAGAGATAATTTCACCATGGGTTCTCCCACGCTTTAGTGCACATACTGGCAACGATCACATTGACAATTTAAGTTTCTTCGAATGTCTGCATGTGTCCATTGTCTAGTCTGTGAACTCCTTACACATGCTGGCTTGATATGCGGTATCTGGGTTCACAACAAAAGCTTTTGTTCTTGAAAACACTCTAGGATTTAAATTAAAAATATTGGACCCTGCGTAGATTTGGATCTTCTCAGGCAGAGATAGTCACTCATCTAGAAGTGATCGTTGGACATCCCTCGAGCGATTTTTGAAAATCTTGGTATTCGCTTTCACGAACATTTTCGTTTTTGTTTCGTTTCATATTAAGTACACTCCTCCCCAATATTACAGAGCCCGATATATGAGACCATGGTGTAATTCCATTACATTCATACTAAATATGTTCATATATATATTTAACATAATTAAATATAAAACATGTTATGCAAATTCTGATCAATTACATTAAAATTAGCTGCATAATTTGAATTAATGAAGCAATTTATTTTGAATGCGCTCTGACCAAACACATTTCACCAAAAATTTAGTGTCCTTTATTCATGTGAGCAGTGAAACCCCTCGAATTTATTTCACGACCACACAAATAGGAATTTTCTCCGCTCGGTTCAGCTTTGGGGCCAGATTTGTAGCTAAATGACCTCGGAACATTCAATAATTTATGGCTCTTAGCGGGTGCATAAGTGGAAGATCCCTACTCTTGAGGTTGCCGAACTCCACCAAATCGGTGCCGCAGCGTGGCCTGTGGCGTGAAGCGGCTTTAGCTGCTCGTCGAATCTGACGGTCCGAATGGCGCGAAAATCTAGAGAGAAGGGCTCGTTCTCTCTCGAAAATTGAATCTCTGACCCGTTGCATCTCGTTCAGCCACGCGTTTTTTGGTCTTTTGGAGATGAACCTTGTTCATTCTTGTCATATTATCATTAACATTTCATTTAATTCCATCTATCCACATTTTCTTCCTTTTTTGACACTTGGCACTATCTTGTATGACACTATATCTCAGCTCATCATTACAACATGTGTCACATTAGTACATGTAGTGGTGACTTTGTCCAGCGTCGGCGTATCTCACCAGGCTTGGATTTCTGACGCACTTTCGATGCTCGGTGCCTCGCGAAAAATGTGAAATCCGTACCGAATTAATGGTCGACGTAGTGGCCCCAGATTTGCGAGGCGATTCAGCGGTGAAGTTCGTTTAGTAAATCGGTCGAAAAAATTTTGGGTTTTTGGCCAAAGTGCAGTTTCTTTAAGAAAGAATTGGAATTTTTAGGTCTACGAGTGCGTGATTTATGTGAGTAAATTTATATTAATAATACTTTAAATATATTAGCATGAATTGTTTAAATGGCATAATGCATTATATGTACGCAGGGAGCACCACTAGAGATGGTAGGTGTGGTGCATGGCGTGAAAAAAAAATGAAGAAAATAGAAAGAAGAAATGGTTTGTGAAGGAGAATTTGAAGATTTCAGAAAGAAAGGTGCCTTGGAGGATTTATCAGCGGTTCATGCGTAGGCGGACCATAGAATTTGTTGAAATTGCCAACCGTTAGCGCAAGGTTTGTCGATAGATTTTCTTGGCTTCGTTGGTATGTTTTAGAAACAGCGCATTTTGGCTGTTTTCTCGCGTTGGCTTAAGCATGTGGTCGGTGGACTCGGGGACATGGGATTGGACATGTAGACATTGAAATATGATCGTAGCATATTTGCTTGAGTGTGTTTGGTTGCATTACATGTGCATAGGTGGGAGTAACCGTGTAGGAGATTATCACTATTGGACATTGCTCGTAATAGAGGGATCATTATTTAGTCACGGGGAGTGTGCGGAGGGACGGCGCTCCTTGTAGAGCCGTTTTGAGAAGAAAAGTCTACATGTGTCTTTTTGGTAGATACTTTTTGTATAACATGTATTAGAATTTTCTAGAGATTTTTAATATATGTTTGTATTAAGAGTGATGTATTAACTCTTGGTATGGTAATATAGTTGATGTATTTTTGGTGAGTATTGATGTATAGGCCCCAGTGGTGTTGCACTCATGTATAGGTCTCGTAATATGAGACCTGGTGTTCAGGTTGGCGGTGGTCGGCGGAACCCGGTGAGTGATCCTGATCGGCGCTGAAAGTCTTTAGCGACTTAAATGAAGTTGGCGTTAAAGATGCCCGGCGAGCCTTAGAGCCTGAGTATGGTCTTTGAAGTGCGGTAGGCTTAGAGCCTGTCAGCGCCAGAAAGTGCGGCGACTTGAAACCACGGTTTGGCGGTCTTGAAATCTTGAAGCGGCTTAAGTGATCGACATTAAGAAGTATAATGTTTAGGAAACCTGATTTAGTGCGGTGCGGGCGGCAGGAAGCGATCGACATTCAGAAAATCGTAGATAGCTTGAAACGCCAGTGGCGCTAGAAAGTGTCGGAAATGACCCCGAAACTGCCAGTTGCGGCAAAAGTGCGGCATAGCCAGCCACGGTTTAATTCTTTTCGAAGTGCGAACGTGACATAGGCCAAGTGGCGTGAAGTGCCCGGGCGACTTAGAGCCGTAAGTGCAGCCTTTGAAAGTGCGGCGACTTAGGCAGGTTGACATGAGAAAGTGTCGAGCGGCCGAATATAAGTCTGGCGCTAAAAAGTGCTAGCGACGAAACCATAAGTTTGAGATGAAAGTGCCCCGTGACTTAAACCTGATCCCGGTCTTTTGAATTGAAAGTGCTATACGACTTGGGGCGAGAAGTCACAGTGATGAAAGTGCGGAATACTTGGGCGGGAGTCTGCGTTAGTGGAAAAGTGAGCCATAGTTTATTCTTTAGAGGATGACGACCAAGCGGAAGTGCGGCATTAAGAAAGTTCCAGACGGCTTAGAGCCGGAAGTCTGCGACCAAGGAAGTACTGCGGTACAGAACCCTGATGCGGTCTTTGAAAGGGCGAAGGCAGACAGTCGCGTAAAAGTGCGGATGGCAGGCATCCTAGTCTGGCCTTTAAGTACCATGGCTTATTTGGTTTGACATTAAGAGGTGCGACAGTTGAGGTGAAGTTTGTGGCCCATTCGGAAAGTGCAGTGAGGCTTAGGCCAGTGATCTTTCTGTCTTCAGGCAGGTAGGAAGTGGAGCATTATGAAAGTGTCGAGGCTTAGAGCCATGGATTTAGCCTTTAAGAAGATCACCAACAAGCTTAATGAAGTTTGAAGACGATCAAGAAAGTGTCTTAAACCCGAACCCAGATCCATGGTCAGTTTTTTGAAAGTGCCCGGCCAGACGGAGCCGTGATGCAGTGTTAGAAAGTGTCGACGACTTGCATTTAGAAGTTTGACATTAAGAAAGTTCAGACGGCTCGAGCGGATCGGCATTAAGGGTTCAGCAGGCTAAAAGCCTGATGCAGTCTTTTAAAGAAAGTGCGAAAGCGGCTTAGAGCTCGAAGTCGACATTAGAAAGTGCGGATGGCTTAGAGCGAGTCTGGACTTCTGTATGCCCGTGGGACATCGACTTCTGGGATTTGTAATGGCCAGCTAAGCATCAACCATACTTGAGTGCGGTGAGACATCAACCTTGCAGACTGAAATGAGCCAATTGGGCATCAAACATCACTGGCCGTGGGACATCCCGGACTTTATAGCCGACAAATTGGGCATCAACTATCTGGTGGTGGGACATAAACCACCGGAACTTTGCAACAAGGCGGCGAAATCAGTTATCTCTGGGCGACGGATATCAGGCCTTACCGGGCTTTGTAATGAACGGAGGCATCGGCCATCTGTGTGGTGGGACATCGACCTTACCAGACTGTGAACCGGCGGGCTTTGCGCGTGAATTCTTGAGCGCTCAAATCCCTCCCAAAATGGTGGGACATCAACCTTCTGCAGCGGTGGACATCAACCTTACTCGGACTTTCATGTGGTGAAATTGTTGCAAAGATTGATAGAATGCTTTAAAGGCTTTAGTGATAATACCTCTTCTAGGTTCCATTGGCTTTCTCAGATCTGAGTCAATGCTTGGTCATTATCTCGTTGTGAGTATTCAGCAATGACTTTCTGACTCGCCGTCTTTCTTTCTTTGTTCCCTCTGCTTTCTCTCCATGCCTTGGCGCCCGATGGATAATGGAATTGATCTTGCAGGCTAGATCAGCTGGGTTGCATGACATTTACCATTGCCGAACCCAGGAGAGTCAGGATGTGGAATGGGATTGGCCAGAGCTCCATGTGACGAAGGGCTTTATTGAATGGCAGATTGGAGCCAGCTGCTGTAATCGTCGACAAGACTTTTTATTCGATTTCTCTGAGCGGCGTAATTGGCAGAACCAATTTAACATTTGATCCTGCGGGCATTAGGCGCCTTGATGTGAACTGCCAGCGATCTGTGACGGTGTCTTGTGCCTCTCCGATGATGAAATCGACAATATGGAGGAAGAAGAAGGTGGTTGAGATGGTTGAATTGCGTACCACATACACTCAAAGGTGGGGGATGCTTTCCAATTTATAGATTTCGATTTCCCCCAGTCGCCGTTCTTATTTTTAGGAATAAGATACGATTTTTGCTTATTAAGGATTATCCCTTTTTAAAATATAAGGGGATAAAATATGTTTTTCCTTATCAAGGATTATCCCTTTTGAAATAAGGGATGAAATATATTTTCCCTTATCAAAATATTATCCTTTTGAGAAATAAAGGAATAAAATATGTTTTTCTTTATTAAAGTTATTCTTTATCAAGGATTTAGAAAGCAGTTCTGTGAATCATGTCTCTTTGTTTCTCTAAGACAGCTCTTTTAATAGTGAGCAGACCAGTGGGAGAAGGTGAGGGATCTTGAATAGTTCTAGTTTACAGTGTGATCTGGGATCAGATGTGGTTTCAATGTGAGTGAGCAGACTACCTTCGTGAGGCCGGGTCGACGGTGGGCTTTGTGTGGTGACATTGAGTATTGAGTTTGGACCTAACAAGCCATGGTGCTCACAGTTGTGGGTATTAGGTCTCTCTCTATCTTTTTTTTTTTTTTTTTTAAATGTTGGCCATTTTAAAAATTCTCAATTTTTGCTAAATGTATATATGTGCTAACATCTTTATTTGGTTGAAATTTGCAGTGTACCATTGTTCGATTTGCAATCATCTTCTTGCTGCTAAATGTTTCCAGTAAATTATTCTCTCTTTTCAGATACTCATACTTATATAAATCATAGTAGACACATTTGTAATCGTGTGTTTTTTAACGTGTTTTCAGAGTGAGCTCCTCTTGGATATCGTGCAGGTGATGAGTGGCTCCATCTCTAATGCGACTCTATTAAAAACTCTCCATCATGTTTTGGATTGAAACTTTAAAAAGTAAATAAAATTGAATGAAAGCTTGTTTGTTTATAGAAAAATTTGTTTGGTTTCTAGTCTGTTTTTCTAAAAAAAAAATTAAAAACACTAAATTTAAACTAACGAATCAAGGATTTTAAAGAAACACTTTTCCGCCCCAAAAGAGACCTATATTTTATAGAATGACTTCAAGTAAACTAACAACAATTTAATTGAGTAAAGTTAAGTAAAGTTTGAGAACTCAAGTATCTGAGTTACGTATGATAGAGATGTTGACGTTCCAAAGAAGATAGAATATGAGAGGAGAGTACAAGGTTCAGTCATATAGTAGGGACGTTCTTATATTGAAACTAAAACCACCTTCTTCCATAATATCATCTGTTTCTCTCATTTTGTGTTGAGATATCCTTTCAAATCGAGCTAGTTCAATAGATGGCACACATAGCTAATGTTAGAGATCCAGGTGGTACAGCTATGTGAATTAATAATTATAAATTTTATCCCATCTATATCATCTATCTATCCTGAAGTTTTAATTTTATAATATATTAATTCATAAATATATGTTTGTAATAATGTGATTAATTTAGCATAAGCATCGATTCGTCCTTTCAATACCAAAAACGATTAGTTCTTCCTAATTTTGTATTATTTGGCACCATATAAATACACTCATATGTCATTTCATTTGCTTGAAATGAGGTATATTCATTTCAAAATAATGCTCTGAGAATAATCAGACCATGCTAGAGCTGCCAGTTTCAGTGAAGTTCTTGGTGAAGAATGTAAGTTATGAATCTCAGGAAATTACTGTCCAGGATACGGATAATTGCCTTGCCAAACAGCTTCCAAACCTCAATTGTGCCTCCTTCCAGGTTCAAACTCGAAGGACACACCATCTTCATTTAATTTCCTCACATAGCACCAATCCATCTCTTATTTTGCGTCCATCGCTTGCCTTTCCATCCACTTGTTTGCTTAGTTTGTATACCATTGATTACTTTCACCTACTCTTCAGAATCTTTGGACCCCAACCTCTTGCCGGAGGCTTAACAACTTTTCAGTTCCATATCGTGATAGGGGTTGGGTTTGAGGTTATCTCTTAACCATTAGATGGAAGTGCGTTTCTTTGAAGTGGTCGAAATCGATATGTGGCTGCTGTGGAGGTGGAGGAAATATATGCGGGCTGAAGATTAAGAGTAACGCTCGGAACCTGAAGCTGAATGTGTTAAAAGTAGAGGTATTCGTCAGTCTGTGTATTTTATTTCCCCGTAATCATAATATTCTTTATCATCTTTCATGTCCTCCTCATATCCTCTTCCAGATTTTGGAACAGAAAAAAAAAAAAAAATAACCATTGCAAAGGATATGATCTGATAAGTTCTGCTGAGCCCAAGTTTATATTTAAAAATGGATAATATCTTTAGAGATATTTTGTGCAACTCAAAATAATCTAAAACCCTTCTTAATAAAAATGAAATTAATTATTTGGAAAAAACATGCTCTTTCTATTTTTATACTAAAATTTTTAGATATATCTTTTCACAACTAAATCAGTATATATAATGGCATAAAACAAAAGACAGATTTTTCGTATTCCAATGACATAGGGTTTTTATATTTATTTTAGTTTTGTCAAATTAGGACTAAGATTTGTATTGAGGCGGATCAAGCAATGCCAGTCAATTTTTTCGTAATTTCCTCATTATCTTTTGGAAATTCAGGATTTAAATCTTTATGGTTTATGGTTAAGAAATTTTAAATATTAAGTTCAGGTTTTAAGTCTAAGTTTAAAAAAATTTGACTTATATGCTGTCTTATATTTGAGCTAGAATCTTTGCATTCAGCAGGGACTCTTAATGCGCCTTCTGATGATATCTCATTTGGTTAGTCAAGCAAAACAAAACCAAGAAAATATTTATCACCTTCTTGAAATATACTACCCACTCTTTTCACTAAAATTCATGTAAGTTCTTGAATCCTTCCTTCATATAATTCTGCTTCAGAAAGCCATTGTACTACTGAAAGATATATAAAAATTCTTAGGTCCTTCATACAATTCCCTTATCTTCCAAGACAAGAACAAATATCCATTTCCTGTCAAAAAAAAATTATTGGTAGCCATTTTTTGGGGTATACATGCATAATGGACCATATGATTTACCTGACAAAATATGGTCATCAAATATAACAAAACTAATTTCTGATTGGAATTGTCGAAGAATATGATGCTGTCATTTTATTGCCCTAAATAATTGATATGACAAAGGACAGAAAAACTTGACTTTTCTTTACTAATTTCTTATTTTCCATCAGAAAATATGAGACCCCAGAAAAACAAATCATTATTTTCTTTGAGAAATGAGTTGCTGTTTTCAAAGAGTTATCATGTATAATTCTTTCGACCATGATATTATTCTTTTCCCAAGGCAAATAGGCATGATATTTTATTTTCTCAAATAAATACATTTTGATAGGCTAATTATTTTCTTGCTAGAAAACAAATCTGGACTCACATCATAGACTAAGTGTTGTGGTTCGAT
Organism: Tetrastigma voinierianum; assembly: GCA_016808115.1. Taxonomy (NCBI): domain Eukaryota; kingdom Viridiplantae; phylum Streptophyta; class Magnoliopsida; order Vitales; family Vitaceae; genus Tetrastigma; species Tetrastigma voinierianum. The sequence goes on from JAEQBH010004953.1 coordinate 66,763, forward strand.
GCAGTACTCATATCAAATCAAGAAGGAAAAACTAAAGAAGAATGCGCACCTTCGACAAATATACTATCAAAATTATATAAAATACTATCCTTGATGCGCTCCCCTCATTGAGCTCCACTTCGTTCCGACATTTGCCCCTTTTTCTCCATAGATATGCTACTCTCTCAATACGAGTTGCATACTATAATATTGAGAGTATTTGGTTCTTGGAAATTACTAAGGGAAATAAAAAATACTAACAAAAAAATATTTTCTCATATTTGGTTGTTTAAGTAATTTTAAAAAAATATATAATTAAAATTACTTTCAAAGCTTTGTAAATTAACAAATTATTTAATCTTTTTATCTGTAGTTAAATAATAAAATCAATTCGAAATATACATGAAAATAAATATATAGAGTTTATCTCGTCTTTTCTTTCAACTTGTTTTTTTCTGCCCCTATTCCTCACATTTCACCATACATTTCCTTCAACTTTCATAACCAAACATAAATCTATCTAAATCTGATACTATGATGATGCCTAATTAGCATTAGGTAACTCATTTCAGGGCAACAGAGAGCTATTTGGGTCTACCCAAACTAAGATTAAATAGGTTGAGCTCAAATCAGGAGAGAGCCCATATGGTCATATCTGCCATAACAAAATGTATGGGAAATCATGTGTTCAAGGGTAATTAGGCGTCAAAAATATTTTGTTAAAAGCACTCAAATAACTCAAAAATTATAAAGCTAATAATTTCCATGTTTTTTCTTGAAAAATGAAAAAAATGTCATTTTCCATTTCATGTATTCACATATATCTTTGAAAAAAAATTGTTATTTTTATAAGAAAATAATGAGAGTATTTTTGTCAAAACGAGGTAAAAAAGTAATGAAGGTCTTTTAATCAATTTATCATAATACATTATTTATGATAAAATAAAAATATTTGCATAATTTATGTATAATATATTAATGTATTTAAAAAAATTAGATGATAAAATTATTATGATGAGTAATTTATTATTATCCATTCTTAAAAAAATATTATTTTATTTATTTATTTTTACATAAATGAAATAAAATATATAAAATTAATAATTTAAAAAATAATAGATTGATGAAACTAAATTTAAAAATATTTCATTAGCTACAAATATTTTGAAATATTTTGTATAGATTTTAAAATATTGTGTACATATTATAAAAATATGGTTTAAAATAGAAAAAAAGAAACTTAAATCTTTAGATTTTTCTATTGAAAAGAAAATATAAAATTTGAAATAAGTTATGCAAAATAAAAGTGCCAAGGTCTAACGTTTAAAAGTAATTTGCTTTCAGAAAAAGAAAAAAGCCAAAAAAAAAAAAACACCCCCTAACTCCTTTCTCCTTTCTGTGGTTTCTTATTTACATGAAAACTAAACCTAAAATTCAAAAAAATTTATGGGGTAGGGATAATATCTAGAATGTATGACTACAAGCTAAATTCTTTTGGATTCTGTACCATGGAAAACCAAGCACAGAATATTGTTCCACAAGGTATGGGGTAAAGGGATAATGTCTCGAATTTGTTGACTAAGAAAGAGAAATATAAATTGTAACCTTCTATTATTTTAAAAAAATAAAAGAAACTGTATATATGACTGGTCTACAAACCAAAGGCATTTAAATCAGTATAATACATCACCAGGTTGGTAGAATGTTAGTTTGAAAAGGAAGCCAGGCGTTGAGGGAAGATGTCTGAGTGACCACAAGGTATCGTTAGAACGGTTTAACACTTTATAACAATGTTTAATACAAAGAAAGCATTAAATATCTTCAATCAGTATCCTGACTCAATATCTTAGAAAGAAGTTTATTCTTCTTATTTTTTATAATATTCCAAATATATTTTATTTGGGGCTTGAAACATAGTTGTACTTTTCCCTATCACTATCTAGTGTAACGATCTAAGTTGGCTCCATTAAATATTGTGTTTGTTAATTTCTTATTTTCTAAAAAAAATATTTTGTGGAACTTTTTAATAAATTTATGAGTAATATTACTAAAGTCACATTAATATAGAAAAGGCTTGCATTCACTTGTTTGGCTGAAAGATAGTGTGATTGTTGATAAAACAACTAAAAAGTATTAACAAGAAAAAAATAAATATTACGGGAGTAATTGATACAGCAAATGAAAAAACTTAGATTTTTCACACTGTTTCTTATTTCTGAAAACAGACACAAAGAAACATCCATTATTTACTTTGAGAAATGAGGCTGTTTTCAAGAGTTTTAATATGTTTTATTCTTTTCGGCCGCGATATTAATTCTTTTAGAAATGGAGATATTGTTTTCAAAGAGTTTATCCTTGTATTTTATTTCTTACTGCCATGATCATTTTCTTTGAGAAATGAGCTCTTCTTTTAAAAGAGTTATCATGTAGGATAAAGACAGACGACAAATTCCATTAATTATGCTACCAAAGTCTTGATGACCTATTTCTAGGATACATTTACAGTGTTATATGATTTATAATAATATTGTAAGAAGTCAATGTCAACAAAGTCGAGAGTCTTCTTGGAATTGATAACATGAAGAGACCTAACGTTTGGAAGGCACTAGATTAAAAATTTAGAATTTTATTTGATCACTTTATACTGTTCTATAAGTGGTTTCAGACTCTCAAACTATCGCAAATTGCAATGACTGGACAAAAGTTACCTAATTTCCACCATGATATTAATCATATTATTCTTTTCCCACTACGACCAATACGGCATGATATTTTTATTTTAACCGAATAGATACATTTTGGAGTGATGCCTTAATTATTTCTTTACTAGAAAAATGCTGCATTCCATGTCATGGAAGCTAGACATTATTACTTAGTCTCTGACAAAATAGTAATAAAATTAAGAAAATGAAGAAAGAAAACACACAAAATACGTTATTCAATGAGTAATACTGCATCGAAACAACAGCAAACTTTCAATATCAACAATAAACCCTATGTATGACAAAATTACATAACTACCCCCTATGCGATCTGATCCTAGTTGAATAAGCTCTGCTTGCTCAAACCATTACCCATTTTCTCCATAGATATGCTACTCTATTAATATGAGTTGCATGTTATAACAGAAACTGTGTTTTTAGTTTAGATACAAGAAAATAAAATTATAACAAAAAATCATTTTCTCATATTTGGTTTGTCTAAATATATACATTTCATTAAATATAATTCAGAGTACCAAAACTTGAAAATTCTTAAATTATTTAATCTTTATACTAACCAGTTAAAATAAATAAAATCAATTTGAAATAGACAATAAGTCTCATCAGACTTACTCTCCCTTTTTTAACTACCTTAATTTTTTCTTTCCTTATATATTGCTTTTATTTTCTTTCTCACACATTTTCCTTCAAATTTTTTGGAGAACCAAGCCCGTAAAAATAATGAAAATATATACAAATGATGCCTCAACCTAGCGTGGTTTAATCACCAGTAGGACCAACGAGTGGAAGACTTACTACAAATGTGTTTTTTTATTGAATAATCCTTTAACGATATTAACACGAGAGTGAAGAATATATCGGTTCCTTACGTGAGAAATGAGATTTGAAGAAATAACCGATATTCTAAAATTAGTTCCTTAAAAGTAGTAATCAAATAAACTACTATTTATGTAGGAGAAGTTGTTACCCTTAGGAATCCTTGACACTAGCCATATTCCTCGAATAGATTTTTTTAATGAGTATAATCACCCTTTTCTCTCCATAAAATGTGGGATCACGCCTCGTTTGAATGAGTGCCAATACCCTCATGGCAGTAGTGAGAAGGCAGGTTGGTCTGAAGGGAAGCTAATGTAGCTTTTGGGGCGGATTTTGTAAAAGGGTCGACAACACGGTTGCGTGAAGGAATATGTTGGTGGCCAAAGCCCGAAAACAACGCAGCGTTCGGCAAATAGATAGTCAATTCGGTCATGTTTGCCGAGCATGCGGAAGCGGTTCTTATCGGCGTAAAGAGCGCGTATTATCTGGTGAAAGTTCGAAGGATGGAAGTGAAATGCGGTGCGAAAATATCAGTTAGCGGTAAGTTCGGCCCGACGGTATTAGCCATAGCGCGTTGATGCAGCGGTGCCGAGCGAGAGATAGATGTATTTGCTAGCAGCACCATGAAATGATATTAGGCCAGAAATGTCGATGTAGTGGGTTGAGCATCTTGTTTGGCCAGGACAACAGCCCGATCGTAGCTAAAGAAAATGATGTAAAGTGTAGTATAGAGGTGGTAAGATGTGAAGACCGTTTGAGGATCGTGCCTTTGAGAGATGCTAGAAGAGTCGATGAACTAATTTCAAGTGAACAGCTGTGAGGCATGCGTAGACCAATGAAACATAGTTGACAACGTAGGAGATCTGGACGTGTTAGTGTGAAGTGCTGGAGGCTCGACAATCCCGCGATAAAGCTAGGATCCGCAAGGTTGAATGTTGAGGAGTCCCCAGCAACATCGGCGGAGTAGACATGGTTCACAGTCGCGTTTAGGATCAGCTCGAGGATAGTAAGAGCATAGTGGGATTAGAGAAAGATGCGGTCAACCCGGATGTATGAGAGATTTCAACTCAAAATGAAGGAAACGAGGTCCAAGGTCCTTCATGGAGAATTCATGGCTTAAGGTTTGAGACAAAGAATTGACAAGCGCGATAGAAGATCACAGTAAGAAGCATATCATCAACGTATCTGAAATCAAACGAAAACCTGATTGGGTAATAAACAAAAGAGGGTCGAACAATACTCTGAAGAAACCCCGCGAGAATGAAAAGCGATTGAGTCATGTCAAGCCAAAACCTTGAGGTGCTGTTTAAGCCATATAAAGCACGTTGAAGCTTACAGCGTATTTGGAAGTGAATCAGATCTGCATCACAGGAGTTCAACTGCTATAAATATCTTTAACCATGATATGTAAGAAAGCATTTTTTGACATCCAATTGTCGAATTGCGATGCTTTGAAACCGCGGTCAGTCGACCGAATTGTGCACAGACCCGGATAGCCGGGTGAAAAGGTCTACGTATAATCAAGTCCGATGATTTGATGGTAACCTTTTTGCGACTTCTTGAGCTTTAAGGCGGTCCGAGTACCATTAGGTCTAAGTTGGTCTTAAAAACCCATTTTGAGCCAATCACATGTATGTTGGGAGTGCGTGGAACTAGTTGCCAGGTCTCATTTTGATGAAGAGCAGCAAGTTCTTCAAGCATTGCAGTTTTCCAGCTTGGGTAAGAAAGAGCTGTTTTAATTGTCTTAGGTTCGCGAGGTATAGTGCTAGACATGTCAATAGCTAAGGCATATTTAGGATTGGGCAGCCCGATTCAATGTTGCGGCCAGAGTAGTCATGCGAGGATGGACCCGAGGCGAGGACTTGATTGTGATTCGAGAGGCTTGGAGTGGTTGTAGACATTAGTTCGGATGTTGTGGTCTGAGTCTTTGTCATTGTGTCTGCCCAAGTGGTAAAGATCGGGTTGAGCTGATGCGGCCACCTCAGGCAGGAGGGTCAATTCATTACCAGTGACATGAATCTCCCAGTGGATCATCGGGTTGCGACCATCACTTGATCGAGCCCGAGTCTCCTTTGTACGGGAGCTCTGCAAATCTCGCACACGTATGGGACACGTCTGAAGCGGTCGATATAATCATGGCAATGAGTAAAGCGGTAAACCCAGACCCGTAAACCATGCCCGTAAAAACACCTATTTACTCGTCAAAGTATATCAATGAATTAAATTCAAATGTTTACTCTTGCCTTAACACATATATTAAAATTAGAGAATTCTAATACATGTATAAAATCATAAAAACCCACCGTCAAGCTTTTCTTAAACTCGACCCTCAGGATGAGAGTCGTCTCTACATATAGCTCACGTACTGTAAAATAGTATCCCTCTCAATAGAATTATTAGTCACTGATAGTGGAATAAATTTTTAAGTGCATTTCTCACTCAGCTATAAGTGCGTGCGATGTAAAATAAACACACATTCGAAAATCGTGATCCTGCTGAATGTCTAGCACCTATCATCTCGTATCTAAAGTCATCCTGACTCCTCACACTGCCTAAATACATTATGAGAACCTTAGTTTTTACTTGTTTGTGGACAACCCTCAGATGTATGCTATCCAATTGGGCGGAGCTTTGGCCAGTTGATATTATGTGTGGACTACCCTCGGAGTGTATCAATTGGTGGAGCTCAGGCGATTGTTATGTGGACTTTACCCTCAGATGTATATCAATTGGGCCGACTTTGTGATTGATATTTTATTTTGGACCACCCTCAGATCTTTATTATTTTGAACAACCCTCAGACCATTCTCTCAAGAATTTCCTCATGCACTCCTCTATCGTCTTAGGGTGCTTGATATATAGGAGATACATAGTGCGATTCCATTTCGAGTTGATAACACATGTAAATATAAAACATGCACATATCCACATAATATCCAATCCTGATCATGTCGTATAATTAGTAAATTCATTACATCAAAAATTAGCTCAACGGCTAATGATCAAACACAGTAATTCTCTTGAATTACTACGAGCCACGTATATATTAATTAGCGAAAATTATTTTTGTGAACACTATTCAGGAATAGTGAAACCACCGGTCTTATTCCTTGGAAAATCACAAATCATTGGTTCCGCAAGTAGAGCAGGGTTTCACGACTATTTAGGCCCCATGCATATCACCAATACAACTCATTCCATAATTTATGAATTTAGCACCCCATAACAGGCAAACCAGTCGCGGTGAAAAAATTTTCTAAAATTTCCAACTTGATTCGAATCCCAAATTTGAAGGCCCAAGTCAAGCGACATACGACCTTATGATCAAACATTATTAGAAATTACTTAAGGGAATAAAACTGAAGTAGTACCTGCCGGGGTTGTGCAAAGCTGTGAAATCCGATCTGTAGCGTGTGGTAGCTCGCGTGAAACGGCTCCTTCTTGTCGAAGGCTAAGGCGATTCAGTTTGAATATTATCACGAAGTCTACTATCTAAAAAATTCAAAAAAGCTTTGCATCTCCCTGTTTAGTTCACGGTTTTACTTCTATTAACATTGGGAGAAACGACAACGTACCTTAATTTGTCATTAGTGGCTGCACAAATCAATTCACATAATACGTTTATCTTCCCGGTTTGACGTCGGCTCTACCTCAGTCGTCCATTTTCCGCATTTCTTTACTCATGCCACTTATGGCACATGAGTACGTGTTATATGTGATTTTCGTCGCATAGAAAATCGTTTCTGACACCGGCTTGATGCCTCGGCGTGTAAATTTCGGCGTCTGCGGAATTGACGAGAATTTACGTGCTAAGCTAATTTTCAAAAGTGTTGATTCCAGCGGTGCAATTAGTTTTATCATCAAGATCTGAGAGAATAAAATTCTGATTACCTTAAAAATTACAATTTAAATGGCAAGAGTACGATTTTGCCATTTCCCAGTGATTTCAGGGTCTTACATTCTCCCCCTCCTTAAAGGAAATTTCGTCGAGAAATTGGGACAAATACAATCACTCACATGCATATGCGCGTGCACTTTCACCATGCATATTATGAAGCTAGTCATTTAAATCTTAACGCTCAACCAGAATACTTTATCCTCAGCAGGAAAGGATGGATGGCCCATATCGTGTCCTCGTGCTCCCACGTGGACTCCTCCACTCCATAGTGCCTCCACTGTTACCTCACTAACCTCGGTTTCTGGCTCGCCAAAAGCGATCCGCGGTATCAACTTGATGCACAACTAGGTCCCTGCCGAAGGTCCCATCGTGTCGGCCTGGTATCCGATCCGCATGGCCGGATGCGGGTATATTTCGGGCGTGACGTGACCACCTAGTGGTTCTAACCTTGCACCGGTGCGCTTAGCAGGTATGCAGCGGTGCCTACCCTCTCAGTATCTCGAAGGTCGATGAACCTCGGCGATGGCTTCCGCGCTCGCAGAACATGACCACTCCCCTCTCTTAGGCATCACTAGAACGTGATCGCTGACCTGTTCGAACTCCTCTAGGAAATTAGGCGTGGGCGCCAGTATGTAGCTCTTACCGTAGGCTGGCCGTGAGAAGATCTTTGTCAAATATTAAGCTCACGCTTCTCGGAGGTGTCTCAATCAGTCGGGTTGGTAGTGGGCTCTCTCCGCTCGATTCAACATAATGGTGACACTTCACATGGCCTCCCATACGGTGCCTCATACGGTGCCATCTGGCTTATACTCGCGATAAGCATTTGTTGTAGGCGAATTCCTCAAAGGCGTGTCCTCCCGGTGCCCTTATGATCCGAGACGCATGCTCGTAGCATGTCCTCCTAATACTGTCTCAGGCCAGCCTCCTTGAGGTGGAGGCCTTCTCTCATAGTCGTTGATGTGCCTGCCACTTTTTGGAAACTCACCCAAAGGATGCGCATGAGCTCTCGGATTCCCTCTTCTCCCGAACACTATGGATACTGGTACTCCATGTGTGGGACTATCTCTTGAATGTCTGGCCGGCGGAATCTCTCAGGCGAAAGTCCATACTTTTGGCTGAAAAATATCTCTTCTTAGGCGTGAGCCGGTCGGTATCACCCATACCCACGTCATTAGCCTGTAGCTGCGTCAGTGGCAAGTGGGTCCTGAAGTCCATCGTGACGTGCTCAGCTTCCACTGACCACCTCAGTTTGGTAGCCTGTGGCCGATGCTCGACCTTAACATGCGACATGTGAGACATCGTCGAAACAAAGTCCCTACGTGTCTCTTCGTCCCACTCTGTAGTGCTGCGCAGATCTAGTGCATCTTACGTGCCACTGGGTGCCACAGAAAAATCGAAGCGTTAGAAACTCCACGAGAGAATCTCCCCTCTCAAATCGATTATTGGGAACCACTACCGTCCCTATATCGAAGACACCATCTGCGTGAGCGATTAAACCCTCGTCACGTGTGTACTCGGTCACGATGGACCATATCTCGCGTCTTGCCAGCTGGGACTGATCACTCACGCCAGATATCGGCGAGTTGTAGCCCAGCTAAACTCCCGACGTGCCCCACTGAGTGCGCTTTCTGTTTGTCTTGTAGCTGATGTCGCGAGTCTCGAGCATGCATCTGAGAAGCTATACCAGCAGGCGCTCCTGACCAGGCCAGAGTGCATCAACCACACATTTTCCTTACCGGGATGGTAATGCAAGGTGAAGTCATAACCCTCTAGGATTCCATCCATCTGTGTTGCCTCATATTGAGGTCTAGTTGTGTGAATATACTTGAGCTTTTATGTTAAGGTACACCTCGAACTCCTCGCTAGTATAAGTAGTGGCGCGAATCTTCAAAGGCGGGCTAAGACCTGACTCCACGTATCGTGTATGAATGATTCTGTGCTCATTGATTCTTCAGCGCGAGAACCATAAGCTACTACCCTTCAGTTTGCATCAAACACATCCCGATCAGGCCCTCGGTGTATCCTGATACACTTTATTGTGCCACATCCTTTCTTGGAACTATAGATGGGAGAGTGATAAGTCTCTCTTGACTCTTTGAATGCCTCCTCGCATCGGTCATCCCGATCAAACTTGACCTCCTTAGGGTCGACCTAGTCACTAGGTCTTTGCTCATCTCAGAAAAATCCTCGATGAATCTGTAATACCGACGATCGAACTACGTATCTCGGCGACTTGGCCTCTTCAACTCATCGGTGCCTCGACCTTCTGCGGGTCGTGACACCTCGTCTTATGCCTTGCATGACACCACGTGTCGAAAATCTCACTTTCAATTCAAGCGAAACTAGCGCTACTTGAACTTGGCGTGCGGCCCGATGGTGCCGACAAGCGTAAAGCGATCCTCGAAAGTGATACTTTCATTGCTCCCACTCGGCGGGGTAGATCAATGTCATCCATGAAGACTACGACAAACTGATCTAGATAGGGTTGGAATACCTATAGAATCAGCAGATCTTTGCTGGCGTTCGATTTAATCAAGAGCATCAGGACCGAAATTACAATTTACGGAAAAGGGTAAATAAATAATTTGGTTAAAAAATTAGATTTAATATACGGATCTCGATGATGAAATGGATTTCCGCAGTTGAATTGTCTTGCAAAAATTTAGCTAGCATGTAAAATTGGTCGAATTAGAGACGATTCGAAATTTACACGTTTTTTGAGACCTCATGGTTCAGATTAAGTAAAACGATTTTAGATGAATGAAGTCACCTCTGCCAGTACTCATGTGCCATAAGTGGTATGAGTAGAGAAATGATGAAAATGGACCCGGTCGAGAGATAGTCTTAGAATGTCAAAAGCCCCAGAAAAGAGACAAAATTGGCATTATAGGGTTGTTTGAAAATCGGCTAAAATGAAAAATAGAATAGTGCTTGTCACTTACAATGAAGCCAGATAAAACATCAGGAGAGAGCAGGAGCTACAGAAAGCAAACATGGAGTTTGTTAGGGTAGAAAGTCTAACCTCTAAATCAGGCGTCAAGCGTTGGCGGATCTTCGGGACAAGAAGGAAGGCGCTCTGCGCGGAGAAGGAGCTTTGCGCGTGGGTACCAGTTGGGATTTTCTCAAACTCAGGGGTAGGGGTTTACACTGGGTTTTATTCATTCTTTAAGTACAGGTAAATGTTTGGTCGAATGGTATTTGAGGGACTATATTGATCGGTCCCAAACTGTGAAGGAATGGAGTGATATATTTATGGAATGTCGAATGTGTGACCGTAGTGAAGGAACTGTTTGGGGGTTATTTTATAAAAATTTGTATTAAATCATGTATTGGTTGGAGGATAGGAACTGGAAAATAAGATCAAATGCGGAGTTCACATTGACAATAGATGATTTGTGATTTGTCGAGAATAGTAGCGAGGGTTTCCAACATTCACGAAAATAAATATTCACAAAAATATATTTTGTGTGAAAAATGTGTTTGGTCGAGTAATTCGAGTCGAATTTCACCGTGTTTGATCATTAGCCAGTGGTGAATTTTGATGTATGAATTAATTAATTTCACATGACATGATTGTGTGAATTAAATTTTGTAAATATATGCATGTTTATATATTTACACAATAGGGTCGTTGTATTGGAATTGGCATACATGCATTCTATGCATTGGAACACATAGGGTATAGGAGTGAGTGCTTGAGATAATTCAAGAAAATGGTTCGGAGGGTTGTCTAAAAATATTAATTATCGGTAGTCAGTAACAAAAAAAAATGATCTCAGTGGGTTACCCAAGAAAGATATTCATCGGTGATCCACAAACAAATAATATCAATGTCGGAGTTGTACGATTGATATCGCATGGAGGGTTCATCGCGAGCAAACAACCTGTGAACTCTCTCGAGGCTTGGGCGAGTGTGGGAGTCGATGAGGACTCGGGATGCGGAGTTGGTCATGTAGACATTCAAAGTAGGATCAGCCATTTTGCTTGGAATGTATATTTGACACTGGAACAGGCTACACTTTGCACTTGGTGGAGGTAGCCCGCAGGCGGTTCCCTCCCAGGCATTAGCTCACCTGTCGAGGATATTATTTCTGGTACCGGGGGGCGTAGGGCCTATCACGAGTTGATTAGGCTTAGGGTTGTGGCTTTGATTTTGATGAATGCTCTATGTATTAGAAATAATTTTTATATATGTATTGTATAAAAATGAAAATATTGTAACTCTTGTAGCTATTTGGTATATAGTTGGATTCATAGTTAGTATGTATTATGGAGTATCGTTTGTAAATTTAGTGAAAAATATTTCTCAGCTGTAATTAGATATTGGATATCATGGATCATGCATTGTTTGGAGACGGTATATCGCGGGGTTTTGTATTGGGTAAGAGCTCCGTACAAAGGAGACTTTGCCGTTTAAATGAATGTCGGGTCACCAGGCATTTACAGTGTTCCGCGAGTTGACGGGTGAATCAGCTGAATTGCATCATGTCCACGACATCACCCGAAGTAAACTTAAAGTGCCCATAACGCTTCTAGCGCTATCTCTTAGGTAATATCGCCCATCCTTAACCCTCGGTGATGGTAACCGATTAAAAGTCTATCTTGCAGAAATGAACTCGCTCCTCTTGATCGAACTAAATCCGTCGATCTCATAATGAGTGCCCCGATTCTTGATCGTAACCACATTCAGTATCGATAATCGTCTTGCGGTCGAAGAATTCTTGTCCCTTCTTCTTTACAAACGAGCCGGAGCGCCAGTGGTGAAGTGCTCGATCTTATGAACCTCAATGGCTCACATGTAGGCCCGAGATACGAGTTCACCTTAGCGGTGCCATCCTATCTGAGTCATAGAGATTAAGGTGAAGTACTTTAAGTGTATTTCGTCGCAGAAGTCTACTACCCTGCGTGGAAGTGTCAGGTAGCTGATGAAAAAACATCTTTAGCTTCTCACCTCTTGCTGAGGTAAGATCTGAAATGCAGTCTCTCCTCGTCCTCTGGGTAAGGCTCGCTAGCCGGCAGCTAGCATCCTGACACTTGGACTCGATATCTTGCACGGATGAATGTCATGCTTGTTCCTGAAATACCACCCAGTGCGAGTCTGCGTGTGGCGGTAACCTCCTAATGCGCTCATGTCGATGCTTGTACGTAAGTGTGTCTCGGCTGATCCATCCCGAGGATGGCCATCCCGAACTCTAACATGTCCATGATCCTCAGGTCTACTGTGAGTAGAGTCCCAGAGATCTCCATTTCGCAACCTCGAACATATCATCCTTTATTTCGTTCAATCGCCCAGGGAGACTCACGTCTAAGGCTCCTTGAGGTCTCGACCTCTAAGCCCGACTCTCATGGTCGGTTTGTCCCTGACCATGGAGTCCATATCACGTGGCGAAGTCTTTGATCACGGCAGAATGGACAACTTGATTATTCTAAACATCTCATGCCAATGATCACATGACCCGCGTAATCATCAATGAATTAAATTTGGCTGAACTGTTATCAATCCATCTGATCTTGCCTTCTGACTCTTGGAACTCCAGGCTGATCCTCGCGTGGCTAGAAGTACTTACCATGAACAACTCGAGCGCCGTATCACTTGCGCCTTTCTGGGTCTGTGATTCATACCGTTTCCACATACTTGGGCCTCATGGCCCTCCCCAGGCCCAGAGCCTTGGTAGTTTGGCATCCGGGTCGCGTCAGTGTATCTCATCTTTTTCTAACACCTTCTCGTCACACGCATAAACGATAGTGCCACCGTGAGTCTCCTACATGAGATGTCGGATGATGCGCTCTCTAAACCTCTGGAGGTTACTAGAACCTCACGACTACCTGTATGCTGGCTGTGCGACCGTGTCGCTGCAACCTGTTTCATTTCAATGGCCTCTTGATCCAATCTTGTGTTTGGTCGAATGTCGGTGGTGCGACCAGGTGCCAGAGTGGACGTCTCTGCGTCCTCATCCTCCCCCAGCCACATCCATACGATTAACATGGCGGGTTCAAATCCCTCATGCAATATCCACTAAGAAAGCATGACGGCCAGGGCCTTCATCCTTTACGCCAAATAATTATACGGCCTGTCCTTGCATTTCACGATGTCTGAGCAATCCGTCCCGCATTTAAAATATTGTTTTTCAACAAAAATTTATTTGAAAATTTCATTTTTGAAAATTTTATTTTTAAAATTTTGTCTAAAATTTGGTTACAGATTTTTATTTAATTAAAATTTTTTTCGAAAATTTTGTGATGAACGATGTCCGTGAAGGCGGGTTCCGCGAGCGATGTCGAAATTGACTCGAGGAGCAGTGCGGGTTAAAGCTGCAGGCAACAGGGCTTAGTGCGCCAGGAGTGCACAGCCTCTTGGCAGCGGCACGTCCAGAGCGTATGGCCGGCCCATGCCACTGCGGCGCTATTGCTTCTACTGTCTTCGCCAGAGTGCCGAGCCGCGCCGGCGCCTATCTTGCAGCGCCGCTGCTACACTTTCACTACTTCCTTTTGCCACTTTCTTTGCTCCCTCGGCGCCACTGCCTCTTGCCTTCGCTGTTCATGCGCCTGCGTCGCTTAACGCCGCCTTGCACCGATGTCCGCTGCGCGCCTGACGATCTTTCAAATGGGCGTAGCCCATTTAAGTGCACACCTCTCTTTTTTCCCTTTTTTTTCGACTTTCTTAGTCATTGGAAAATAAAAATATTCCTATATATTTTTTTCATTACTATTTTTCGGTATACTCGAAAATAAATTTATAAAAATTTCTGTTCCAATTTTCTTAATTTCTAACCCCTTGTAGAAAATTATTTGCTTCACCTCCCCAAACCAAGTAAACTTATGGTGGCTTTTCTTTTTATTACGGACCACGTTGTCAGTAATTTTCTCAAAACCTCTGATCGACACTAACCACAGTGTTCGGCCTGGTATTAAGGGTGATTTCATTATCGATAAACTAACTAAATTTATTAAAATTTAGTTCATTGTGTCTTCTCTTCGATTTTACACCTTTGTAAAACTCCATAATTTGTTTCCTATGTGCTAATCTTCAGCACACAAACAATATCATACACACGAACACACAACCATGCAGAAGCACATAAACTCACATCTGATTTGTCACTAGTTTTGTTAGGTGCCCTTCCAGTTAATCTTATACCTAAGCAGAACGTAGAACCGCAGTGGTGATGGATATGGCTTAGAGCTCTAGGTATTAGTATACCTAGGCTCTGATATAATTTTGGCCCAGGCACCGGTCAGGTTGACTACCGTCGACCCGTGGAATCTGTCGGGTTGCAGACGCCACTTGAGAAAAATGGGCGAGTCTCCTTGTGCGGAGACTCTACCCAAATACAACCCTATGGAACCTATCAGAGTCAAGTATAAATCTGGCCTGAGTAAGCTGACCACTTAGGCTATAAACCATACCCGTAAGGCTCTACCCGACTATGAATCCGACTATGTCGAATAGTTACAGAGTTGAATGTTTTACTCTTATACAACATATATTAAAATTAGAGAATTCTAATACATGTATAAAATCATCAAAGCCACACTCTGGCTTTCTTCTAAACTGAAGCCTGCAGGACTAGTAGTCTCTCACATGGCGCTCCTTGGCTTTGCCTTCAAGTATTATCCCTCTGTGGGTGACTAGTGCTAGTGGTGGAATCGTACCCAAGTGGAACACTCTCCACCTGGTGCGATCTTATGCTCGAAATAAGCCCAGCGTTGTGAATGCGTGATCTTGCCAGATGTCTGGCAATAAATCTCATATCCAGGAGTCCTCCCAGACTCCTCACACTGCCTAAGCCACGTGTAGGAACCTTAGTTTTTGTTGTTTGTGGACAATACTCAGGTCTCTCTCAATTGAAGCGTTTGAAACAGTGATTAGATGTTATGTAGCGGACTCTCAGATGTATCATCAATTAGTGACTCAGACCGATTGATATTTTATTTGGACACCCTCAGATATTCATTATTTTAGACAACCCTCAGAACCATTCTCTCAATAATTTTCCTCTACTCCTCTTTTTATCGTCTTGGGATTGCCGGTGCATATGGAATCGCGTGATCTTGGTCAGTTGGGTTTTGATATGGCGTGTAAATATAAGCGTGCGGCGTATATGTCAATCACCTGATCATGTCGTATAATTAATCAAATTCCTTACATCTGAATTCGCTCGCCCAGTTGTGGTCAAACCACGAGTAATTACTAACTTGAATTACTCGTTAGTATTCTCATTAATTAAAAATTTATTTTTTGTGAACACTATTCTAAGGAATGAGTGAAACCCTCGGGATACTATTCCTTGGAAATCCACACAAATCAGTGGTTTCACCTTAGTGAACGGGGTTTCCACGACCATTTTAGGCTTTATATCACAATACAAATTCATTTCAACAGTTATGAATTTGGCACTTCCTAACAGGCGACAGTCAGGAAGCCCGAAAAAATTTTTCTAAAAAAATTTCCAACAATTCGATCAGTTTTGCAGAGGCCGTCAAGCGGCTCCTCACCGCAGCCTTATTAAAACCGAACATTAGTAAAGTACTTAAAGAGGGAATAAAACCCAAGTAAGGAGAAACCCCTACCTCTCGAAGTTGTCTAAACTACAAATTGATTACCAGCGCGTGGCAGCTCGCGTAGAACAAGCTTTCATAACGTCGGTACTTGAAGCCGGTCGGATTTCTTGCGATATTCTAGAGAGTCTCTCTCTAAAATTAAAAACTTACATCTTCTCATACATTTGGTTTTAACGTTTTCCTTCATTTAACATTGGGAGAGCGATGCGGCAATTTTTGTCATTTAGTGACCGTCGATTCCTATAATGCCAATTTTGTCCCTCTTCCGGTTCGACATTAATTCTACGCCGGCCAGATTTCTCGTTCTCTCTCATGCCACTTGGCACGCGGTCTGTCTTCACTCTGTGATTTTCGTACTGAAAATGCGTTCTGACACCGAAGCGCGATGCCTCGGCGTGTAAATTAAAGTGCGTCTCGAGAAATTGTGAAATTTTATCAACTCACTTACTAGATTCGCGAGAAGATTCCAGCGATTAATCCCAATTTTGTTATTAGAATCACAGATAATAAATTCACGGATTACAACGAAATTACAATTTCGTAGCAAGAGTGCGATTTTGCCATTTTCCCAGAAATTGGAATTTCTCGGGTCTTACAGACGAAGTAGTAAGTGAGTTTCTGGTTGAAGGAGGTTCAACTATATGAGAATTTGATGGTAGCGTAGGATCACTTGGCGAAAGGATTGTCGCAACGAGTGGTAGTGGAATATGGGATGAAATTGGCGAAGGATAGACTCATAGAAAGTGATTAAGCAACTATCAGAAGGTAGCTGATATAAAATATGATGCACATGAGAGGCTGAAATAGACGACTTAGATGATTGAAATGGAAAAACAATTTCATCAGAGACGACATGTCGAGAAATAATAAACTTGCGACTAGGAGAGTGAAAGCACTTATATCCTTTATGTTTCTCCTTTGTAACCTACAATGCATTAAGCGAGATTTGGATCAAACTTAGTATTTTTGGTATCCATGTATATCTGGAAAACATTTTGGAGCCAAACACTCGAGAGAAGTATAATCCGGATGAGTCCCATGCGACATGAAGTATGGGTTTCAAAGTTAAGTGAGGATGAAGATGGCGATTAAAAGCGAAGCAGTGATGGAAAAGCTACAACCATAGATATAGAGGGCATGATTATGAAATAACATTGTCATACCCAGTTCACGTATAATCGGTCGCCGTTTACTCCGCCACTTCTCTCTTTATTTTTGGTGTATCGGACTGGTTTGGTAGACAACTCACGTGGCGAAAAATGAGATGCTAATCGATCGCATTAACAAATTCTCCCTGCCATCTAGTGGAGAGATTTTGTACTCTTGGACAACAAACCTGTTTTCAAATGCTAAATAAGCAGCAAAAAAATCAGATTTGTTTTTTAAGAGGAATGATCAAGTATGTGAAATATCTACAAACATGCATAGAATCGAAACATTGCTAATAGATAAAGCGGGACGGGATTTATGGTGTGCAATGTATCTTATTAGAAAACATTTCAGAAGCCCAGGTGTTAGGAAGACTAAATGTGAAGTTTGCCAAATTTTTTCAGGTATTGAAGCTATCTTAGTGATCACCTTTGAAGGCCTATGACTCTCAAATTAACTTTATTCTTTAACAGTTAGTTAGAAAGTTGTATGGATATTTCATGTTGATATGGATCATCTGCAAATTTTGATTGAATCTGATAAGAAAAATATCTTACGGTTCATTGAATGAACCATATAAATTACCTTCAGTTCTTTGATATGAGAGGATGGCGCATTATTAAATACCTTACAAAAATTATCTTAATTCACAAATAACAGGAAATTGAGGTGAGTTAGTAATGAGTAAATTTTCTTGAGATTTAGTCTTAAAGAACATCGTAAGAGGTAAAAAACGTTGCCCTTTTGGTTGATAGAAGAATTCCCAATACCTGTTATTGATAAAGAGGATCCATCTCCAATGATGATGGAATCAATTCCACTATATTTATGAACATTTTTTAACATACCTTGCTGTCTGATCTTCGTTTGAAACTCACGTTATCGAATTAAGTATGTGTAAGTAACAGAATTATGTCGTCTGAGTACTGCGAGGAGCTTGTGGGTTCCATTGTTACTAATTTTGCTTTTCTTGTTGTACGTGATTTTGCAATATGACGGTTTGTGCGATATTGACGGTGCGTCTGATAAATCTTTTCACGTGATCATTCGTGGGTCTCCGGGCGTTGGCGAGTCTGTTAATGGCTGTCTTGTTGGACTTCACGAATAAGCCTTATTAATTTGACTATGAGGGTACATTGTGCTGAAAACCACGACTGTAGAAGGAGTTATTTTGGTTCTGAGTGTGAAGTTTGGAAGTATCTGTTTCTCTTATTTGTCCATAGAAGGCTAAATGTGGAGTAAGAGGAGAAGCATCAGTTGATTTGAGAACCAGTTTCGATTGGTGGTCAGATTTTGCAGTGTGAAATCAGCTACGTAGGATGGTCTTGGAGGTTTTTAGCAATTGTTGCTGTTGAAGGTTTCATATTGTGGTCCAAGGCTTGTGAGAGAACAAAACCTTTTCTTTATTAGGGATAGGTTGCCAATGCGTGAGTTATGCCTGACTTTTGAATATACGTGTAGTTTTACATATCGTTTCTTTCTGTCTTTTGCTTAATCCGTTATTCCCCAGACCGATGAATTCACCGCTCTTGAGAGTCTTTTGCATATGCTTCTTTAAGCATTTCCTGACTGCAATTCACATGTCTATCATAGATGACAAGTCAGCGCTTCTTGATTGAGATGATCGACCACGAGAAGCGTCAGACTTTGTGACAACAAATTCTTTTGTTAGTGTTGATGAAGTATTCTTTATTGGGTACATTGAGTATCACGGATTTTGGTGCAATTGGGTGGAGATTGGAGTTTCATTAATTGAGATGGTAAGACTAAATCTTGACTTTTTGCCAAACCTAATACTTGTTGCCTCTCCATCTTGGATGGTTGGACAGGAGTGAGTTTAAGGTAACAAAATTTTGACAATTGAGGATGAAGGTCTCATGATGAAGAGAGAAGATGCGTTTACGCTCGATGCAAGAAAACGAGAATTGAAAGATTTTCTAAACCATGTTTTTTATTAGGAATATTAATCATAAGTATTAACGAGAGAGTGAAGAATATATATCTGACCTGCGTGATAGATTTGAAGGAAATAGCGATATTCTAAATTAGTTCATAAAAGTAGTAATCAAATAAACTACCATTTATGTAGGAGAAGTTGTTACCTTAGGAATCCCCTTGACACTATTATATTCCTCGAATGAATTTTTTAATAGAAGTATAATCACCCCTGTCTCTCCATATTATGGATCACACTTATACGTTTGAATGGGAGTTGCCCGATAAGATTGTGGGTATGAGTTTAGAAAGCATTTAGGCTGTGAAGAAACTCTTTGAGGACCTAACTAGATTCAAA
The DNA here is from genome assembly GCA_016808115.1 of Tetrastigma voinierianum. Lineage (NCBI taxonomy): Eukaryota > Viridiplantae > Streptophyta > Magnoliopsida > Vitales > Vitaceae > Tetrastigma > Tetrastigma voinierianum. The sequence continues at coordinate 86,183 of JAEQBH010004953.1, forward strand.
TGGGTTGGGCCCAATGAGGAAACCCGTGTGAGGTCCAATGTTGCCATAACAAAAATGTATACAGGAGAATCATGTGTAAAGGGTAATTAGGCTTCAAAACTTTAAAAATAGTGCATGATATCAAATTCAGTTCACCATTCATTACAAGTTTTGAAAATCAATATAAGATATTTATATTCGAAAGTCCAAAATAACCTTTAAAATAAGTTGGAAATTTAACAAAAAATTTGACATTATTATATAATTATTCAATTAATAAATGTGTCACATTAAGATGTCTAAAAATTATAAATTTAAAATAAATAAATAAAGCTTAGATGGTAATTTACAATGATTATGAAAAAATAATACAGTTTTCTTTATAAATTATTTTTAAAAAGTTTTAAAATAATTTAATGTTTAATAGGATAACAATTTATTTTACAGTTTAGATTTTCTTAATTTAATGTATTTTTACATTTTAAACAAGTTTAAAGAAGTACTTTTATTCACAATGCTATTTTTTAATGATTTTTATTATGTATTATTTTTAAATAAATGATAGAAGATAGTATATTTATTTTATATTTATATTTTCTTTTAAAATAAATTTAAAAAATTTAGGAAGAATTTCCCTTAAAATAGATTTAATTAATAGGTCAGACAATAATCTATTTTAATGGCTAATTAAGTTTCATTCAGTGACAAAGAATTGACTTGATGGTTTATTTTTGAAAGTCATATGCCAATGATCTATTAAAATTATTATATATAATGGATTCATAAAAGTCTCAATATTAGATGTAATAGTTGTTTGAGACCACTTTAAAATTTTGGAAATTTTATGTGCTCTATAAAGAAATAAGGATATTGATGTATTGGCTAAATTTCTTTTGAGCTGAAGAAAAATTGACTTGATGGTTTTAATTTGAAAAGCTATATCAATATATAGAATCAGCTCTAGAAATTAGTGCATGTTTAATGGACCACATAATTTAATACTGAATGTGATAGTTGTAAGAGGCCATCTTAAAATTTTGAATATTTATCTGTAAACATAAGGGCTAAGTCTTTTTTAGTACCAAAAAATTGACTTAATCGTTTAATTTGAAAAATTCATCAAAATTGACCACATGTATAATGGACCCAAAATTAATATTAAATGTGAGTTGTAGGAGACCATTTTAAAATTTGAATATTTATTTGCTCATGCAATTTTATGCTCTCTTAAAATTCAAATTTTAATTTGAGAACATGATTCAAAGTGCAAAGGATGAGATCATTGTCCTAATTAAATTTCGACCGAATTAAATCTAAGAGAATGGAGAAATCAAACGCCATTAATTTGAAAGACCATACATGGCAGATGTGCAAATCTATTACACAGAACGTAATTGTAACCATTGGAGGAGCTAGTAAACTCTCAATAAAGTTCTAGGATCACACAAATTAAATATTTGTAATCAACACTATGGATCAACAGAAAGACAATAACTGCCACCCATAGTACTTCTCCAATAGAAACTCTAAAGAAAAAAGAAATATTGTAATTGACACTACTAATTCTTGAAAGTCTAGATTGTGTGGTAACATTCATAACAAATTAAAATAGTTTAGCTAACCTCTACAACCTCAATAATTATTTTTTATAGAATATTTGAAAAAAAATAGAACTTTAAAAACTAGAAAGATTTTCTTTGATAATTTAAAGACAATTAAGCAAAAAAAAAAAAAAACTAGTATCCAAACATCTAAAATGAGCTATTTTATATTGTAAATCACTTTATACCAAAACTAAGCTAATATCATCTAAAAAACTTAGTCACATACATAGAGTCATCTTTATTGAAACCTCACATATAAGACACAATCACACATTATTATTGGATCCTAAAATAAATAACTAACTAGGTGATGTAGCACTACCTTCCACTTAACGTGATTGTACTGATGGAATTGGATGAAGAAATTGGTACCATTACCATGGATTGCTGGTTTTTCTTGATAAACCATAGAGTTGGCTTAGGAGGCATTTTCAGGAGTTCAACCTCTCATTCAAGCATCTCCAATGCTTTGCTCATTGAAGGACGGTCCACAAGCTTCATTTGTACACACCATGAATTGCAACTATCCTGCATTTACTTCAAACTTCTTTTCATCCTTAGTGGCATCTCCCATTTCTAAGTCCTTTCCTTGATCCCACTTACCTATCACTGAGTCACTGATGATATATTTGACTTGAATGCTCTGGAAATGCATTCACATTTTCCCTTTGCCCACCATTTCCAATAACAACATTCCAAAACTATAAATATCAGCCTTGAATGATACACCTCAATGTTTTGTAAAACGTTGAGAACCTGTAGCTATGGCGCCAGTTCCCTCTAATATAAAGTGGACACAATACTATCATCTATTGAATATAATTTTCCAGATAATTTGAAACTTTTGGTGTAAAGTCTTTATCAAGAAGAATGTTGTGTGGCTTGATATCAAAACGAAGAATTTGCATGTCACACCCTTGATGTAAGTGTTCGATCCTGAGTCCCACTCCAAGTGCGATCTTGTATAATCTTTCACAATTTAATGGAATGTTGTTTCCTTTATCAACAAAAACAAACTTATAAAGAGACCCGATTACAAATGAAGTCGCTATACAAGTGCCCGTTTTCATCTCATACAAAATCCAACAAGTCTCACCACATTAACATGATGATGAATCCTTCGATTGTACGACTTAATTGATGAAATCTTGTCCGGTAGCACAGCGTAACCAACATTTTTGTATTTTACCTTACCGTACTTCGAAGTTTTCCTTTTTAACGCTGAGCCGAAGCCTCCTTGACCCTAATTTGTTTCTCCAAGATATCTGAGTCATCTTCTTTATTTGAATATGTGTATTTGATTGGTTGAAGATTATGGATTTGTTTTATTTGAGAATTCACCAGTCTCTGTTTGTCTGCAATGGATGTGGGTGTGAAACTTACCTTAAATTAAATACGCAACAAGGCACAAAATGATAAGTAAAACAGAAAGGACTCATGTAGCCTCGAGTTTTTATTTTTAAATTTTTTAATAATCAACTCTTAGAGTCTTATTTCTAAGGGTTGTTAATTCATTAGTTATATTTTATTTTTGAATAATTTTGGGTTATGAAAATGCACTCCCAGATCTCCTAGATTCATGAGAACATGATGTAAAGTAGTTTTAATTAGTTCAGTGGTGCTGGTTTTGGGATGTTAAGTTGTTAATTTCCTATTTAAATTCCTTTGAAATGAATCTAAGAGGAGAAGAAAAGAATTCAAAGTGTGGTTCGTTTCACCCAGAAGAGCATACACATATTATTTTTATTTTTAAAACTTTGTGCAAGGACCTAACATTGGTATCAGAGCTAGAAGAGATGGCTACTAACCATGAAATGATCGATTCCTTAGAGTTTGGAGTTAATGGTGAAGTCGTGAGGAGATATAAAGGGTAGCTTATGCCTGAGAATGGAGCGCCATTCCAGCAACTGTCGAGGCCTCGTGACTGAGGAGAAATCACCAGCAACAGAGCTAGAAGTCAAGGAGAGGAAATCGGGAACAATAGGCAGTTGTTCCGATCTAGATTCAATAAGCTGGAATTCCCCAAGTCCATTCATGAAGTGATCTAGGAATAGTTAATTGTATTGGGACCAGTTTCTTGAATTTTAAGGGTGTCGGAAAGATCGAAAAGTCTGTGTGGTGGCCTATCATCTGGGGAGGCCAACCAAATGTGGCAATGGTTGAGAAGCTTATGGAGGAAGGTCAGACCTTATACGGAGACATATTTTGAAGAGAATGGGCCAAAGTTTCGGACCTCATGAAGGAGTTGACTTTGATGAGGCATTGTCCAAGCTTTAACAAGTCGGTTCTTTACGAGATTATCAGAAAGAATTCGAAAGGCTAGGGAATTAAGTTCAAGGTTGGTCTCAACGAGTCCTCGATGGAACTTTCATGGGAGGACTCAAGCCTAAAATAGCAAGCAGTTCAAAATATTTATTGAGGACATTGAAAGATTCCATTAGTTTGGCTCGGATGAAGATGAGCAACTACGTGACAAATGAGGCCCACCCCAGTACCTTACCAGTCGACCTAAGTCGTTGGCCAGGGGTTAGCAACTCCACCATTAAGAAACTCTCCTGGGATGAAATGCAACGTCGAAGGACGAGATTGTCATTCGGTGAAGCTAAAATTTACCGGCCCACGAAGTGTAGAAGCACCACAGAATTCTTACTTATGGGGCGGGGAGAGGATATGGACCTTAGCATAAGTGACAAAGGAGGAGTCAACGTGGGAGGATCAGATCTTATACGGGAATAATTTCCTCGCTTGAACCTTGAGGCAAGGTTCATGTCGAGAGAGGATTTGGTAAGTAAAAAAGCGCAGACAGGACTCCATTAGCCTTCGAGTTTTATTTTTCAGTTTTTAATAATGAACTCTTACAGAATCTATTTCTTGCAGTTTATTTAATTAATTAGTTCTTTGTTTTTGAATAATTTTGGGTTGTAAACGTCGATTAACTCTTAGTGTCTAGTTAATAGGACACCCCAATTAAGAAGTAGTTTATTAGTAGTTAGTAGTGAGATGCCTTATTTTTGAGAGGATGTGATAAGGATTGTTAAAATTTCTACCCCCAAATTCTATGAGAAATGAATAAAGAGGGGAGAAAAATTCAAAAATTATTAGTTCATTTCTCCTGAAGGCATCTTCATATTATTTTTTTATTTTTAAGCTTTAATTGGGACCTAACACGAAAAACCAAGCATCGCTCGTGCAGTAGTGATCATGGCTACATATAAAACTCCATAAAAAATAGAAAACACTATGAAGATTTGTACTTATCTATACCACATTAAATAATAATTAGCAGAGATAGAACTAGTTTCAAAAAGTTCATTTTCAGTATGTAACAGTCTTATATGTTTTGGATTTTCACTCACTATAAGTCTAATATCTCTTTTACACTTTTGGTTACGACATGATACATAAGGATGGAATGGTAGCTGGAGAAAAAAAAAATGTTTGGTAGCAAAATTGGAATTTTTCTATGAAAAATTGAAAATTAATTTCAAATCAATTAATGCATCCCCAATTCAATGTTTCTTTGAAGAAAAAATTTTAAAAATTCACATATTTGGAATTCCAATTTATGATTCATTTTTGTATCCTTAAATTCAGTACATATGACTAAATATTATTGTCGTCATGAAAGGATTCTAAAAGTGGTAGGGAAAAAGAGCAATAAGACATGTGTAATGATCTACATATTGTTGAGATTTGGAAATCTTACGCATGAGTTGTAGTGGAAGTGCATGTTTATAAACATAGAGAGAGGAGACAAAATTAACTTAAAAGAAAAATAATTACATATATCATTGCCCTCTTCATGAAGATTATAAGAGTAAACTCCCAAGTCTCATCGAGGAGTGTAGTTAACGGGTAAAAAATGAAGAATCTCGAGGAGGGTTCCAAAGGCTGCGAGATCAAATGTTAAGCATATAGGATTAGTTATAAAAATGTTGAAGGAGTCATGTTGTGACGATTAAAATAAATAATGAATCTAAATAATTCTATAGATAGCATCTCATCATTTTCCGTTTATTAGATGACTTGAAATCTGGGTTATAAATCATGGATAAAAGTGGTTGATGATATAGCGATTACCTTCTTGAATCTTCCTCAAACTGATAAATTCGTAACATTGAACCAATTGCACAAAACCTTCATTTAGAGACGGACGATTAAGTTTCTAATTTTATCCCAAAAGCAGGATTCCAGGCCAGTTAGACGGAATTTGCCGGTCTTAAAAATCTGGAGTACGTCGATTTCTCACCAGTCTGTCAGTCTCTAAATAGGGACGGATTACAATAAGATCTCTAATCGAGGAGAGTTTCTTCAGATCTCGATCGAGAGGCAGAAATAAATCAGATCTCTAATCACACCTGATTTTTAGGTCTCAAATTAAGTCTCGATCGAACTGGTTGGTCCGTCTTTGATTAGAGCCCAGCAGCATTAGTCTCGATGGGGACCCAAGCTGTTCGTCTCGATCGAGGCAGAGATTTTCCGTCTCAGATTAGAGGCCAGAGTACATAGTCTGAAAATGAGTCTCGAATCACAAGGCGGAAAAAGTCCGTCCTCTATCTAATCAAAGGCGGAAAATTTTGTTTTATTTGTCTATATATACTATCTTTTTAAACATATCTTGGCTTTTCACTTGCAATCTGTTTGTCATTCAATTGAGTCTCATAAATCATTAAGATGTAGTTTAACAGTTAAATTAACCGATATCATTCCAATAAGTTGAAATACCTGATACTTTTAATTAATGATAAAATCAATAGTATTCTTAAATAACAAAATGGTAATATTAGTGTCAAATATAGCCTCTTGATCATTGTCACGGCTGGTTCTGGAATAAGCGAAAAGAAAATAGCGGTTTATTTATACCTGTATGCTATCACATTTATAACCACATCTCTCATTGTCTCCATCCTCTGCATTTTTGGTTTCTCCTGTATTTTTTGGTCTTTGGTGCACAATCTCCAGCCCGATCATATGACACTATTCTCTCTTCTGCCTGTTACGAGTGTCCTCTAACTCATGGCTATGACCTATCGCGGTGAAGTGCCACTAAAAGCGATGCTACGAGTATGTTGATTTTGAGCGATACCATATGGTCTTGATTTCTTCACTCTAGACATTTTGAGGCTCAAAATTTCATTGTCATCAACTGGACAAGGTTCGGACGACCCCTCCTCTGGTTAGGATATCTTTCACTCCAGTAAGTCGGACAATCATCACACTCGACAACACATCACATTAGAATTTATAAATTGTATGACGAAAAGGTACTTCTTAATATATCATTCTTCAAATTTGTTAAGATGCTAACATTTTCAAAGAAACTTTGGCTTTTCTCATTGACGAATGAGGCATCACTCCTTTTTTTTAATGTGATTATTGAGTAAAGACTTTTCTTCGTAGTATGTAGGCTTCTTTCCCTAACTTTGTTTCTGTGAGTTCAAAACAAAAAATGTATAAAATGTGATCACACAATTAAAATATTATTGTAACAAATTTTCTTATCGTGAAAACCTAACCATGCTTTTGGCATGTGAAGAATGTGTGATAGATTCTCTGGTATGAGTGACGAGGTTCACTTAGACTTGCGATTGAAACATTTTGTCGTTCCCACCTCCTGACTTCTTGATCATGTTCAGCTCATACAAAATATCATTGAACATAATAGACTTTATTTGGGTTCTTAATGAGTCTGAATGACTCTGTGCCTAATAACCTTCTTTGTTCTCCCAAAAAGAATCTGGCCTTTTCACTATTTTGGATCCACAGAAAATATTTCTATAAATTTGAAAAAAACAAATGGTCAATGCAACTATTTTATATTTAAAATTACAATATATTTGAAAGAAATATTTCCTTAAATCTCTAAAATACAAATCCTTAGTGTTCCAAGGAATGTTCTTCAAGAATATACCAGATCCTTGTGAAGTCGTAACAAAGAAAGTCTTAGTGATCATCTGTGAGCATTTTAACAGATGATAACCTATGATGAGAATTACTTTATTGTGTTTATTTCGATCTTGAAAAGACCAAACAATACTAAACAAATAAAAAAATCATTTTCTTAGTAATAATCATGTCGGCTGGTCGTTGGATAATTAAGAAATGCAATTGACTTAAAATTCTACTACAGAAAATGACTTGAACATATATTTTTATCAGATTTATGTCTGATTGTGGACAAGTGTTTTTATGTTTAAGATTTCTTCTCATCTTTGGTTATTAATTCCCAGTGAAGTGGCTAGGGTAGCTCTAGCTCTAGCGATCTAAGAAAAATGATAAGGATGATTGAAACGTCATTGGGTCTAAAATAAAAACCAAAGAAAAAAATAAAGTAGACTCTTTACGCCCAGTGCATACATTTGATTACTTAAGCGTAGAGTATTCTAGTACATTAGATTTTATGTCAATCGATTAAATGTGGTAATTATGACTATCTTTCATTAAAGCACTTGAGTGGTAACTAAATTTCCTAGATTAATGGATAGTAATGCTTGTAGCGTATTATTAATACCTGCTTCTTAGCATTAACTAAAAATTAAGTTGATGAAACTTATCTATCTTCTAATAGTGATCCACATCTGGATCATTCTAGAAAGCAATAGTGTGCCTGACATTTATAGATTTAGCAACAGATGTTGATGCAGAGCCAATTTCAAATTGTTGAGGTGCCTGTGCTGACAGAGGAGGTGATGGTTGTACTGAAGGAATTTGTGACTGTATCATGAGAGACATGTCTTGGGTCTCTGGTACATGATTTATCTCATCAATAGACTCTCTCCAAGCTCTATTGTTATCATTACCTCTTCCTCCATGGTGTCCTCCTCTTCCTTTACCTCTACCCATCTACACATATGATGGTTGGTAAACTAACCACCAAAGGTTCTATATGTATAAGTCATGTAATCTAACACTAAAGTCTATGGACTAGGCCGGATTCTCTTTACTAACAGAGGACTCAGGCACTCTGGTTGAGAAAACATTTCTTTTAAACCCTTTTAAAAGTGAATCGTGACGGCAGACACATTATGCAAGTTATGTTTTCCTTTCAACCTTAATCATATGTGGGAAATTATTATTTTTCTTTTAAACATTAAACCCTTTTTATACGATTAAACATTTTACAGAAAATTGGGTGGAGGTACCTATTTCGACATTTTCCAATTTTTACAACACACACCAATAAAACATTTTACACTTTAATATGTTCATTACTCCCTACCATCAACTACGGGACATCAAGTCCACCACAGCTAATTTCAAATCAAAATTTAATACAACAAAAGCACAAATCTAGTATTAATATGAAAATCTACAAAGCATTTAATACTATTACAGCTTTAATCGTAACAATTTACTTAATCTGAACATTTAATATAACAAAAGCATAAAATCATATAACAAATACTATGAATCAGTGGCGTAAAAAATCTAAGACATTTAATACAACAACAACACAATCAATTAGGTATTATAAAGAAAAATACACTTGAGAAACTAAACACGAAACTAAAAAAACTTCTTCATTAAAAAACTAACTACTAGAACTAGTCAAGCCAAGCTTGTACAACATTTAAGAGAAGTATATGGCAAGACTAAAGTTTTGACTCAGAAGCCCTAATAAGGAGACAAGAAAGAGAAAATGAATAAAAAAATAGTGAAAATAAACATTTATTCGTTCAGCTGCCTAACTCACAAACTCAGAACCTCAATATCACTCTCTTATGTTCTCGCTCTCCCACTAGCCTAATTACTATATCTTCTCCTGTGGCTAAAAATGAATTATAATTCCTTATTTGGTTGGATCACGTAGAAAGCATAGACCGATTTCTGGTATGGTAAGATGAAAATGACATCTTCAATCCTTACCTTGTATTTCTGTTAAAAATTCAATCAACTAAAATTCTATAAATATCAGTATGGAAATGAAAAAGAAAACATGATGAAAATTTATGAAAACTAAATAAATAAATATGAATAAAACCAGGTGAACTATCCAGACATTCATTCTCATGCAAGAAAAAATAAAATAACACATAAAATGAATAATTTTGTATTACAAAAAGAGAAATAAATTGTTATATCTCCTCTCTCTCTCCTCTCTCTGCTCTCTACTCAGAGAGAGAGGAGAGAGAGAGAGAGAGAGAGAGAGAGAGAGAGAGAGAGAGAGAGAAGGCAGGAAGGTGGAAAAAAAATAATATAAAGGGACATGGCACATGCGGACCAACTATTAATGATTTACACATGAAACACATGGATGTTTGAGTAGCCATATGTTTTAACTGTATTTGTTATGTATCGATGGGCAGTGCTAAAACGTGAGCCAAGTAATATAAGCTTAAACTGTATACAACAAGGAAAATGAACATGAATAATTAATGTTACAACCTCCATTCTCTATTTAAAAATATATGAACAAATAATTATGAATAGAAAAAAAAAAAAAAAAAGAAAAAAACTTTGCACACCTAATGGGGTGAAGATTTAAATAAAAAAATGAGAAAAAAACCTCAAAGCATTTTAATGACTAGCTCATCAAATAAGTTGTTCTTTCTTTCTCCATGACTATCTGAACAAGAAAACCTATAAAGTTAATAAATTTGTGAACTCTTTTAATCCATTTTAAAAATATAAAAAATAAAAAAATTACATATTTAATCAGAACTCAAATTATATTAACTACTATATATATATCTTTATAAGAGAATCTTTAAGATTAATTTCTTTGAAGAAAGATCAAAATTTGATTTGGGTTCAAGCTTGAACTTTGATTTGAGAATTTGGGAGAGACAATTTGACTTGAAATTTGAAAATGTATTTTTGCAATAAAAAAAGTTTAAAAAATTTGGATTTTGAATTAGGAGATGAATTTCATGTAACTTCTGAATACCAAAAAATAAATAGATAAAAATATACAAAAGAAACAACATGCTCTCAACTTTAATAATAAAGACTAACTTTATTTATTATTTTACCTTTTCTCCAAGCCTTCCCCCTTTTCCAATGTCTTGATATCCTTATGCATATAATCAGAAAATTATAAGTATTCTCCACCTTACCGTTTAACAAATATGGTGGAAGTTTATACAGGATTACTAATACACATCGTCAATATTATAGCATTTGGATATGGAAAAGTTGCCCATGATTAGAAAAGAAAAGCCAGATTTCTACCATTCTTTAATAATTGGGCATTCTTCAGATTTCTGTAGATTACTGAATGGTTTTTAATGCATAGTAATCATGAATAATTCAGAAAATTATTGAAATCCATGGAATCAAATTAGAATACTAGTGATACATATTAATTTAAAGTTTTAATCTTCCATAAAATTTTTAGAGCAGATTGACATAAAACGTTAGAAACTTCAGAAGGACAGTTCATGCATTATGTTCATAAATTCATCCTTTCAATTGTCTTTTATTTAGTTAAAGGAAACTGGATCTAGACACTTCTAACACCATTTATGTCTTACCTATCTCTTAGTGGATTCAGGTTGTTTAACTAAATATATAAGGTGGAAATCAGGTAGTAAATAATGAAGACCTCCCACAATAGCCTAATTATCAAGACTAAAATAGTATGTCACTTAAAGCATAAAGAGATCTACCCAAAACTGAAATCTATAAAAACAATTTATGATACCTACAAGATACAGGCCTAGTTCCAGGGCAAGCCCATTGATTGTTAACGTTAATATAACTCTGTTGTTCCCTGCATTCCACCACTGCCATAGCATGCATCAAGAACAAGCATTACTAATCTAAATATTCACAACTAATGAAATTTAGGATTTTAAGAAAACTAAATACCAGTTTATAATAACTCTGACCCAAACACTAACAAGAATATATATGATGATACAAATAATGAATAACCTGGACTGAAAGATTATTGTATTGATGAAATAGAAAATCCACTTTGCTTTTACATTGTTTTTGCACCTTCTAAAATCCAAGTCATGAGCATTGATCCTCAATATAAAAATGGGTGAAAAATGAAACAACATTCTATAGTAAAAGTGATCCTACATGTCCTAAAGGCGATTATGTATTAAAAATTCCATCTTTATAATTGGAGTGGCAATCCCTTTAAAGTATAACTCCAGACTCTATTAAAATCAGCCACATTCTGAGAAAATCAAGAAACTTTTAACAATAGAATGAAATTATTTCAGAAATCATTCCACCTCCCTAGTTTTTTAGAAGCCAGCCTTCTGAGCCAAACTTCTCAGCTCATTAGGTCTTGACCAGGCGTTTTTGTGATGTGTACTATAAATTATACAGAAAAATATAAAAAAGCTTTTGCCTATTTCTGTTTTAAATGCTCACTTGTCAGTAATAAAAGTGTCTTGCAAGTGCAGTGTCGAATCCATGAGGAAAATGGGGATGCTAAGTGCAAAATTATAAATACTTCTCCTAATATCCAAACTAACAATTGTGATAGTAAAACAAAATTTAAACTAAACTATTGAAAATTCTCAAATCTTCATGAAGTTTTCAAGTAAGAGATGCAGAAGATGATAAATTCTGAGAATTACTTTGAGTGCGATCGAATGATCCTCTTAGATCAAGTCAAAAATTCTACTCTATTATATTTCTTGAAAAATACTTTCAGGCGACTCTTGTCTAATTTAATTTATAAGCCTCTCTCGGTCGAATAACCTACCAACTAACACTAGGCCTTTTGCTTCTCGGCTCCCGACCCCAAACATTAGGATGCATTAGATCAAAAAAGTCTACGCCTCCCTAATTACCAATAATTTCTACACTATCGGGCTAATTAGGTTGATTAAATCATGCAGTTAACACTCGAGCTCGGATCTTGCAAGAACCACTCCCACCACATTGGGGATTGACCGAGAAATCAATATGTAAAAATGGGACAGTATGAATCAATGAGGTGCGTTACTTAGAAGCGATAGAAACGGGTGTTAGCAAAATAGATATAAAACCCGTGTTGATACCTGACCAAAACCCTAGATCTCTGATTTAAAAACATGATAAAGGAGTTTGATACATCATAAACTTAGGATAAAACATGAAAAGAGGAAGAAGAAACTATAATGATCAAATGATGGTGAGTCTCGGATTTTCTTCCACAAATCATGATCTTCTCCAAAATCTTGAAAAAACGGCTCAGCCTCCTCCTTGAGTCCCCAAAGTGTGAGACAAAGTCCCCTTTTCAGAGCCTAGCATGCCTTTGCCATTCTCTTTCGGGTTTGAGCTTTAAACCCTCCATTATGGGCTCAAATAGGCTAACAATCCACCCCAGAAAACCAGCCGAACGTCGACGTCAGGATGCTCTGAACTACACTTAGCGTGTGAAGGCGGTGGTTCTCAACGTCGCGACGTTGCTGCAGTCCCCTGTTTTTGCTCCAACCGTGAGCCATAACTGTCATACAGAACTCCGATTTGGGTGTTCTTGAAATACTGGATTGGAAAAGAATCTGAAGTGTAAGAATCTATCCATATATTACTTGATGAAATATGAGCTCAAATGATTTCTGAAAACGTCAAAATACAGTAGCCTCTCCTGCTGAAAGGTGCTGCAATGTTTATGATTTTCTTCAAGTTTTGGAACTTGCATAACTTCTTTGTTCGAACTCCAATTTTGGTGTTTCTTTAGTTATCCATAAGCTCTTGAAGTTAGAATCCATACATATATGGCTTGGGTATGGAATACCATGATGTCTGAAAATGTCAAAATGCGTAGACTCTCCTGTTTGCTTTTGTAGCAGTTTTCCTGGTGCACAATTCCTGATGGATGACCTGATCATAGAGGTGAACTTTTAGAGCATTAGGGCACTTATTTAACATAAACCTACGCAGAAATAACCTAAAGCATAGGGATAAAATGAGCATGATACTCATCAGGTCTACATTTCAATGCTAACCCTAATGGCAGTCATGTTGTAAATTCCACGAAGAATACAAAATTCTATAATTATGAATACATTTGCATCAATCCATAATCCAAACCAAAAGCATGAAACAATAAAGATTCAACAGCCCAGTATAATATAAATACGAATAATCACAAATTCCCAATGAAATGCCACCGCAAACAAATCTCCAAGTGAAAAACAAAATGAATGAAATTTGGATCTATAGAAAGGCTCCCATAGCTCACCAAGATTTAAATAGAGGCCCAAAAATCAAGGGTGAAGCGGACTAATCGCACGAATGGTTCTAGATTTTCCTAGGGTTTGAGAGATTGATGATGGAGTAAGAGGCGTGTATTGATGCTGCGCTTCGCGACCTCTGATCATGTGGTTTTAGAATATAGAGTGGAGTGTGGGAGTGTAGAAACGCCATTCAATTTATAACTATATCATTCTTCATATTTTCTCAATCAAATATGTTTATGTGTTATTATTAAAATCAACCTTATTTCAAAAAATATTAGTGTCATCATGTGTTATTATTGCTTTCTCTGCTTTAGCATATGTTAATTAAGGTAGCTTTTAAAAAGACTTATAAGTGAGATTAAATTCTATCATGCCTATAATGGCATAAATTATTGATGCGATAAGTTATATGTTGCTCATATGTCTTTTGTAGTAGTGCGATGGGGAACTAGATTGCTTGTGGTACATGCTGTTTTGTAAGTTCTCTGAGTGGAAGAAGACTCAGAGAATGAAGATGAGAAGCATTGGAGGGGAGAAACGAGGAGGGCATGGGTTTTCATAAGTTATGCTGTGATATACTGATATTAAATAATATTTAATGAAATAAATAACATAGTTTTTATCTTAATTCCAATATAAAAATTAATTTTCATTAATTATAGCCATTATAAAATATTACAATTAATTTTTATAGCAATTTGGATGAAAAAGCATTTGAGGAACAACGTATCTTTGGATAAATTTTAGTATTTTATAACAAATTTGGATGAAAAATTTGTATCTTTATAATAAAATCATTTATTAATTTGAGATTGGTGATGGGAGGAAAGTTCAAAAAGGAAGTGGAGAGGATGTTCATATATGGTGTCTCAGACGTGAATACATCTATGTTTTTACCTGTGGCGTAGATCTTAGTTGCCCCTTTATTTTATTGGTGGGAGAGGGGCTAAATTGCTGAGTGAACTTCTTTGGTCTGTCTAACTCCAGCTTAGCTCTGAGCTGGATCCATAGTAGCCAGGTCCTTTTCTTGATCTATGTCTAGGTGGCATCGCGCCCGGTTGTTTATCAGGTGGAGTGTCTCAGGGAGTACGGGAGGCGTTTCAGTGCACTCCCTACTTGCTCTAGTTGGCGGGTTCTGATAACATTTAAAAGGTCATTATTTTAGGCACAGCAAGTTACAACCTTCCCTAGTTGTGATAACACCATTTAGTGGTATATTGACCTAGACTTATTCATAGTCGACTTGGTCGAATGCCCACTATGGCGGTATGTGTTACAAATCCTTGATTATGAGAACAAGGCTTGGATTAAGTGACCATTGGCTTTTCTGGAAGTGTTGCCATCTCACAAGCGTCGACATGGTTGCTCAGTTGAAACAGAGGATTCTTCGATTGAATTTTAGCATGTTAGAAAGAAAGCTTCCATCATGTAGAAGAAAATTTGGAAGTTGTAATAAATCTCTGATGGATCCACAACACCTATGATACCAAAACTACCGACTTTAATAAAGAGGGTGATGCAGGGCATCATAGTGAGGCATAATGACCTGTTCGGGATTATAGAAGGAAAGGATATGAGCCGCATCTATCATTTCGACTCCCCCTAGCTTTCTGCTGTGGATGACATTCACTCTTTGTCCTGCTTAGTAGCCACCTGACGAGTTTCTTCTATATTGTTTTGATTGATGATCGTGTGAGAGTAGCCTAGTATATAGTTTATCGGCCAGTGCAGGTTTTGGCTGACCAGCCAGTTAGCCTCTCATTCACTTATTGGGAATTTGCCCCAGGCTCCGCCCCTTGATCTGCTCACAAGGTACCTTTTGAGGTGTCACCACCTTCACTAGATTTTCACTAGAGATTTTTGAACGCCACCACGGTGGTTTCGTGTCCATAGTCCCTATGATAATCGCCTTGTAGTTGTTTCTACGAGAAGGATCAGTTTGGATGGAGTGCGGGCCATTGAAATCACAGTAGTTGGCAGCCAATGACCTTTTGTCTGAGATGTCCAAGGGTGAATTCTTTGAGGCTCTATCCTTTTATGGGGCCGATCCTCGTGGGAGTGCTTACACGGTCTCACTCGTCTTCCTGCAGACAGGATGGCTTCTTTCTCGTCGGCTTATCTTTCTCAGCCAGCTAGTTTGTGATCATGATTGTCTGGGTTGCTGCTCGGATATTGTCCTCCAATGGTGAGTATCCGTCTGCCCGCCTGTATAACTCTTCCATTGTTTCTGGCGGGTCTAGAGATAGCGAGTGGAAGAAGGGAGTCGATGATGCGAAGCACTATGCGAAGTTACTGAAGGGCTGCATCCCATCTTTGATAAAATTCTATTGTTGGGCCAGACTTGCTCGAACGCCAGCGCTACTGATCCCGTCAGGACATCTGCTTCATGTTTAAAATAGTTTACCGGAACTATGTTGCCTTTTAAGTGCACGGGCGCGCAGGACGTTGAGATGAAGCGCTCCCCATGCGTTTCAATCAGCATTTGTCGCTTTGTGGAGCTTGTAGAGCAGGCTAGTCTTGAGCTTTGAATAATAGGAAAACTTTTCATAGTAGAAGGTCATTCTTAGGCATTCAAAGTCATCGCTGATTGTAATGGAGCATGTGATAGTAAGGAGGGTTGATGGGCTAGTAAAAAAAGCCGTGACCAATTCGTGCATGACAAACTGTGGGGTGGCTCGTGATATTAAAGCAATGTCTTGGGCGAGAAAAAGCATATGCGGCCAGGACTCAGAATCGATTCTTTACCGTGGCGCGAAGGCGTCAGTCTGTCTGGCGGGTTATCTTGATGGCATGAGCATTAGCCGATTGGTAATGCGAGACATGTTCAGGAAGCACTTTTGTTTGTGGTTACGCCCTCGATTTGTTTCTCTTCTTGCTCGGTGGAAAGTACCTATTCTGTGTTCTTTGAATGTAGGGCGATGAGGCGTCTCTGCGACGACCTGCTACTTTTTGCTAGGGAGAGGTTTGGTGAGCTTCCTAAAGATAACTCGTCATCTGCCAGGGTATCTACAATGTCAGGGACGATGGGCTCCTTTCCTTTATTGTGAGCGGTCGGGTGACTGCTATCTTGCACGTTTTTTTCGCTAAGATCGCGCCTTTTTTCTACCTGGGCCCTCAAACGATCGTTTTCACGCTGTAAATGTTCAGTGCAATCCTGTAATTCCCTCATCCGCCTCGCTTGCTCCTCAGTTCTTCCCTCGGCTGGCCTTCACAGTGGAAGGTGACGGGCCGATTGGATCATCGGGTTGTGACGTAGCGTAATGGGAAAAGATCAAATGTAGAAGAGGCAGTCGGAGCTACTAGTGGCCAAAGGGCTCTTTAGGCGGGTTGGGCCTGACTCTTCTGAGTTCATGGATGGGGCCTTTTTGTGGTTCCCATGAGACGACGCGGTGTTTGTGCGGATCGTCGACCTCACGAGGCATCATGACGCGATGCGACACAACAAAGGGGGTGCGACTGACGGTGTCTTGAAGCGCCTTTATGATGATTAAGTCGACCAAAGAATGGAGAAGAAGGAAGGAAGGGAGTTCACGTAATAGTTTAAGTGCATACCTTTCTACCATTAGGAATCTTGCTATCACCACAGAATTTCTCTTAGTGCAGGAAGATAATCTAAATGATTTTGGGGGTTAATCTCTCTTTTTCTTTACTCGAGGACTAATTACTCCTTATTAAGGATTATTTTTAGAGCAGATGAGATTTGAATCTTGGGGAGATCCATGGATAAAATCATGCGCGTAATTTACTCGCTTAATATGTTATCCTTAATAAACTTCGCCTCCGGGGTGAGGATGGCTAAGTTAGGGGACTTGGAGGATCCACAGACGGGGTTTAGGACTCTGTGGTTTGGTTTAGTTCTCGATATGGTTTAATACGGTGAGGCGTCTTGAGTGCGCTTCATAGCAGCGGGCCCGAACCAGTGACTAACAGCGGGCGTTGGGCTGATGAGTGGTGGCTCTTAGTGCAAAGGCCACGGTACTTTCCTTGATCGTGGTTGATCCCATAGTTTTGATGATCGGCTATTGTTGTACAAATAAAACTCCCTGCGAATGGGAATCTATTGCAATGATTACATAGCGACTTTGGAATGGTGGCAACTACATCATTGGAAGGGAGGGTTCCTAAATCCCTACCAAGTTCGAGCTAACATCATTTGTTTTTTGAAGCGCTGAGCAGCTATCTTAGAATTTGAACACGAAATCTCCCCTGGGCTCGATCTTATCTTGATGTGAATGGTCAGAATGAGCCAGATGGAATTTGGCACAAAATATATTTGATCTTTGAGAGTATTCGACGTGGAATGATTGGTTAGTGTTATGCTTCGAGATTGTCACGGTTTTTTTTATTGCGGATCGATTTAATTCCAAGTATTCCAATATGTTAACTTCTTTTATGGTTGAAGCTTAGAGTTTTAGAGAAGCACTTAGTTTGTAAAACTTGAGTAAATTTGAATTTTTCTGAAAAAGAGCAAGCGATAAATTACCCGCAATGAGTACGGGTTGCAAACCTGGAAATTTTCTAGATCTCGGATGACGGCTTAGATATAATTGGTTTGTCTCCACGAAATCATTACGAGACAATTTCTTTGAATTATGAGATAGTCGAAATTTTCCGCGATTTTGAGAGGCGGGTGTCAAGTGGACCGGCAGGGATATTTGAGAAAAAAATCTAGTGGAATAAATTAAGTAAAGTTCATTTAAAAATAAATTTGGCAGGCAGGGACGAAATAAATTTTTCGGGCGAGAAGCGGACCCAGTTCGGCATTGGACATGTACGACATGGAGCCTCATCTAACAAGTTAAAAGTTAACTCAAAATGGGGTTAGGCGAGAGAGGCCCATTTTTCTTTTGTTTAGCTATGAGAAAGGAGGAGAGAGGCTCCCGACTTCTCTTCTGCGATCTAAAGCGTCAGTGGTCGGATTTCGTCCAGTAGGCTTGAAAGTTCTCCCACTCTCTGAGGGTTACGTGTGGGTATCGAGCGAGATTTCTCGAAGTTAAGTAAAGGTCGGAAATCAAGATTAGTTTTAGGAAATGTCCACGGGACTTCTAGAGTTCTTAATACTTTCAAGGTAGGGATCTTGTCACTTTTGTGGTTTATTCACCCTTTTTGGGGATTAAAAATCTAATTAAGGGTTGTTTGGCATAAATTCCATCCTTGGGGTTGTTTGGTTTGAAAAATTAGTTTTTTATAGCTCCTTAGAAAAATTGTTTAGTTTTTAAAAAATCGGGTTTTTTAGCTCCTTATTTGTTAGGTTGAAAAAATCAGGTTTATGGCTCCTTAGAATTTGTTGGCTGAATTTTTAGGTACATGGGAATCTTTGTTTTAGTCATACACTAGCCATATTTTGGGATTGTTTTGTTGGAAAAAGAGGAATTTGAATGATTCCCTTCATGGAAATTGGCTACTGATTAATGAACTTGATGTTGGAAGCTTTTGAATCCCTTCCAGGGTGGGCCTCTGTCTTCGAGTTATGGTGCATTTTTCAGGTACTTACCTAAGTCGCCTAACACGAACCTCCCTACATCCCGATTTTGGAATGATTTTCGATCAGGAAAAAGAGGGAAATTGGACTAGTGCTCTTCATAGAAATTGTATCTGCATGCTGAGAACAATGTTTAGGCCTTCGAATCACTAAATTGGTTATTATAGCTGAGTTATGGTCCATTACCGGGGGGCGCCATAGGAGCTGTCTGTTTTGACTCTACCTCTTATCGGTTGGGCCGATTTTAAATCGGAAAAAAATCGGACTAGTACCCTCATGGAAATTATATATATATCTGAGAACTTGATGTTAGGCGCTGAATCACAGTGGACCTCATAACTCAAGTTATGGTCCGTTTTCTAGAGGCTTGCCATAGACTACCTGTTTGACCCTACCTACGTCGGATTTTTGGGCGATTGTATTAATTCGGTGCTACTATGGGAATGAATTTAGGACTATTTTCACGTCCTTTTGGG
>JAEQBH010004954.1:0-290320 GCA_016808115.1 Tetrastigma voinierianum
ATAAACCATCGACATAAAGCAAATCGGATATAAATCATAAATAAATCAATAAGATTAGATTTAAACTTTAATCCATACAATCGCTAGTGGTTCAACAAAACCCTATAAATAAATCTAGAACATGTAAGACCTAGAAATTTCAATTTCGGGGCCATGGGGCAAATCGTAATTTCGATTACAACCTTGTAATTACGGTTAAAAATCCGTAATTTATTCTCTAGATCTCGATGACAAACGGATCGCACTGCTGGAATCGTCTCGCGGAAATCTGGTCAGCACGAAAATTTGTAATTCTTCGAGACAATGAGCTCCAAGACGTTTTCGAGGCATCGCGTTTCTCGTGTCAAATCATTTTCGATGCGACGAAGGCACACATGTACTCATGTACCATAAGGGTATGAGTAGAGAAATGATGAAAATGGACGGTCGAGATAGTGTCAATATCAATTCGTGGACATAAATGTCATTTTTAAAAGACTTAAGTGACTAAATGACAAAAGATTGATTGTAGTACCCATCTCCTACATATTGAGATGGGGAACCAAAAAATGCAGGAACGAACCAGAGAGTAGCAGGCAGTTGGGGTTTGAGTTTTTTCTCTAGAGAGAGAGAGACTTTCTCTAAAATACCCGGGCGCATCCGACCGCTTCCACATTCTCAGGCTTGCATGAACATCTACGCTAACAGCTACGCGACTCCTGGCTTTAGTGAGTTTCTTCAAACTCTCAGGCAGGATTTCTCCCTACTTGGGCTTTATTCCCATTTTTAAGTGTTTTTCCATGTTTCGTTGGTTTGAGGCCATGAGGGGTCGGAAACTGACTCCGGCCCCAAACATGGGATCGAATTTGTTAGAAATTATTCGGGGATTTTCTCGTATCGGGCCGTGACGCCTGTAAGAATTTAGAGGGGCCATTATGTTTTAATTCCAAAATATTTGCTTTAAATCATGGATTGATTTGGATTGGGCCTGAAATGGTCATGGATTGCGGGGTTCACAACAGAACCGTTGATTTAGATTTTTCTAGAATAGTAACCGAGGGTTTTACTATTCTAAATAGTGTTCTAAGAATATAATCGTAAAATTACGTGTTTGGTTGGCGCAATTCGAATCGAATTGTTTGCGGTTTCAACATTAGCCCAAGTGAGCTAATTTTGGTGTTTGAAATGCTAATTTTACAACATGTTGTGCGGGAGAGAATTTCCTTTATGTAAATATTCAGGTATATATATTTGCATGTGGTTTAGACTGTGATTGAATTGGCATACATGCAATCCATATGCACTAGAACATCCTAGGATTTTAGGAGTTAGTGCATGAGATGAGTATAGATGAAAGTGGTTCGGAGGGTAGTCTAAAATATTAAAAGATCGGAGGGTAGTCCAAACTAAATAATATATCAACCGCCTGAGCTACTAGTTGATACATACATTCATCTGAGGGTAGTCCACAAACTAAATAATATATCAACCATCGGGAGCGGTCTAATGGATATGTGACTTCATCTGAGGGTAGTCCACAAACAATTAATATATATCAATCGCCTGAGCGGCCCAATTGATATATATCTTCATCTGGAGGGTTGCCCAATTAATAAAACGAATATTCTCACGAGGCTAGCGAGTGAGAGAGCCTGAGGACTCCTGATCCGAGCTGGTCATGTAGACATTCAAGCAGGATCACAATTGGCTGTTGAACGTATGTTTAATTGAACCATTGCACGACTTAGGTGGGAGTGAGCCCACTTTGTGGCGATTCTCTACCAGCTAACACCTGTCGTGGGATCCCTTTACGTGCAATGTGAGCGTGCGAGGAGACTAGCTCATCATCTTGAGGCCATCTGTACAGCACTTGATCAGGGCTTTGGACGTATGTATACATAATAGAATGTTAGAATTTTAATATGTGCTGTATAAGAGTAGTTTATTAACTCTGAAACTATTGGATATAGTTTGGATATATTGTGTAAGAAAGGGCATTTGATGGGCCCAAGTGGCCAGATGTGGGATATATATATTGCATATATTGTTGATCGGGGACAGTTTATACGTTTCAGATTGGGTGTAGCCCCCGTACAAAGGGAGACTCGCCCGATTTTCTAAAAAGTGGCGCTTCTGCAACCCGACCTCCACTTGTATTCCGCTGCCGACGGCAGGAATAACGACTTTGGGTTTAGGCGCACAACATATTGGAAATTAATACAAACATAGTTCTATAAATCATTAATATTTTAAGAAGAGAAATACAAAACACGTAGTCTTTTCGATCTCAAGTTGCTCTCGCTCGCTTTCCACTGGCCCGTACATCTCTCGATGATCTCGAATCGGGTCTCGCGGCTGCGGCAATTGCGATGCACGCTTAAACGCTGCGACGCTGGGTTGCTCTTAACTTTAACTTATGTTGACCAAACGTCGCGACGTTGCTTTACGTCTTCACTTCTTCTTCGCATTTCCAAAAAGCTTCTAAAAACTACCATTTTCACCCGTAATGACATGAAGATCCAAAAACTGGAGACACTGAATAACACAAAATTTTAGTTTAAATATATAGAATAGCACTAAAACCTAGTAAGGACGCTGGTGCAGACACGGAGTGTTTTAGGACACTCATCACGCACTTCGTGTTCTAAAGACAGCCATGTATGAGAAAGTGGGTGCCTCGAGGTTCATTCGCTTCCCTTGCTATAGAGGATGGCATCCTCTACGACCCGATCGACATCAAACGATGTCCTGCACTATGGCGAAATCGAGCAATGCTCAAGCTACGTCACCGCAAAACATTCAAGGTCGGAATGAGACGAGATGTGATAAAATGGTGCCACACTTTAGGTATATAAGCCAAGTGTTTGGCCTTGAAGTGCACGACGTGCCCCTCATTGCTTAATTTCCACTTGCCTTGCCCGTTTGTGAGCATCCTAAGGACTTTTGGGGTAAATAGGCTGGAAGTCGATCATAGGCCTCGGTTAATCGGTCAAGGTTATATCAGATTGATAGACTTCAAGATCAAGTCTACCAACACCCCATGGACACTGACTTTTTTTACACAGCACGAGCAGCCAGTCGGGCGAAAATTCCGCACAACCATACAAGGGCAACTCGCCCTGGTCGCACAAAGCACCCCACCCCCTTCCCGCTATATTTTTCGAAAAAAATCATCGGGATGTCGGGAATCCCTTCTCCTTAATGGAAGAGCGACGTAAGCAGAGATGAGGTCGAATCCTGGGTCATGCTCTCATTAACAACCATCGCACGTAGGGGCCGTAGAGGGTTCTTCACTGGCCTGACTACTTTTCGAGCTCATTTTTCGCTTGCTCAAATACTGGCATGGAATGGGGCGGTGTTTGGATGATCATAAGTGTGAAATCACGCTCTAGTTGGCTTCCACACCCCTATTTGAACACCACTCTACCAAATGACCCGAAAGAGGCCCCCAAAACTCACTTAGGCCAACAAACAAACACTTAGGGGGCACTAAGTGGGATGGTGGTCTCTTGACAAGACAAATGGGTCTGTAACCCCAACCAACCCGAGGTACCTTTCTCGACACAAACAGCCCGTAAAAAGGCGCAGGATGAGATCGAGACCCAAACCGGAAGCAAAAATCAGCCTAAGAAAGGTCTCCAAATGACTGACGACCGCTTATGGAGCTGTGGTATGCCTAGGCTTCGAGGCCGCTAGGATGGTCGGGATGAGCTGACCGCATTTGGTCGGGAGGACCTGCAAAATCGGAGAGCATTAGGGTTTTCAATGTGACGGCGAGAGTATGAACGCTTATGTTCATGTAGAAAACGCCGAGAACGTTCGCTAACGCCGCAACGCTGCGTGAGAGGATTTGATTTCCTTCACACATGGTTGAATCCAATGTCGCGGCGTTTCCAAGAGGTATATTTAAACACGCGAAGCTAGAATCCAACGCTGCGAAGTTCCCTAGGAGGTGATTATCAACGTCATGACGCCAGTCCAACTTCGTGACGTTGAGTCCAACTTCGATGTTCCGCACTAACAACCGTGAAAGTTTTTGGCTAAATTTTTTCCTAAGTGTAGAAACTCCTTGCATTCAGCTCTACCCTCCCAAAGCTTGCACAAAGCTTTCCATGCTATTTCTCCTTCACCGCAGCAACCTCGGAACCTCTGAACACTGCAACATAAATACATCAAAATTAAAACGGGCAAAATCAAACCTAACAACTTAAAACAAACAAACTGATGACCAAAATGATTTAAAAGCTTGGGTTGCCTCCCAAGTAGCACTTTGTTTACTGTCATTAGCTCGACAAAGATGTGTCCCCTAACCTGCTCAACTACGTAAAACCTCGCAACTAAAATTTCGCGGGGTCTGTTACTGCTTATGTGTCATTTCCAAACTCAGGTGGACTTGTGCTTCTCAAATTTACCACCCGCATAGTTTCACTAGGCTGACTATCTGCCACCTTTAACCGACCTCTCTCAAGATGCTTCACTGACAAGATCGTATGGGAAAATCCGTGATCACAAACGGCTTGCACTATCTGACTGAAGTTTTCCTGAACGATTTCAATCTTGAATTGAATAGCAATACTATCATTCCGGGTTTCCAGCTCATTATACCAGATGCCACATGCCACGCTATCTTTCTATTGATCCTTGAACTCCGTCATATGCATTCCCGCCTGTTCATCCAAATTTCATTCAACTCCGAAGATCATCTTTTCCCGACCATTTCGAGATTCATATTCAGCCTTCTGGGGCCGCCCAAGATGCTTTGTACTCCGGGCTCTATATGCAGGTGGCATGCCTTACCGCTAGACAATCTTAGACGAGACATTCCCAATGGGGTCTTGAGTCGCTCGATAAGCCCATAAGCTATCAATTTTGTTCGCCCGCCACCCCATTAACCTGCCTTTTCTAAAATTTGATCTCTTATTCGACACCTCGCCGCCTATCGCTAGGGTGGTATGCAAGTGACACCCATGCTTCACCCCATATCACGAGCGAAGTGCCATAGCTTGTTACGCAACTGAACCTTGACGACACCGCTTGGGAGTCTCAACCTTGAAAAGATGTTACTCTTGATGAAATGCATTACCACTTTGGCATCACAAGTAATGGTTGTAATGGCTTCCACCCACTTGGACACGTAATCCACTGCCAAGAGTATGTATTTGTGCCTATAGGATGATGGAAACGAACCCATAAAGTCAATGCCCCAGACGTCAAAAAGTTCTACCTCTAGAATATTTGTTAATGGCATTTCATTTCTTCTTCCAATGTTCTCGGTCCTTTGACACTGATCATAGGACTTTGCAAACAAGTGTGCATCTTTGAATATATAAGGCCAATAAAAGCCCAATTGTAGTACCTTGGCTGCTATTCTCTGTCCATTGAAATGACCCCCACACTCTAAAGAGTGGCAGTGCATCAGTATCTCACTCACTTCACTTTTCGGCACACACCTTCGAATAATCTGATCGACATACTACTTAAAGAGGATTGAGTCTTCCTAGAAATAGCGCTTCACTTTTGCAAAGAATCTCTTTTTTTGTTGAAATGTGAGGATAAGTGGAAAATATTGCGTAAAGATAATCGGGTTATGGCTCGGGCAAACCACGGGATGTTTTTAAAGATGCGAAAAGCTAAGATTCCGCCTCATCCGGGAACGTGCCATCAATATGCAAATGATGTTTCCTGAGTTTCCAATCTGGCGATGATCGGCTACCATATTATCTAACCCTTCTTATTCGAATCTCCACATCAAATTCTGCAATAGGAGCACCCACCGAATAAGCCCAGTTTCTCGCCTTTCCTAACAACAAGTATTTGATTGCGGAATGATATGTGAACACAATAACTTTGTTTCCTATAAGATAAGGTCTGAATTTGTCAAAGGCAAACACAACAGCTAACAATTCTTTCTCTGTTGTGGCATAATTGAGTTGCGCATTATTCAACGTTCGACTGGCATAATAGATGGCATAGAAGACTTTTTCTTGGCCCAAAATGGTCCTAATTGCAAAGTTGCTTGCATCGAACATAAGTGCAAATGGAAGATTCCAATTTGAAGCGACTACATAGTGGACCGAGGTCAACTCTTTTTCAAAGAACTCAAAAGCATTCATGCATGGTCATTGAACTCAAACTAACACCTGCATAAGAAGATTAGACAAAGGTTTTGAAACTCGGGAAACTTTCGATGAACCGTCTATAAAAACCTACGTACAAGGAAACTACGCATCCCTTTATTGACGTGGGAGGAGGCGCTTCTCTATGATCTCAATTTTGCTCGATCAACCTCACCCCTCTTCCGGATACGCGATGCCCCAATACTATGCCTTCTCTCACCATTAAGTGGCACTTTTCCCAATTTAAAACTAAATTGGTTTCCATGCACCTTTTCAGTACCAACGTCGGATTATGGAGGCAGTCATCAAATCTAGACCTAATCATTGAGAAATCATCCATGAAGACTTCAATGGATTTTTTGACCATGTCTGAAAATATTGCCATCATACATCTCTGAAAGGTTCCTAGAGCGTTACACAGCCTAAATGGCATTCTCCGGAAAGCGAAAGTGCCATAAGGGCATGTGAAGGTGGTCTTCTCCTGATCTTCTGGAGCAATGGTGATATGATTGTATCTCGAGTATCCATCCAGAAAGCATAAGTACTCATTCCCTGCAAGTCTATCTAACATTTGATCAATAAATGGAAGTGGAAAATGGTCCTTCGTCACTTGTTTGGGCCTCCGATACAATACAAATTTCTCCATCCCCGTGAATCGTTTCGCTGTCTGGGAGCAGCCGGTCTTTCTCATTTATTATCAACGTAGCCTCCTTTCTGGGCACCACCTTAAACAGGTCTTCTTACCCATGAACCGGCCAGGATGGGGTATATCACCCCGCATCTAACCATTTAAGTACTTCTTCCGAACTAATTCTTTCATTAAAGGATTTAAGCATTCTCCTGGGCATCCACCGGTCATTGCTATCTTCCTTTCAATAATAGCCTAGTGCATACACATAGATGGCCCGATCCCCTTTATATCAGCTTAGGGATCATCCAATCGCCTTTATGCTTCTTACTGATTCTTTCAACAATTTCTCCTCCCTCCATTTTGCAGGAGGATGAAATGATAATTGCAGTGTAGATCCCTCCCCAAGATAAGCATATCTCAAAATGATCGGGGAGTTGTTCTTCTCCACAATAGGGGTTTCACGAGGGAGTCAATCGGCTTGGGCTAGCTCCCAGATATTCAAAGACTTTCTTCTATTTGGGCCGAAAGAATCCATCCATTTTACATACTCCTGAACTGTCTCATCTTCATAAGAGGAAGTCAGACGCGCTTCTCCCAATTTCAGTTTCTTAAAGATCGACCATGGCATAAGATTAATGCTCGCACCTAGATCACACAGGGCTCTTTCAAATACTGCGTTCCTAATAGCACATGGGATTGTGAAGCTACTTGGATCTTTTAACTTAGGTGGCAACTTCTTTTTCAATATAGCACTACATTCTTCTGACAGAGCGACAGTCTCATAGTCTCCCAACTTCCTTTTCTTGGACAAGACGTCCTTCATGAATTTCGCGTATCCTGGCATTTGCTCAAGTGCTTCAGCAAATGGGATGTTGATGTGGCTTTTGAAGATATCCATGAACTACAACCGCCATCCAATATGTTCTTCCTCAATCTCTGTGGATAAAGGATAATAGGCTTCTCATCATAAGAAGGTTTTTGTGCTTCGACTTTCTAGCGGATTTCGGGACTAGTTTCTTCAGGAACTAAAGATTCTGACTTCAGACCGCTTCTACTTCTCGCAGTGGTGTTCATCCTCTTCTTTGGGCTCAACTGATCGGCTCCAGAGTCTTATCACTCCTAAGGCGGTTGGCGTACTTTGCGTTGCTCCTTTCCTTCTCTCCGGGGTCACTCTAAAGTACTAGGCGCATTTCCTCAAGGCCTCTCGCTTAATAAATAACGGAAGCCATTTTGCCCATTTGGACCTCCAAATTTTGGAGCTGAGTTGCTTGATTGTTCAGTGACGTCCCACTCTCATTCTCGAACTTATCATGTGACTTCATCATATTCATATGCATATCATCTAACTGTTCCATTTTCAGATCTAGACTCTACTTCTTCTCTTGAGGTGGTTGGAGAGGTTTGGCTTGCTCCATAAGATTACCCGCATTATGATTTTCCAGTTATAAAGTTGTGGGATGGTTCTTCCACCCCGATTGTAACTTTGACCATATAATAAGTTTGGATTTTGAGGGAACTTCTCCATATATTGAGCTTGTTCAACATTCAAATATCCCATGGCATTCATTATTAGGCACTGAGAGGTGGGATGAGGTCCATGACATTGCTCGCATGCAAGTGGGCTTTCTTCAACTTTATGCACAGATAATTGAGAACCTAATTGTCGAAGTCAGAGTTGCTTTCGAGAGTGTAGACACTGAGCAGATAAGTTTTTGAACATGTCTAAGTCAAACACCCTAGCTGGTTTCTTTGATGCTACTCTCTCAACTGGCCATTGACAATCATTCAATGATATGTTCTCAAGAATTTGATAAGCCTCCACTTCATTCTTCCCCAGAATCGCTCCTCCAGCAGAAGCATCAATAAGATTCCTAGTGGTACGACTCAAACCATTGTAGAAATGATGGACTTGCATCAATTTGGTGAAACTATGGTGAGGGCATTTTCTCAATATATTGATAAAAGCTACTGATGTCAATTCTCAACCTTGTCGCTTTTGGCTGGGTGGAAAATCTAGCTAGAAGAATTGTCATGTCCCCATGATGTTATCAACTGGCAGTTTGAAATGTGAGCCAATGCTTATTTTCTCCTTCAGTGAGAATGG
This sequence comes from Tetrastigma voinierianum, assembly GCA_016808115.1. Taxonomy (NCBI): domain Eukaryota; kingdom Viridiplantae; phylum Streptophyta; class Magnoliopsida; order Vitales; family Vitaceae; genus Tetrastigma; species Tetrastigma voinierianum. Next base: position 8,831 of record JAEQBH010004954.1, read on the forward strand.
GAATCTAATCTGAATAGCATCATCGCTCACCCCATTATATTTCATTGTATCACACACCTCCAAAAAATTCAGGATTTGAACATTCGGATCCTCATGTGCAAGCCCGTCGAATTGAATTCCTTGTAGTAACTGGAGAGTGATGGTCTTGAGCTCGAAATTGTTCGCTTTTATTGCTGGTCTCCTAATCATAGGTGGAGTAACCGCAGATGGGCGACCATAATCTTCGATAGGTGGCAACATAGTATCCATATTTGCCGCATCAGGGTGTATACTACCTCCTCTAATCGAACAAACATCATCTTCTCTATTATCTTCCATCGGTCCCATAGGTAGTTGTTCCATTTCAATTTCGCTTCTCGTCTCTTAGAATTCTTTTCAAAGTTCTCTGATCTTAAGATCCAAAGCATCAATAAGATTTTCAAAGATAATCTCATCTCAGGCAACCTAACGCACTCGCAAGTTTTTTTCCCAAAACAAAGAAAAAATAAAGTATAAAAAATTAAATCAAAACAAATGTCTAAAGTACCAAAGAAGTACTTAATATTGACATTAGCATAAACACTACGATGAAATAAAAAATTTTCCGCAACAACGACGCTAAAAACTTGATAGGCGTTTGCTGGTCGTGGTTTTTGTGGATATGTAATAAGAAGTGCAATTGCCTAATCGCGTAAGTATACGCTCATCAAGCAATATAGTGTACCTATACTTACGTATATCGATCTATGCGTGGAAAACCTTAATCATAGTGGGCTAAGTACCAAAATTATAATACTTCTTTTAATATTCAAACTAGCAAATCATGATGGCTAAGCGGAAATAAAAGCAGATTAGATTACTACTAATGTAACTGTGTGCTTCAGACTTAAGAATGATCAAAAGGTTGCAAAGAGGTTAGGGTGTTGGTGTTGTTGGATAGTCCTACTATGTAATGCTGTGGTTCTATTCCATTATCTAGTATACATGTTCTCTAAGGCGCTCTATTCATTATACCAAGCCTTTCGCGTCATTTAACCTCCCTTTATCACTAGGTTTCTTGCTCCTTGGCTCAACCCCAAGCATTAAAGGTGCATGGAATGCAAAGAACTCCCAAGCCTCCTAATTATCGATAACCCTATATTACCAAGTTTATTAGGTTAACCTAACTATGTCTAATTCTTCATTCACTTCTCATATCTTACAAAGAACCACTCACATATTAAGATTGATCATAAATTAATATGTTGATTTCAACTAAGCATGAGTTAATGATAAAACAAATATATATAAGATAATGGAATTATGAAAGGTCAACACTTTAACATAGTATTCATGTCCAAATCACTACCAACACCCTAAACCATGAAATTAGAACCTCATGATGTTCTGTTCCATTACAAAAGAAAAGCAAGTCTTAATAATAAGGATAGAGAAAACTTCAAAGATCGAAGGAAGGAAGGTCTCCCGGATTCTTCAAGTCTCTCTCTAAGATAGCCTCAAGTCTCATTTCCCATGCTCTGCACCCAAGTTCCTCAAACTCCAAGATCGCAACATTTTTCGAACCCCCAAAATCGATTCTCCCGTTCCTTTATAGCTTCTTCATGAGATAAGGTTTGTTGTCTTTCTCAGAATGTACACGCCGCGATCAAGCAATGATTTCGCACCATTCTTCCAAGACTCACAGCTCCATTTCCAAAGACTTTTCCCGCAAACCAATATAAACTAAATATTAGAAAAGTAATCAAATGAAAGCCATATATAGCGAAACTGATCCCCAAATCAAGCAACTTCGGGTTTGTAATAAGTGTTTTTGGGCACTCATCACTTAACATCATCAAACCTTGACTATCAATTAGGCAATATAATAAGGTGAACAACTCTAGTCTCAACTACATTGGGGCTTAACTAATACACCCTTAAGAATGTCAATCATGGAAACCAAAGTAGCCATAGCATCGATGAACTGATTCTACGCTCTAGGCAGGTGAGTATAGCTCAAGTTGTTAAATCTCCCGACTAGCAACTCTAAATAAGTGTGATATGGCCTAAGCTTCACATCTCTAGTCTTCTAGTCACCCTGAATCTGTCTAATTACCAGATTAGAATCACCAAATATCTCCATCCCTCTAATCCCAAGCTCAAGTGCATTCTCTAGCCCAATGATACATGCCTCATACTCAACAATGTTGTTCGTGGTGGATAACGATCCGGAAAAGCCAAACAAACTGATCTCGGGATATGATCACCACGTGGATAAATCAATAGAACACCTATCCCATATCTAAAATGGTTGACTGCACCATCAAAGTACATGCGCCAACCGGACACCTAGTCACCCCTGTGATCTCCTCATTCGGAAAATCATCATCAATCACTCTACTGTCGGTAACTGGAAGTGAGGCCAAGTGATATGCTAAGACACTCCCTGTTATAGAATTTTGATGACGACCAAATATCAAACTTTATCAAAAGTACGCTTCATCTCATAAGTCTCGCTTCGCCAAACTATTTTTCAACAGATATCTCAAAGGATCTAGAAGAGAAACAAGTTGCACGAAATACTCTGTCATGTAATGTCTCAATCTTTGAGTGGCCCAAACATAAGCTAAGCAGAAGCGCTCAATCATGATGCACCTCTTCTCATACTCTAATATCTTCTTACTCAGATAATAGATAGCTCGCTCCCTACCAGAATCATCAAGTTGGGCTAGCATGCATCCCAAAGAAATATCTGAAACTAACAAATACGAAAAGAGAGGTCGTCTAGGCATGGGAGGTACCAAAACAGTATGGGAAAGCAAATAATTTATAATCCACTTAAACGCCACGACATTGATCATCCTAAACTCCAGTTGTTTCTTCCTTAGAATTTGAAAGATAAGCTCACAAGTATCTATCAGTTTGACAATAAACCTGTTGATATACTGCAATCTTCCCAAGAAACCCCAAATCTCTGTCTCAGTCTGTGGTGGAGACATGTCTAGAATAGCTCTAATCTTATTAGGATCTGCCTCAATAACTCTCTCACTAATCATGTAGCCCAAGAGCTTCCTTAAGTCACTCCAAAGTGCACTCTAGACACATTTAAATTTTAGGCATTTGATCCTCCGAGGAAGCACTTAGAAGCTGCATGATTCGGCCACGCAGGTATGCGTAATCAACAAAATTTATAACCTAAAATCTCCTATCGTCAGAGCCTAGCTACGTAGTACAGGCTCTAGGTCGAACTCGTGGATGGGTTTTCTTTGGCACAATGATTTCAGAATTGACTCAAAATGGTGAATTTGTTTTGGGATTATGGGTTTTGTAAAAATAGTGGAGGTAAATGGTTATCGACTGAAAATAAAAATGAAATAAATAAGAAAAAATAACTCCTTGAAGCTGGGCTACTCGGGCTTGAGGTCCTAAGGTGAACGAGGTCCCTGTCCTTTTTCCTCGAGTCAGAGGATGACCTATAGTCATTTCCGACCGATCTTCATTTGGCCTTAAAACTCGAACCCTTATAATTTTTCCTTTCAAAAATGGAATTTAATGAGCATACATGCTCCTTACAAGAGAACACACCTCATAAACCTACCATGAGTAATTACTGAGGGCAACTAATCTGATATCAAAGGATCTAGTAATAAGCATTCACGAACTCCAAAAAGCTTGCCAATACAAAGTTAACTGGGTATATTTAAGATTTAACCCCAGAGTGAGAGATAGAAGCATAAATGATCATAAATGCTAGCATTAAAAACGTGAGAACAAATTATTTTACCTCAAACTCGGCACCAGCATCTTCTTCAAGGATGGAGGGTTTAGCCAACCATCCTTTGAGTTGTCATCCTCAAGGGGTGGTTGGCAGCAAAGAAAGTGAGAGAAAGGGAGAGAAAATGAGAGAAAAGGAGAAAAGCGGGAAAACGAGCTCTTCGCACCAAAAGTTTCTTCACTGGACAAAAAGTCTCCCGTTACAGTATGTACAAATGGCTTATATAGCCACCAAGACAAGCAAAATTACCAAAATCAACAAAAGCAGTTAACTGTTACAAGGACAAAATGGGAAGAAATCAAAAGAGGAACAAAAAGGCAAAAATTTAAACGGGCAGTAGGAACAGTGTCGTAGGGTTGAGAAGTGAACAATGCACAGGAGGCATGAATAGTGAAAGTGTAGAGCACAATTTCAAGAATCCTGCAAATTTTTATCGTGGTCTTTTTCTTTTGTTTTCTCGCTCTTCTTCCTTCCTCTGCTTTTGATCTGCAATGTTGAGTTCGACTCGAATTCTTCGTGCTTGGATCGACTTAACAATTTTGACATAAATAGCTTTCAAAAACTACAAAATTGGCCACAAAATGCCATCAGTAGAATAACATGGACCTTAATGTGCAAATCGGGTTAATTACGCTGATTAGTACACAAAAAGTGCTCAAAACTTGCAATAAACAAGGTTCAAAATAGCACTCTTTGAGCACTAATCACTGCCTAGTGATCTGCCCTATCACGAGACTTCACAATCATATCATCCACATAGACCTCAACATCCCTGTGCATCATGTCATGAAACAGTGTAGTAGCTACTCTTTGATAGGTAGCACCTACATTCTTCAACCCAAACGACATGATTCTATAACAATAAGTGCCCCACTCAGTGATAAAATATGTCTTCTCCCTGTCCTCGGGAGCCATCATAATCTGGTTATAACCAAAGAATCCATCCGTAAAAGACAACACTGCATGCCTTGAAGTACTATCAACCAACATGTCAATATGTGGGAAAGGAAAATCATCCTTAGGGATGGCCATGTTGAGATTTATGAAGTTCACACAATCTGTAACCTTGCCGTCCTTTTTAGGAACAAGGATGACATTAGCCAACCACTCGGGATATTGAACCACTGATATGAAGCCAACACTAAGCTGCTTCTAAATCTCCTCCTTCACCAGAAACTCACGGTGTAATCACCCCACTTCGCTTTAACCTGGCCTAACATGTGGCACAAGCGGTAGATGATGCTGAACTATAGAGGGGTCAAGGCCTGGCATGTCCTCATATGACCACTCAAAAACATCCAAGTATGATCTAGTAACTTGAGCAAACTATCTTTCTCATATGCAGACAAAGTGGTACCGATCCTTAACTCTTTAGGTTGGTCCGTTGTATGAGGTCAACTGTCTCAAAGTCATTAAAAAGAGGTGAAACTCGCTCATCAGTAAAGCTATGATCAAAGTCAGACTGATAACTGTCATCCAAATCAGGCTGCAAAGGCTCATCATCAATATCATGAATATGTGATGTGGGTGAATGAGGTGCACATGCATCAATATCATCAATAAAAGAGATAGGAGAATACTTGAAAATGCTCAAATCCATAGATGAAAAAGCAAGTACATCATTTGAACGGGAGACAAATCCCGACAGAATATTAAAAGAAAGTTGTGGGCCCACAGAATCGGACTCTCCCACAACATGTCCAAAAATATCAGGAGATACAATATCAACAATAACATCATCCATAATCACATTAGCAGCTGGAGTAGGAAGAGCATCCTCATTTTCTCTTAAAGAAAGCACACAAAAATCACTATGGAAAATCGGTCGAAGCCATCGATGACCATCTAGAGTAGCTCCTTAGTGTAATCATCAGACGACATAACCCCATAAATACCCTCATAATGGGCTATCTATTTCGGAAAGCACATAGTGAACACATTAGATCGCTCAGGGGGAGAAGGAGCGATCAAGGTAGAAGTGTCAGATTCACTACTCAACTCAAGCCGTGAAAGATGATGCGACTTACCATGATGGAATATCAATAGGCTTATCAACTCCATCCATCTGATGCAATAATGGTCCAAGCCCTCACTTTAAAACCCTAGTAAATTTAAACTTTTCCAAAAGACGGGCAAATACTTATGGAACTCACAAGAATACAGGTTGAAAACCTAGAATTTTTCTAGATCTCAGATGACGAAACGGACCTCACCGTTGACTTCATCTCATAAAATTTAGTTACCTATGCGAATTTTGTTGAATTTTGAGACGTTTCTAATTTCATGTTTTTCGAGGCAATCGGCATCGGGGTGACACATGGCTTGGCATGCAAAGGCAAATGCATGTGTGACACATGGAAAGCCATGTGTCACAATGCATGCAAAAGCAAATGCATGTGTGACACATCGCAAGCCATGTGTCCACATGCATGGAACATGGAATGGCTATAAATGGGATGGAGACTGGCCCATAGAGGAGGGAGCAACAAATGTGAAAATGTAAGGAAAAAAGAGAGGAAGAAAAAGAGATGTAAAGAGAAGAAAGGGAGAAAGATTGAGAGGGAAAAGGAAATTGACATTATGACGGTCGGAACTCGTTGGACCAAGAAGTAAAGTCTGTATATTCGATGAGGGCTATACTTAAAGAGGTAAGGATTCTTCCTACTATGGTTTATTTTCCACCATAAGGGCTGTGGGGTCAGGTTGTGTTTTGATTTTTGAACTGATTTTGGTGCAAATTTACATCGATTTCCGTGGACCTGCTTGGGTGGTCTCATAATGACCGCCTGCGGCTAATTGTGTGACTAGTTCACACGTTTTAGGACTGACAGCTCTTATCTTGGTGGTCTGCTATACGACTTGCGGAGGTCCTCTAAATTGTAGATTGTTTTAAAGTGTTATCTTTGATTTTCAGGATAACATGCTTGATTGTTCTTGATGATATATATGTTTTAATATGTTGGAAATTGGATAAATGTTTGAAATTCTATGCTTTTTGACATAATTATCCATGATATGATATATTGTATGCCTGGGAATTGTCCATATGGCTCCTTCATTACATATGAGACATTTGAATTGATATGAAATGGCATAATGCATTGCATATCCACTGAGACATCGCATTTCATGGGTGTAAGTGCATGGTGTCATTACGTACCATCCTTGGTGGTTGATGAGTGGGCTATATACGTTGAACGAAGTTCAGCGAGTTCCACTGTTCGTAGAGCATGAAAATATGTGTCGAGTAATAGAAAGCAGGGATAGATACCCCCCTTAGGTGAAAGACCTAGTATTTTTGGTTATACATATGTGTCTATATGGTAAAGCCTCAGAGTGTAAGAAGGTGCGGTTTACCGTGGAGACTTTGAAAATTCGTTACCCAAAAAAGACACATGATTTTGTAAAAGAAAGTAGTCATTAGAATATGACATCTAAAAGGTTTTGGTTTATAAACAAAATGAAATTTTGCTTGAAATGATTATTGAATGCAATTAATCAATGACAGTTTTATCATGCATGGGCCTTATGGTGTGTGATAGGAGTCGGTGATTGACTAGGTTTATTACTCTTTGGCATCACACTAAGTAATGGAGTCGGTAATGACTCCTGAGTGGTACATGATCGAGTCTCACCTCACTTCATAGCATGACGTATAGAATTCCATGATAGAATTTCATAACTGTGATAACGTGTTGATGAATGCAAGCGCCAAGATTGCATGCGCACTTATAAGAGGTGAAAGAAATTGTAGAAGTTTCTCTATTGGGCGTGGCTCACCCTATATGGGATAACATTTTAGGTGCAGAGCAGACATCGGTGGACGACTCTCATTAAGAGCCGAAATTGTGAAGAATGCAAGATTGTGACTTTATAACCTTTTTGTAAAAGTATTTGACAAACAAGTTTGTAATATAATGCCAGGCGAGTTGTAATTAAACTCACAAGAATATGTTTTGAAATAACATAAAATGTTCATTGAATGAAAATAAACAGATCCTAGTGTGACGGATTTGAACAATGTGGTATCGAGACACACTCCATATCCACTGTATTTCCGAAAGTGTCGACTTGGCCGGGTCAACGGACTCAATTTTGGGGTGTCACACTAGATCGAGTCTAGGTATACGAATACCTAGGGCTTCAAGCAGTATAGGGGTTCAGATCATTTCATTTATGGTGCATTTCATGGTTTTGTACTTAATATAACATGATTGTGTGTTATGTGAATTATATACATAAGAAATGCATATAGGAAAAGATAAATACTGTGGTTAGAGAACATAACTCAGGGGTTCAAAATGAATATACTAATAGTTCAGATGTGGATGTCGTATGCACTACTAGTTAGACTAGAAAAGGAATCTCAATTTTCTATTCACACAGATGGCAAGTCGAGGAAGGGGACCCGAGGCGATAGGCGGCTGAACAACCCACTACCACGGCCGCCTTGACCAACAAGCCTTCATGGAGGCTATTGGTACGCGATCGCTACTATTGCACAGCGAGCGTCGCGGATGCTACCATCGCACGTGCCAGTAACGACGGCCAAGGGGGTGAAGTAATCTTCAAAAGTTCAAGGCACATCATCCTCTAACCTTCAGGGGAGGAGGGGAATCGATGATAGCTGATCATTAGTTCCGATAAGTGGAAAAGATATTGGAGGCTATGGAGATCATCTATGATGCCACCAAGATAAAGTTAGTCGTGTTTCAGTTAAAGGGTGAATCTCACATATGGTGTGAATGGGTCAAAGCCTCAAGGGACTTAGAGGTAATGACACGGGAAAAGTTCAGAGAACTCTTCATGAGTAAGTTTTTCCTAGCATCTGCTCGACATGCAAAAGCTCGAGAGTTCCTAGAATTGAAGCAAGGAACGATGATAAGGCTCACGCGGGCTAAGTTCGATCACTCAGCACGCTTTGGCCGATGATTGCGTGGCCACAACATGGCCAAGGTAAGGAAGTTTGAGGATAGATCAAACTATCCTTTCGAGGTAAAATTGTAGGACTTCTCCAAGATAGATGGATTTGATGGTCAGACAACTATGGCCATTAAGAGGGAAGTGGATGATGCACGTAACATCCGGGATATGGGTGTTGTTAAAGATAAGAGGAAGGAGAGTCAACCTTCTTCTTCTAGCTCGGGGAAGAAGCAGAAGACTTCTACTCCATAAGGATTCCAGGGATAGGACCTCGGCTACAAAGGCCAAGGCTAGGGTCGATCATTTCCAGGTGGTAAATCTTTCAGGACTTACAGCCAGCCTGGGCAGGGGACATGTTACCACCGCATCAGCCCATCAATTTCGAGGCGGATTGCCCCCAGAGGTTGAATCCTGAGTTATAGACACCCAGTCCCAATCATTAGTGGGACGTACACAGACGCAGTTTGTTCCTCCTTACCCCACCACGGGCCAAGAGACACATATCGAAGGCGCCAGATAGAGCCCTACTACATTTACGCCAAGCCGATGGGCTAAGGTAAGTGGTCGAGGGTCGAGGCTGTGGCTCACAAGCTTCTGACTTCAGGGACCCAAGGGCGTGTCTATGCCATTACACCTCAGGTCAGAGCTTCAGATCACCGGTTATTCAAGGTGGGCGTTTCTACTTTTTAGCGCATGGGAAAAAGTGTTATTTGATTCGTGCATCTCTATTCTTTCGCTGCTGCATCTGCGGAGAAAGACGGCTCGAGGTTGAAACCTTGGAAAAGTCGTTGTATGTGAATCTCTCCCATTGAAACTAAGGTGAGCATTGATCTAATATGTCGATCAGGAGTTAGAGATCTCGTGGATTTGCTCATCAGAGACCTTCTGTCATGGACATGTTAGAGTTCGATGTTATCCTCGATGGATCGGGTCGATCAAGCACACCGAGTCGGCCACGACATGATCCTATGAGGGTTAACACACACCCGTATGATGTTTCAGGCAGGTTTGAAGGATAAGCACAATGTTATGCCCTGCCGTAAGATCTCTGTGGCTCGCATGGGCCATAGTGGTCATCGGGCAAACCCACTCGAGGACTAGGTGAGACAGAGTTGGGTCTACTCGTAGTTTGCAAGTATAAGGATGTTTTTCGAAAAATTACTGTGATTACTTCCACAGGGATAGATCTATGCATCGAAAGTTACACCCTAATACATCACCTATTTCTATGACGCTATATGTTCTGGATGTTCATTTGAGTTGCAGAACTAAGGTCCAATTGCAAGAATTGTTGAACAAGGGTTTTATAAGACTAAATTTCCTGGGCGTCTGACACTGCTTTTCTAAGGTTAAAAAGAAGGACAAGACCCTTCTGCTATGCATTGACTACCAAAAGCCGAATGGTTACGATCAAGACCCAGATCCTTACCGAGATCGGTTTAGGGATTTGTTTAATAATTGAAAGGGGCGCGGTCTACCTGCAAGATAGATCTCCTGGCCACAATACGCTGAGAGGGTCAGAGTGCGCATTTCCTCAAGATGACATTTAGAAAGCGATATGGGCATTTCTGAGTTCACAATAATGCCATTTGGCCTGGCTGAATGCTTTAGAGGGCATTCATGGATCTCATGCATGTGTGGTATTTCACTCTATCTATATCGCCTTGTTGGGTCAAGTGGGCAACCTGACTCACCCTAAGCCTGGAGGAGGAGCATGAGGATTATTTGAGGATTGTTCTCCATGCTTGAGAAACCATCCGTTGTATGCCAAATTCAAGAATGTGAAATTCCGCGATCGAGGTAAGATTCGGGGTCATGTGGTACTCCGGCCTGGCGTCTCAAAAGAGACCGGAGAAGGTCAGAGGCACGGCGAGTCGAGAGATCTAAGTCGCCTTCAAGATACAGGCTGATTGATAGGTATTATATTTATATTCATTGAGGACTTCTCTGATTAGTCAGCAACTACGATTTAAATCGAATTCTAAGGAGGTTAAGTTTGTGGAATGACTTATGTGAGAGGGCATTCTAGGAATTGAAAAGGAGGCTTACTTCAGCTCCTATTCTAATTGTCATAGAGAGGGGATACAGATACACAAGTGGTAATAGATGCCTCGAAGGACTGGATCGATGTGTTTTGATGCAATGAGGGTTGTGGCTTATAAGTTCTATAAGAAGAATCATGAGTTAGGTTATCTGTTACACAGATATTAAATTGGTGGCCATTGTCTTGCTCAATATTCGCTCTACCGGCCTCGTATGGTGAGCAAGCCTGAGGTGTTTTCAAACCACAAAAGTTTGAAATACATCTTTACCCAAAGGGACCTCAATATGAGACAACGCAAGTGGATGAAGTATTTAAAGGATTATGAGTTCACTTTGCATTACCATCTCGGTAAGGCAAATGTGGTGGTTGATGCTCTCAACTGGAAATCACAGGGAGTATTTGCTAGTACAGCTTCCCAGGAGTGGCGGATACTCGAGGTTGTGGGACAAAGGCGACTATATCACGATTAGACTCAGTATTTTTGGAGCTCAGCGGCTACGCCTTCCCTATTAAGGAGAGTGATTTGCATCCCAAGGACAAGACACGTAGATATTGCCACATAAGAGATCGGCACAATTAGGTACTAGTGACTTGGTATCGGGCCATTCACACTGATGGCAGTCTTCGCATAGTGCAGATTGCGGGTTCCCATAAAGATTTGAGAGGATCCTCGTGGAGTTCCATCGCGACCGCTTTTTCTATACATTCAAAAAGGTTAAAGATACCATGATCTTCGCCGCGCAGACATCGAGTGGAAACAAAGAAAGGATTTGGCTGAATGGTGTCCAAGCACGGCAGTAAATAACACTAGAGGTCGCCGTGGTTACTCCAAATTATCGAGGTAGCTGAGTGGAAGGAGCACGTCACGATGGGATTTTGCGACTCACTCTTCCATGGACATCGTGGAGGGCATGACACGGTGTGGTTGATCATGGACAAGCTCACAAAGTCGCAAGACACTTTCTAAATTGCATCGATGACCTTCACTGAGAAATTCTACAGATTATACATACGAGAGATTATTCGGCTGCATGGAGTGCCTGTCTCTATATTATCGGACCGAGATTCTAGGTTTACGACTCATTTTTGGGAGAGTTTCCAAAGAGCCATGGGGACATAGTTGATGATGAGCACTGCCATCCCCGCATAAGGTTAGCCTGAGAGGAACATCCCGCGCAGGACATGCTACTGAAACGCGGCCTCGATCTTAAGGGCAGTCAGGGAAGACATTTACCCTTAGCTGAATTCGCCTACAACAACAGTTATTAGGAGAGTATTAGATGGCACCTTATGAGGCACTATATGGGAGGCTATGTCAATCTCTGGTAAGTTGGACGGAGGTGGGAGAGAGATCCGTTATAGGTCCGGATTCGGTAAAGGACACCTCGAGAAAAATGGACTTGATAATTTGCCGCCTTCACGACTGTGAGCCGGTAGAAGAGCTTACGCCGATTGTGACGGTAGCGACCCCTAGAGTTTGAGGTCTATGATCATGTCCCTCTAAGGTGGATGCCTAAGAGAGGAACTACGATTCTAAGTGGGAAAAGCTATCTTCGAGATGTATTAGACCCTTCGAGGTACTCAAGAGGGTGGGCATACCAGAGACGCATGGGCGTTACCGCCGTGGCCGGGCTTTCATACAGATTCTATGTCTCCATGCTCTGATAGTACACTCCAGATCCGACTCATGTAGTGGATTGCAGTGAGCTCATTGTTGATGTAGATGACCTTTCGAGGAGGGACCCAGGCGTATTATGGATAACTAAGATACGGCTTACGACGCAAGACTATGAGCTGGGTTGAAGGTGTTATGGCACCGAGGGAGTGGAGGAGGCAACCTCGGGGAACGTGAGAACACGGAGCGGCGCGCTGCAATTCATCCTTCCTTATTTGAGGATGAAGGTACGTTGTTTGTCATTTGAAAATGATTGTTACATATGCATGTGATCGTATGTATATGTGCATGAATTTGAGACAAAATTTTAAGAGGGAAGATTAAACCCGTAAATTTGAACTTTCTAAAAAAAAATGGGCGTATTACGCTTAACTTGTCGCTTACAATACAGTTGAAAAACCTAGAATTTTTCTAAATCTCGATGACAAACTGACCTCATCGTTGAATTCGCCTCGCGAAATCTAGCACCAGGAATTTCATTAATTATGAGACAAGAATTTTCATGTTTGAGGCAACTAAAAGTAGGGATACTGATACAAGCCACGTGTCCACATGCATGGAACATGGAATGGCAGATGGATGAGATCAGTTCGTAGAGGAGGTATGGCAAAAGGAAAGGAAGGAAAAAATGTAGAAGAAAAAAAGAGAGAGAAAGAGAAGATAATGAGAGAGAAAGAGGAGGAAAAGGAAATCAACATTTTGAAGGTCTGAACTAGTCGGACCAAGAAGTAAAGTCCGTATATTTGACGAGGGCTATACTCCAAGAGGTAGGGATTCTTCATGTTTTGGTTTATTTTCCACCATAAGGGTCAGGTGGTTGTGTTCGGCCTCTATGGAGCCTGCTTAGATGAATTTCAAAATATAGAATGTCGCCTATTTTGATCCTACACACTAGCTTAGATTTAGGACTGATTTTCAGGTCGAAAACCTGCACTTCGACTCCTGCCTCCTTCATGCGTAAATTGGGTAATTTGATCACTGAAATTGATGTAGGCTTTTGAATCACCCAAATCGTAATTCCCACGCCAAGCATGGTCTATTTCAGACTCCGCCACGCTTGGGATGGTTATTTGTTATGTCCGGAATTTTGAACTAATTTTGGTGCAACTTTCATATTGATTTTGTGAATTATTTTGGTGGTCCTTTAACGACGGCTATGGCCTCGAACCGACTGCCTACGATTATTTCGGGATTGATTATGCCTGCCTTCGTGGCCTCAAGCATGGCGACTTGCAGGTCCAATTATGGATTGTTTTAAAGTGTTATTGGTTGATTTTGTGATAACATGCTTGATTGTTCTTGATAATATATATGTTTTAATATGTTGGCAATTGGATGAAATGTTTGGAAATTATATGCTTTTGACATAATTATCCATGATACATGATATATTGTATGTTTGGAATTGTCCATATGGAATTCATTACATATGAGACATGGAATTGATATGAATAAAATGCATTACATATGCATTGAGACATTGCATTCATGGGTGTAAGTGCATAGTACCATCAAACACCATCCTTGGTGGTTGATGAGTGGGTTTCACACACAACGAAGTTCGCTGAGTTCCACTGCTCACGTAGCATGAAAATATATGTCGCACTGCGCTGTGATAGATAGGCTCCTCCTCGTGAAGATCATATTTTTAATATACATATGTGTCAAATGGTGAAAGCCTGTGAAAGTGTAGGAAGGCATGTGAAGCCCAAGTGAGATCTCAGGTCCACGTCAAAAGATATGATTTCTTGGACATATGATTTTGTAAAGTAGTCATTAGAATATGACGTCAAGGTTTTGTTTATAAACAAAATGAAATTTTTGTTTGAAATGATCATTGGATGTGATTAATTAATGTAGCCGATTTTAGTCTGCGTGGGCATTGTGATGTGGGCAGAAATTTCAATTTTACGGAACCAAGGGCAAAATCGTAATTTTAATTACAAAATTGTAATTACGGTTAAAAATCCGTAATTAATTCTCTGAGTCTCCCGGATAGTAGCGGATTATACCGTTGGAGATACGTCTGCTTGAAATCTAGTTAACGCATTAAATTCGTAATTTTAAAGACGATCGGTCACTTGCGTTTTTCGAGCATCGCATTTCGGGTGCGAAATGCATCTACATTTGTGCGACGAAAGCGCATATAACAAGTACTCATGTACCATAAGTGGTATGAGTAGAAATGATGAAAATGGGCTGTAAGTAATGCAGAATCAAATACGGTAAAGAAGAATTAATTGGATTAATGAGGGCAAACTTGTAATTTTGTGAAGAGACATCATCTTCTCCACTTAAGAAAGGCAAACGATGGGAGCTCATTTCGTGGAGATCTGGTGGCTCTTTGGAACAAAAATGGAGTCTTTTCTAGAGAGAGAAGGTCTTTGCCTGCAGAAATAGAAAGGCGATCGGGCCGGATTGGTTTCAGCGAACTTAAGAGAAGGGGAAGCCTGCGCGGAAGCGGCTGCGCGTGGATTACCTGCCTGCAGTTTCTTGAGGTTTTGACAACTCAAGAGGTAGGATTTTCTCCCTACTTGCGTTTTTATTCCCATTTTTAAGTGTTTTCCATGTTTCGGTTGGTTTTGAGAGGCGGGGCGAGGGGCAGTTGATCGGTCGAGCACTGGGACCAGATTGATTTGAATTATTGAAACCCAATGTTGAAACAGTGGCTGTTACGGGCTGTTGGGTGTTTTAAATTCATAAATATTTACTTTTAAATGTGTATTTGTATGGAAAATGCCGGGGAATGGGGTGTGGATGGGTCCCTGAAACCCATGGGGCCAAGAGGTGTGAGGTATTTGGAGACTATGGAAATTTGTCAGGTGACAGTCCATTCGATGGAGTGTGGTTGGTTTAACTTGTGTATTAAATGGTTGTTTGGTATGCATTGGGCGGGAATGGCCGTGGATTCGGGTTCACTAATTGAGCCATTTAGTGATTTTAGGAATAGCAAGCGAGGTTTCACTATTCACGGAATAATCTTTGGCCTGTTTTTCGTGAAAATAGGTGTTTAGTAAGTGATTTAAAAATTAAATTGCTCATGTGTGATTAATAGCCATGTGAGCTAATTTTGAGGTTTGAAATGATAATTACATAACATGTTTGTGTGATTTTAATTTTTTATCTTGAAATTCATGTTTATATATTTTGCATGTTGATTAGACTAAATTGGAGCGGCATATGCATTCCATATGCACTGAAACATCCTAGGAGTATAGGAGTTAGTGCATGGTATAAGTCTAGAGAGGACGGTTCGGAGGGTAGTCTAAAAATGTAAATCATCGGAGGGTAGTCCACAAACTTAAAATATCGATCGTCGGACGGCAATTGATATTCATCGGAGGGTGATCCTGAGGCTTAATTTATATCAATCGTCGGATGTGATTGATATATATACATGAAGGTTGTCCACTAATAAAATAATAATTCTCATACAGGCTTGGCGAGTGTGAGAGAGTCGAGTGAAGGACTGGGATGCGGAGTTGGTCATGTAGACATTCAGTAAGGATCGTGCGTTCTTGAATGTGTGTTTAAATTAGACATTGCGGCTGTGGCAGGTGGTGATGGCCAGCCAGGAGCGTTCTCTCTTGAGCTTTATTCTTGTAGATGGGATCCCAGCTTTTTACGAATGCAGGAGCGTGCGAGGGAGACGGTACAGATCTCGTATATCAGAAATGGGATCTTGTTGATGATGATATTGATCTTCTCATTCTGTATATATCATGCAGGCGTCAAATCATTAACTCTGTATGGATCATCGTGAATAATAGATCATATTGTGGATTAGATGTGGGATTAGGTGATAGTTTCGATTCAGATAGTTGTAATCGGTGGATAGCCGTTCGGATTGGGTTGCAGATTTTGTGATTCGGGTGATCCGTCTAAGTTTGCCGTTCGTCCGGGTCACCGCATTCCACGATAATCAACCGTTAACAACAGATCATGATGGGTTTTGGGCGTCCGCGACAGTATCGAGCTTAGGTATATGAATACTGAGGGCTCGGTTTGGAGTATCCCATCCTTATTAGGTGGTATGGTGTGGAGTATAGGTTTATGGGAACCTATGGATAGAAAATTTGGGCTTAGGCCATAGTTGGATGAGGCATCACCACTAGGTGTGGTTTGATGATATTATGTATAGGTATGAGATTACTGAAAATCACGGGTTAACTGCTTAGGACACTCGTGCACGTGTGTTGGTATATTGTTTTATTATTGTTTGTGAATATTTGATGATTTGTATGTGTGTCATGTCATGTTGTGTGTTGTTGTGCTTGACATGTTTTAGGTGTTGAGATTGTATGTGTGCTTGGTGATTAGCACATGGAGGTGTGGAAATATTTTAAGAAAATATTTTGAGTGATGCGATGTACAAAAAAGTAAGAGAGAAGATGAAAGAATAAATTTTAAAAATTTATTTGTAGCCTATTAGGTGATGAAAATAATTTTCTAAGTGAAAATGCAGGGAAATAAATTTTTGTAGTTATCGGATGAGGATTGAAGAAATAAATTTCTATGATTTTACAAGTAGTAAAATTGAAGAAGTGAAGAAAATAAATTTTATAAATTTATTTGAGTTGAGAAAATTTTTCGTGAAAAAAGCGGAGAAGGAAAATAAATTTTATAAATTTATTTGGTTATGAAGTGAAAATAATTTCCTAAGATTTTACAAATTGAAAAAAAAATTTGAAGAAATGGAGAGAAAAAATAAATATTTAAATTTATTTGAGTATTATGGAAAATGAAGAAAAAAAATGATTTTTAGAGATTTTAGTGATTTTTCCATTCTTTGAAACTTGATTGGAAAAAAAAAATTTTTGCAATTATAATGAAAACGAAAAAAAATTGGTGCGGGAATTTAGATTTAGCTCTTTGCATGATTTGTATTGTGAGAATTTGTATTGTGGGGAAGCAGTGGCAAAGACAGTGGCGGCGGGCTAGCGTGCGGAGTGCGTGGCCCGGCGGCGCGAGCGTATGGCGTGTTGGCCGGCGGCGACGACGACGGCGGACCTTGCGGGCTTTCGGCCGGGCGGGGCTGTTTGGGCGGCGGCGGCGCGGCTGGGCGCGGGGCCCGCGGCTGGCGCTGGCGGCCTTGGGCGGTGCACTCGGTGCGCTCGGCCATTACCCGATCCGTTTTGACTCGTTTTTCTGGTCGCAAATGGTTTCTGGATTCATTGTAAAATAAATTTTTCGAAAAAAAAAAAATTTATTAAATTTAAATAATTCAAATAAAATCAAATAAATTTTGGTAAAATTTTGAAAAATAAAATTTTCAAAAAATAAAATTTTAATAAAATTTTGTTAAACTTGATATTTTAAACGCGAAATGATTGCGTATACACTGAGTTATGTGTATGATTAGTGTCTCAGGGCTGTGGTTATGCCTTAGAGATATTGTATTGGATTTAACTACCATTTGAAATGGTGATTGCGTGGTAGTTGCGTACAAAATTATATGCATAGTGTAATGCGTATAGGAAAAGGGTGAATGCTAAGGTTAGGGATTACGACCTTAGGGATTTGGATAATGAAATGAACAAGAGCCTAAAATTTTATTTGAATAAAGCAGATTAAGTGGTTGAATTTACTTCCTTAGGAAATGGGCCAGGTGATTCATGGTTGTCAAATATATTGGCATGTGCATTGCTAGTTAGGCGGAAATGAAAAGTACATGAATCGTGTAAATGGCTAGTAGAGGACCGGGCGTAGAGAATGTCCACGAGACCTTGAAGTCGGGCCTGTCAGTGTTTAATCGGCGGACTTTTGCGAGGAATTTGTAAGGTATTCTGACGAATGCTATAACCGCGGTTATTATAAGCGGTGACGCGGAAGATCCACAATAACCCAGGGGTTTAGGGCGTATCATCGCCGACATTCACGGGGAAAGTTAGTGGTGGTAGACCATTGGTTCATGTAGAACGAGAAAGTGTTAGAGGCTATGGAGATTACCTCGGCGATAGGGATTGGTATTTGCGTTAGCAGAATGAGACCTATATATGGTGGAAATGGGCAAGGACCTCTAGAGACGCCCAGAGGAGCGGTTGTGCGTGAGTTACCCTAGGGATTAGAGGGCGAGGGCAAGGGGATGACATAATAGAGGTTGCGAGTTAGAGATCTTGGGGACTCTGCTCCACGGTGGACTGAGGATTAATGGACATGTCGAGTTCGAGGAGGTCATCCCCGAGGGGATGGATTGGGCGATAGTAGCTTACGGGGTGGGTCATCGGAGTGTGAGGCGTGGGAGGATTACCGCCTACGCCGGGACGGTACTCTGTGTGGTATTTCGGAAACTGAAGCACGATATTTTCCACCCAGGCCGATTATCTGGTCGATGTCGGGAAACCGATTAGCGGGTTGGCTAGCGAGCGCTACCTAGAAGGGCGAGTGAGACCAAACCAGATCTGCCGGTAATTAATGCGAGTTTGTGGATGTTTTTTCGGATGAGCCCACGGGTACCTCCACATAGGGATGTAGACTTAGGTGTCGAGTTATGCCACTGGTACTTTACCCGTCTACATGACTCTGCGTAGGAGACCTGGTTGATTGCGGGAACTCGAGTCCAACTACAAGAAGCCCCATTGGGCAAGGGTTTGTGAGCGAGAGCACTTCACCATGGGCGCTTGGTTCTAGTTGCGAAGAAGAGAGGCGAGACCCGCCGACTTTGCATTATTCTGACGATTGAAGCGGGGATACGATTCAGAATCGGTATCTATTACGGGTGATGATTTATTTGACGATTGAAGGAAGCGATGCGAAGATGAACTACCGCCTTGGTTATCATCGACTAAAAAGTTAGGAAGGCGAGATATCCCTAAAGAACGGCATTTAGGGCCAGCGTTATAAGGCACTTTAAGTTTACAGTGATGCCCTTTGGATTGACGAATGCGCTAGCGACATTCATAAACCTCATGCATAGGGTATTCAGGCCTATTTAGATCGATTTGTAAGTAGTCTCGTAGATGACATTTGATCTACTCCGGTCAGTGGAACATGAGTATCACTTGAGGATTGTTCGGTTGTTAAGAGACCATGTCGGTTGTATGCGCTAAGTTGTTAAGTCGAGTTTTAGCTTGCGAAGTGAGATTTTGGGGCGGCGTGGTGTCGACACGAAGTGTTAGTCGACCTAGAAAGGTTGAGGGCGATTAGCCAAGAGTTGGGATAGACCGAATGTCAATCCTCGAGATACGTAGTTTCTTGGGATTGGCCCCGGATATTACGGGGGAGATGCGGGAGTAGACGACGAGTTGTCCATTCGGCGGGAGTCTGGATTTCGCCTCGGGATATGGACTCCATGGTTGGGATGACCACGACCGTAGAGAATCGAGATACTTGGAACCTTCCGGGATACGGGTGTTGGTAACAAGAGGATCAAACTTTCTTTTAGGGTGGGGGAAAATGACCTGTTCACACTAGTTTCGAGGACTAGGGCCGGATTGAGCATGGTGTGAGATTTCCCGAGAGACGAGGATCCAGACTTTGGGACAATCCGATCCCAGGTTAATGAAGTAGAGACGAGGGGGAGAATATACGATTCCTCCACACCTAGTAGGGTTAGAGGAACTAGTTTCGGTTCGAGTGCTTCTACAAGCACTTCGGCCAACACATATAGGCGGAGGGCAAGAGTGTGGAGTGAAGTTAGGGGCGGATCGAGTTGACAACTAGTAGGTTGTCATTAAGTGAACATAAGCCGGGTTGTCATACCCGACACGACATGGATTTGGGCTTAGAGGTTAAGGCCCAACTAGAGAAGCCAAAATATAGATGTTCTTCCCACTAGGATGTAGGGTGAGAGTCGACGTGGAGTCGAATTATAGTGAGAAATCTCTCATGTTCTACTCATGGTAGACCCTGGATTTTGCGGGATTGGGTGTCGCGGTATGGAATTATTGCTTTGGCGTGCCGCGGTAACATCGTAATAGTCGGATGTGGGTTGCCTGGGTATGGGCGATGCGGCTTTGGTGAGTGTGGGTTGAGTTTGCCTTTAGGACTACGTCCAATGAAGACTCATAGTGGAACGAGAAATGTGGAGATTTTAGAAGTGTAAGTAGAGCAGGTTATATGTCGGATGAAAACACGGTCGGGTTATCACGTGGCGAGAGTTGAGTGATAGGAGTCGAGGGGTGACTCGGGTTTTGAATACCGGAATCGCGTGGGTGTTGTTGAGCTAGCAAGGGCTCGGTAAATGGATGTCATACATGACATGGACTAGGTTGTCCCGAGTGGGTTGTCGATGATTATGACCTTGGAGAAGTTGGCGTTCTGTAGTAAGGGTTGTGTAGAGGTTATCGTTGTCGCTTGGGTGTATCACGTATATGTTAAAGGACATGCGTGAGCATGTGTCTGGTCATAAGGGTAAGAGGAGCGGTGCCATAGTGGAGATTTGCCTGTATGTAGTTATCGAGAGCGAGCATAGGATGGCCGTATGAGGCATTGTATGGGGCCGTATAGGTCATGAATTAGGTTGGATTGAGATGGGAGATAGCTCAGTCACGGGTCTGATCGGATTAGAGACACCTACGAGAGGTGAGTTGTCTGATAAGCGTCTTCTCACTGACTCGAGCGCAACGAAACTATGTAGATGTGCGACATCGACCCTTAGAGTTGAGTTGGTGGTCGAGGTTCGTGACGCGGAAAATTTGTCGCCCAAGGGTTTAAATCCGACCTTTCGAGATACTTTCGAGGATGTTACTTCATTGCGTCTGGGATTGACGTTATCGCGACATGTCAAGTGTCACGCGGTGTTTCACGTCTCCATGCTCTGATATATAGCCTCCCGGATCCGGCTCATGTGGTGGATTGGGACCGGATTGAGGTGACGGATGGGACCTTTGAGGGAGGGACCGGGTGCATTGGTTGTAAGCCGTGATCGGGTTATCGGCGCGGCCAGTGAGGCTAGTGAGAGTGCTATGGTGGCACTATGGGTGGAGGTCAGCATGGAGCACGAGGGACAGAGATCACGGGCCTATCGCCTTCTTGTTTAGGGATGAAGTCGTGGTTTTAGTCGTTTAAGATTTAAATGACTAGTTTACATGCATGGTAGAGTGCATGTTGCATATGCATGTGTTGATAATGATGGATTTGAATTGGAATGAGAATTCCTTTTAAGGAGGAGAATGTAAGACCAGAAATTTCAATTTACGGAATAGGGCAAAATCGTAATTTTAATTACAAAATTATGTCTGATTAAAAATAGTAATTAAATTACTCTAGAGTCTCGGATGACGAAGCGGATTGTCACCGTTGGAATCGTCTCATGGCCTAGTTATACGTAAAATTTACCGTAATTTTACGAGACGGTCAGTCATACGTTTTGAGCATACTTGGGTCTTGTCATCTGATTTTCGATGCGACAGCGCATATAACAAGTACTCATGTACCATAAGTGGTATGAGTAGAGAAATGATGAAAATGGACGGTAGAAATGTCTGAATGTCAAATGCGGTAAGAAGGAATTAATTGGTTGGATTAATGAGAGCTGAGCTTGTAATTTTGTGGAAAGACATCATCTTCTCCACTTAAAGAAAGGCAAAAATGTGAGAGCTCATTTAGTGGAGATGCAGTGGCTCTTTGGAGCGAATAGGTGGCACCCAGAGAGAAGGTCTTCATACCATACCAGAAATCAGAGCGTCAGGCCGTTGGATTCAGCGGGCCGAAGGAAGCGCGTTACGCGGGCGAGCTCTGGCGTGGACCGAGTTTCGCGAGTTTTTGACAACTCAAGAGGTAGGATTTCTCCCTATGCGTTTTATTCCATTTTTAAGTGTTTTTCCATGTTGGTTGGTTTGGTAGTGAGGCGGGTTGATCGATTTAAACAGGACCGGAATTGATTAATTGTGAAACCCGATGTGAAGCAGTGGCTGTTACGGGCTGTTAGGTGTTTTAAATTCATAAATATTTGCTTTAAATCATGTGTATTTGTATGGAAAATGCAGAATGGGGCGTGGTCGGTCCCAAAACATGGGGCCGAAATTGTAGAATTGTTGGAGACTTTATGGGGTGTCGTGACGGTCAGGAAATTTCGATGGGTGTGGGTTGGTTTGCAACTTGTGTATTAAATGGTTGTTTGGTGGCATTGGGTAGGGAATGGCAGTGGATTCGGGTTCACTAAGTGAGCCATTGTTTAGTGATTTTCAGGGAATAGTAAGCGAGGTTTTCACTATTCACGAGATAATGCTGAAAATATTCGTGAAAATAGGTGTTGGTAGTGATTTAAATTAAATTGCTTTCGTGTATGATTAATCTTATGTAGAGCTAATTTTGAGGTTTGAAATGATAATTACATAACATGTTTGTGTGATTTAATTTTATGCGAGTATATTCATGTTTATATATTTGCATGTGATTAAACTAAGTGGAAGCGCTACATGCATTCGTATACCTTTGAAACATCCCCAGGAGTATAGGAATTGAGTGCATGGTATAAGTCTAGAAGGGCGGTTCGGAGGGTAGTCTAAAAATGTAAATCATCGGGTAGTCCCTGAACTTAAAATATCGATCATCGAAGCGGCCCGATTGATATTCATCGGAGGTGAATCCACAAACCGTTATATATCAATCGTCGGGCGGCCCAATTGATATATATACATGGAGGGTTGTCAGCAATAAATAATAATTCTCGCGCTGGGCTTAGGCGAGTGTGAGAGAGTCGTGAAAGGACTCGGGATCTGAGTTGGTCGTATGAACATTAGTAGGATCATGCATTTGCTTGAATGTGTGTTTAGAATGGAACATTGCCTGGCACGCTTAGGTGGTGAGTAGCCAGCAGGGGCGGTCCTCTTTGAGCTTTAGCTCACCGGAATCGTCGGATCCCATTTTTTACAAGTGCGGGAGCGTGCGAGACGGCTCGTCTGAAATTTGGCCCATTTAGAAATAGGAATGTGGCTTTGTTGATGTTCACATGTATTAGAATGCTTCTCATTTTAATATGTGTTGTATAAAAATGCATCCGTTAAGCTAACACATTATGGATATAGTTGGAATATATTGTGAGATATATTGCATTTTGGATATAGTGTGATTAGTATTGGTTTGGTAAGTAGTTTGTAATCAGGTGATTGGCGTTGGGACGTTTTATGAAGATTTTGCTTATTTAAGGTAGAGCTCGTACAAAGGGCTTCTGCCCGATTTTAAATGAAAAATGTCGGTCACGACATTCCGCAGTATTCGGGTTGTGGTAGTCAGCGGACCCCGGGTTTTGGGCGTCATGATGTGATAAGTCGGTGATTATTTCGAATTTAGTATTACTCTTTGGCATCACATTGAATAATGGAGTCGATAATGACTCGGAGCAGGGTACATGATTGAATCTCATCTCATTTCATGGCATGACATATAGAATTCCATGATAGAATTGCATAATCTTTATGGAATGGTTGATGTGAATCTGAATCTTAGCGTGCGTATGCGACTAGGTGAGGAGTAACATGTGAAGTTTCTCTATTAGGCGTGGCTCACCCTATATGGGATAACATTTAATTATAAGTAGACAACGGTGGGCTGACTCTCATTAGGAACAAAATTGTGAAGAAAGCTGGGATTGTGGGCTTTGTAGTAGCTGATGCGTAATGGACAAACGAGTTTGTAATATATGTTTGTATGAGTTGTAATTGAAACTCCGCGGTAATATGTTTTGAAATAACATAAAATGTTCATTGGATGTAAATAAACGGATCACGGTAGTGGGATTCGAGCGTTGTGTGGTATCGAGACACACAATATCCACGAGGTATTTAGTGTTGAGTTTTGGTCAGCGGACCCCGGATTTTGGGTATCACACTTTCGCAGGAAATAGTGGGTCAACCTCTCAGCCCCTTGGGTAACAAGATAGTCAAATGGAATGTGATGAAGTCGAGAATTTTCCTCTCCTGGCGTAGTTGTGCCATGCATCGAAAATCTACCTCTACGGGTACAAATCCTAAGCCAAAGGGTGGGTCATGGTCTAAAACTGTGATAATCTAGCTATGGTCATGCTAACGATGCCCCAAGCGGAAAAACCGAGGCATATGCGACATGCTCCTTATCGTATCCCAACGACAGTATGTTGATCCAATGACATGGGTACTGATCCTCGACAAAATCCTGGCTCCAGCGTGCATGCCTCATCAAAGTGAATCGGGTCATAAGCAAATCATCACTTACATGGCTAATCTCAATCTTGGCCTCAAAAAATTCAAATGTGCCCTGCCTGTAGATGAAATAGTGATCACTCAACCATCATGAATGAACCTTCAAATGAAGGGAAGATGGGATAACACCAGCATTGTGAATCCATGGGCGGCACAAGTAGGTTAAAAGACTACAGGGGATCCTGAGAGCACGAGAGAGGCGGGAACCTAAAAAATGATTAGTGATCATACGGCTCGAGAGTCAGTGTCATCACCTCTCTACAAGTATTTTCATAGGCTCTCACTATCTGTGTAGATGGCTCAAAATATGTGGGTCCATATCTTAGAGCGATAACAGTGGCAAGAGGATAGACATTTAGGGCAGATCCATTGTCTAAGTGGACAGATGTAACACGGTTTAAGCTTGACTAAGCGATATATGCAAGGTCGAGTGTGGTACGAACCTTCTGAGGTAAGTCATCCTCGGAGAAAACAATGCAGTGAAACTGACAATTTTGTGAGCATATGTACCAGGCCCTCTAGTAATGTGGTTGTGTCGGCTGAATCGACTCAGGAAGTCTGTCAGTGTCATGGGTGGTAGGGAAGCTAGCCAACCCAAAATAGAATACGAGCATGTACTTTCTTATGGCGCGCAGGGATCTCATCATCCTCTCTCGTGTCACGTCTCACAGTAGTATCGGGATCACATGGTAGAGATGGGCTGGAGGTTCTTGTGCGGCCACCCTACACTCCTTTTATTAATGATGGAGACCCCCTTTCTGATAGGAAATCTGGCAACTCCACAGTAACCTCAGCCCGAAGCTCGCTCATTGACGAGTTACCATAAAAGCTAAAGCGAAATGCTTCTTTGAAAAGCGTATTTGGAAAGCGTGGGTTATAAAATTTTTCACTTTCTATCCGTCCACCTTTAGATTTGCGAAAGTCGACTTACTTGGTGCACGGTGGTAACCCAAAATACAAAATCACGTATAAAACAAAAAATACACTCCCCGATGTTTTCCAATGTCCGACTATAACAATAAAAGGACCTGCGGTCCTCGTAGAATATAAGATAAGGATCGATCGATATAAGTTTATACTTAACTTTGTTTTCTCAAAACCATGCATGCATATTTACACAAAAGATATTCGTATCACAATGTCGTTTTAAGTTCTTAGTTTTAATGTACACCTTATCTTATATATAATCCGACACTTAAGCGTCTGGGACGGAGGATCTACGGAAAGATCTTCGGCTTCGCACCCTTTTTGAAAAATTATTTAAAAAGCGGCAGTAGGCAAGCAGACCGGTGAGTACTATAAGTTCTAAATGCTCTTCATGCTGTTTTGTACCTCCCGATATGAAAATGCATGCAATGGTTTGCAAAAACTATTTGTAAGCGAGTTTTGCTATGAAGCCATTTAGCGTTGAAAACTATTTATTGGTGGCCATTTTACCAACTCAGCTGAAAGCTACATTCTGAAAACTAGTTGCTGTTTGCTGAAATCGTTGCAGAAAACTATTTCTCACTGGCGGCTTGTTTGATGTTTGGTTAATATGCGAAAGTGCTATCTTTGTAAATCAAGTACCAACCACTTGTGGCCCATTTACGAAATACCACTGATGATATGGAACCTCGGAACTGGCATCGGTAGTGGACTCTCGGAACACTGCCGGCTAGATGATCCGGTGAACAGTGGGATCTATATAGCATGGAACCTGGAACCAAAATGCTCGGTGAGGAACCTCGGAACCCACCTCCTTCGCTATGTACTAGTCATTGCATGTATATACCTCGAATGTGCGAGAGGGACGACTCATATAAATATATACTAGATCCCAACCCCCAATTGCCGACGGGCAATATAGTTAGTCATAATATCCCATAACCTTGCCATGCACAATCCGAAATACATCGGCCGGAAGCGGTACATGCCATCTAGGGTTTGTCATGAGGCCATGTTTCTTAAATGCGAAATCGAACTTTACGTGAGTATAACAATTGGGAGGTAATAAAAATGCTTTATAAATCTATATTTTCAAAGCACTTTACAAACTTGTAATTTAAACACTTTCTTTTAGAAAATGATTTTGAGTACTCGCCTTTTTTCTCCACTAATTTCTTAATCTTGTCGGCGCTCTGGAGTGCGTCGGATGCTCCAAATCGCTAATTCATTGAGTGAATGCTCTCGGTTCAACGTTTTATACATAAAACATATACGGGGCTTCGAGTAACTATATCGAACGAACCGATTCTAACACGTGCTAGTCCTGTGTCGATATGGACATCGAGTAATATGATGTGAAATTGACCAAAATGTCATCACGCATTAAATCTTATAAAAGCTATCTTGTTTTAATTGACTTTTGACTTAGGGACTTTCCATATAGTCTAAAAATACGAAACATTTAGAAAATTATGTCCGACTTATCGACTACAATCACGAAATTTCAATCAAAGCTGTCCATAAACGATCCCAAAATTTATACATTTGTCAGAACCACAGTCCCGAATTCCTAAAATTCCTAAACTCAGTCTAAAAATTTTGGGACTGAGAATTCTGACTTTTACTACGGTCTCTGAAAATTTCAAGCCATTATATAGCCTTTAGGCAGGAAATAGCACAAATAAGGCAAATTTTCTACCTTTTAAAATTTGACAAAAGGCTAAAAATATTGAGCACCTATGCGTAGCTCTCTTCGTAGTCAATTTGCACTCTGGCTCACGATGAAAACTGGTCAGATTCAGCGATCACGAAAGCGAGAAAATAAAAAAATAAAATCGCCTCCTCGCATTTACTCGTCATCACGTCCGTCCCAGTAAGTTTGATTTTATCCTTTTTTTTTTTTTTCTTTAATTATTATTCTTTTCTTTAATTGTATTTGGATAAATAATTTCTATTACCTCGATCGAATTACATTTTTTGTTCGAAAAAATTTTATTTATTCTAATTAAATATTAACAAATATTTAACATTTTTGAGATTTTCTAAAATCTGTTTTTAGGTTTCACTCTAAACCGAAATACTTTAGAAATTCGTAAAATATTCGACTATCTGGGAATTTAGCCCTGGGTTACTAGATTTCGCGAGGCGAACTTAGCGGCTGTCCGTTTAGTCATCCGAGATCTAGAGAATTTTGAACTTCCACTGAACTATTTTGGTACTTTATTATTATTATTTTCTATTTAAACTTTCATTAATTATACTTTCACCTCTACTTTCCTTAATTGTAAAAGTGCCACAATTATTTGGCTTTATAATTTCACCCTTAAACGATTTTCAAGAATTCTATTATGGCACTAAAATAATTAAAGTCCTTGGTGCACTTAGTTTACACATACCGTACCACTCTCAGACGGTGTTACAAATCCTCCTCATACAGAACATTTAGTCCTCGAAATGAACCAAACTAATATAACGAGGATACATGTCCAGTGAACAGCGGGATATTATTGCGATATCTGAGGCCTCACGACTCCATGTAGCCTCTTTAATCCATGATTCCCAGCCAAAACTTTGACTACTTGAATGACCTTATTCATGAAATCTGCTCTCTGCGATCTACTGCTGTATTAGTTTGCTCATATAGGTCAAATTATCCTTTAGTTCAGCGGCTGATCTGCGAGTACATGGGAGGGATGGAATGTCTTTGCGGAGCGTGGATGCATGAAACACATTATGGACCTTAGACAACTGCGGAGGAAGGTCTAATCTATGTACTCTTTGGTCCCACTGCGGAAATAATCTCATATGGCCCTATGTATATGCGGGCCTCGAGGCTCCGCGTCTTCGAATCGAGGACACCTTTCGAGAGAAACTTTGAAAGACTCTATCGCCCACTTTAAGCGTAGATCCCTACGGTTTGTCCGCCTCTTTCTATCTGTCTCGGCTATCTTGAGTCTGTCTCGGACAATGGATCTTATCTAAGGAGTAATTTGTACTAACTCTGGGCCCTATGAGTCCTCCTCTCCTTCATCCCGGCACATACGGGTCGACGCCAGGGCACTGGTGCTAAGTGGAGCCATGCATCTTTGGATTGATAAGCTGTTGTTGTGGGGCGAGACTCCATCGAGAGATAAATGCATTATCTGACTTCCTTAAACTCTATCACGCATGCTCTAAGCATATCCTCTAACGTCTGAATAGTTCTCTACGTGATAATAGGTCAGGATGGAAGAAAGCTGTGCTAAGTCTTGTCAGTCCCACAATGGCATCTGTAAGCGGGCCGAAAATGCGGATGTGAATGGGGTCTCGATGCGAGACTATCGATATAGGAACACCATGTGCGTCTATATCCTCCTATAATTGGGCGCTGTCCAACGGTCATCATTCTTGGGAGAAAATCTGATTTCGTTAGTCTATCCTTATATATATGGCATCGATGTTGTCTCAGTTCTGAGGCCGTGTAATCAATAAATAATCTTGTCACAGCCCATACAAGGAATCGGAAGAAATTTGTATCTTTCTCTGGGCTTGGTGCTTTCTGCCTTTACTGTGGCAAGGTTAAACATACGGATCACAATCTGCAATTCCTTTCATGCCCTTCCACCAATAATGCTCCCTCAGTATGATACATCTTAGTGCTACGGGTGCATGGCATATCTTTAGTGAGCCTCTTCCATGATTTCCTTTTAGTTCACACATTTGGTACACATTCGATTCCCTCAGCTATTGCGCCATCGTCTACGATCTGGAACTGGTTTCCTACCACCCTCAATCCTACGCCTCCCGACTTAATCGTCTACGAAACACCTTTTGACCTTCCTTGATCGATCCGAAGAGACCAGGCGCGCGTGATGCAGCCCGGTGTCACTTTGTATGGCTACACTGCAAGCCCGAACTCGAGATCTGACGCTACATCAACAATGGGAGATATCTGCATGCAGATAAGCATGAACCCTTCGGTTCGAGCACAAGGCATCGGCCACTACATTGGCCTTCTGGATGGTACTCTATCGTGCAATCGTAATCGCTTAATCAACTCGACCACCCGGCGGCGCCTTAAGTTAAGCTGCTACGGTAAAGATATGTGCGGTACTCTTATGATGGTAAATATCGACGGAACACTTAGTATAGATAATGTCTCCGGATCTTTAGGCGAAACCCTGCTTTGCTAGTTCTAAATCATAGGTTAGGTAGTTACGCTCGTACTTAACACTGGCCGAAGCGGGAAGCATAAGCTATCACTCCCACCGTCTGCGTAAAAACACACCTAACCTTGTCCGGAGGCATCAGCGCATATACCCTGTAACCGTCCTTTCTGACGGTAGTGCTAATCTTTGGGCGTAGTCAATCTTTGTCTGACTCCTCAAGCATCTTTGGGCGAGTATCGACCACTCGATTTACGATCCTTTTTCAATAGATTGGTCAAGCAGTGTTGCTATCTTGAAAATCTATCAACAAATTTCTGTAATAACTTTGCGATCAGAAGCTATGAACGAAACATTTGTGGGTGGCTTCAGTTCCTATAAGCTTCAATCTTTTGAGGATCCACACTAATACCTTATCTTAGGAAAATGACATGACCAGCTACTTTGTCCAACCAAGCGCACTTACTAGCAAACTTAGCGTATAATGTGGCATCTCTAAGAATCTGCAGTACTGTCCGAAGATGCTCTGCATGTTCCTCTGAGCCTGAGTACACTAGAATGTCATCAATGAATACGATCACAAACTTATCTAAATACGAATTTGAACACTGTTCATCAAATCCATGGCTTGTTGGGGCATTAGTCAATCGAATGGCATCACTAGGAACTCGCATAGTGACCGTATCTGCGTCTGAAAGCGATCCTTAGAAACATCATTCTCGGACCTCGACGTGTTAGCGACCTTAGGTCAATCTTAGAACAAGAGATCCATGCAATTGGTCGAATAGCTCATCTACTCTGAGGAAGCGGATCTTGGTTAGTATTGTCGCCGTCGGTGTCTAAGTCCTCTGGCAAGTAAGCTTCCATCTTTCTTCTTCTGGCCAGGCTACGGTGAGTCTTGGGTCGGATGAAGCCTTTGCTTAGCAATTCCTCCAATTGTGCCTTCAATTCTTTCATCACGGCGCCGATACGTATGGAGGAATGGATATTGGCTCGATCCTGGAACTAGTTCAATACTTGAACTCAATTTCTACATCAGGAATTGAAACACGAAATATCATCTGGAAAGACATGCGGGAACTCTTTGTTATGAGGATGTCTTTCGTGTGTCCCTACTCTTGTCTCTATCACTACAATGCCCGAATAACCACAGCAACCTTTTGAAGCATTTCGAAGCGGTCATGGCATTAATGGGACCAAGGCGTCTCTCTTGATTCCCGAATATCACGCTGGTTCCTCACGGCGAACGATCTTACTTCTTTCTTATAGAAATCTAAGGTGGCTCACATGCACGGATAGCAGTCCATACCGAATTATATCGAAATCATGGATACCTAACACTATATCAATCTAACTGGAAAATCCTTATTACGGATCACCAATCTACTACACGGAAGCCCCATCCTTTCGGATGTCACCAAGTATCCCCATTAGTGCGAAACCACCATACGATCATCATAAGTGGACTACATCTGGTGCCTCTCAGTGAATAATGCTTGAAATAAATGAATAGTGGCTCTGGGTCCACCAATGCATATCGTATGATCGTAAACTAAAATCATACCGATAATCACGTGCGGTGGTGCATACGCCTCTGTTTGTGTATTTGTAAATACCCGAACTTTGATGCAGTACCACTGCGAATCGGCTAATCGGGAGTCTTATCTGCCTCCTGGCTACCCCTACCGCGACCTCTACCAGTCTTTGTCTGCCACCTCTGCAGACCACCCCTACCCGGCTGGTAGGGCCCAGCTAGTGCAGGGGTAGATACTCTGTCACCTACCTCGGAGGTCTCTTGCAACTTCTGCTTGTGGGCGATCTCGGATAAAGTGACACTTCTACCGCCAGTGGAAACATCTGTCATATTAATCCCTGCGCTCTCGCAGAGATGCCTCCTCGACATGTAGGGCATAATGGAAAGGATGATCTGAAGATCTACCTCTGCAGGGTGGCGGCGTCCAGACGGATCCACACGGCTGAAATCTTTGCTCCTCGTCTGAGCCTCTGCCGGTCCACTTCTTTCGCTCTTTCTCTTAGGCCGGCTAGTGCACAGGCGGCTAGTCTTTGGGAGCCTCTCTTCTTGTCGCCGCCACGGGTTCGGCGAATTGTCCTCTCGCCTTAGTGCTGACCTCAGACTCTCGAAGTTATTTTGAGATGCCCGGGGCTGGAATGAACTTTTAATTAAATTCGAGCCAGCCATGAATCGCTTACACTTATGTTCCTCATTTTCATATCATAGGCACAAATTTCACGAGTTAAAGCCTCTGCTCATATTACATCCTTTGTCGGATCGGCCATACTGAAGGAATTCTTCTATTTTGCATCAGATAACTACGCGAGGGTAAAATACGTAATGCGTAAATGTAATAGGAATGGTCCCAGTGACTCCTGTAAGTCTCTCCTCTTAATGGCCTCCATGAGTCCTTGGCCCTAGGTTGCCATGAGACCTGAAAGATTTCTGTGTCTGAACACCCGTCAACGTATAAATTTCACTAACCTTTGTCTAGCCATAAGTATCACGCCTGCGGGTGGCGGTACCATCATAAGTTTAGCCCACCAATTTTTAGGCGCGTTCACATCATGCCCCTCATATTACAGGCTCAGTGCTGACGGTGCATTCTTTATGTGTCTGTATGACTGATCCATCGTCAGTACCGCCACGAGTGCGACCCTCGTTGGTTCCTAATGGGGCTGATTCATTGGAAGCATTTTCCGATCTAGGGGTGTGCTCAGGCATATCTCTCTCTGGTGCCTCAGGTGCAGTCGTCGACCTCATTCGTCCGGACACCATCTTGTGAATTTCAAAATTAAAGATTAGGTGACACTTTTCAATATCGATCGTCACGGATTAGCAAAACAATGTGGAGTTGCGATAGAAAAATCATTATAAAAACAATTACATGAAATCACGTGGAGCATGAGAAAAGCAGGCGCAGAACTATCGCTTCGTACGCTCGATACCAAGTTGACCAGGACCCTTCCTAGTGATGGGGAAATGCAGGCAACTCCTGGTAACCTCGACCAAACTCGCTCGTGACAAGTTACCATGAAGCTAAGCCGTAAAGCGCGCGTATTTGAAACGTGGGTGCAAAATTTTTCACTTTCTATCAGGAAATCACACCTTTAGATTTGGTCGGCAACGGCTGCACGGTGGTGACCCAAAATACAAAATCACTGTATAAAACGAAATACACTCCCAATGTTTCAAATGTCGACTATAACGATAAGGGCATACAGTCGCAATGGAAATAAGATAAGGATCGATCCAATATAAGTTATACTTAACTGTTTTTCGAACCATGCATGCATATTTTCTGAATATTTACATATCTGAAAATGTCACATTTTAAGTTTACTAGTTTTAATGTACACCTTATCTTATATATAATCACAACATAAGCGTCTAGGACCAGGAAGGGGATCACGGGAAGATCTTTCGGCCCGGCACACACTGAAAAATTATTTTAAAAGAGAAGCGTAGGCAAACGGGCTCGAGTGAAGTCTTATAAGTTCTAAATCTTTCTTTATCTGCTGTTTGTACCTCCCGATATAATCTGTCTGAAATGGTTGTAAAACTATTTATAAGAAAGCTGAGTTTTGCTATGAAAGCCATTTAAAGCTGTTATGAAAACTATTCTTTGTTGAAACATTTACCTTTCTGAAGCCCCATTGCGAAAACTGAATTACTATTGGCGGAAATCACATTCGAAAACGTATTTCCTCTTTGCTGAAAGCTGTTTCGATGTTGGTTAATATCTTGAAAGTGCTATCTTTGTAAAATCAAAGTACCAACCCTTGTGGCCCATTTACAAATACCAGAAGTACCTTGGAACCTCGAACTTTGGCATCGGTAGTGACCTGAACTACCGTAAGATGGTCCCGGTGAACTGGCCTTGAGATCATAGCATAATGGAACCTCGAACCAAAATGCTGGTGGGAACCTCAGACCCACACCTCATCGCTATGTACTAAGTCATTGCGCTAACTATATACCTCGAATGCGGAGGGCGACTGGCTATACAAATATATCACCCAGATCTGGCACGTTACCCGACCAGACGATATAGTTATTATCATAATATCCATAACCTTCTTAATGCCTGATCCGAATCATCCCTGACCGGGCGAGGCGTGCGATCTGGGGTTTTGCTAAACCCGGTGCTTGTTTAAATCTGAATCGAACTTTTACATTTGAGTATAACAATTGGGAGGGTAATAAAATCTTTATAAATACATATTTTGGCCAGCTTTCTGAACTTATCAATTTAATGACTTCTTTTAGAAAATGATTTTGAAGTCTTTACTTTTTCTCGCGGCTAATTTCTTTTCCGAATCTTGTCGAGCCAACTACAGATTCTC
This sequence comes from Tetrastigma voinierianum, assembly GCA_016808115.1. Taxonomy (NCBI): domain Eukaryota; kingdom Viridiplantae; phylum Streptophyta; class Magnoliopsida; order Vitales; family Vitaceae; genus Tetrastigma; species Tetrastigma voinierianum. The sequence continues at coordinate 42,759 of JAEQBH010004954.1, forward strand.
AGTCGGATCTTCGAATCGCCTCTGATCGTTCAAATTCTGAAAATGCTCTCGATTCGGCGTTTAGCAATAAAGCGTATCTGGGGCTTTCCGAATGTATATCGAGCGACTTAGTTCTAACGAAGCACTACGTCTTTAGTCTTATTCGATATGGACGTCGTGTATGATGAAATTGACCTGAATGTCCATGCGCGTTCGTCTTGCATCAAACTATCGTTTTTTAGTCGACTTTTGACAAGGGAACTCGTATAATTAAAAATACAGAAACATTTAGAAAATTGTGAGCTTGTCATTCTGATCACAATTTCAATCAAAGCTGTCCATACTTGATCCCAAAATTTAGCCATTTGTTGTCGAACAGTCGAAATTCCCTAAAAATTCCTAAACTCAGTCTAAAAATTTTGGGACTGAGAATTTCGACTTTACGGTCTACAGAATTTTAAGCCATTGCTAGAGCGAATAACATAATCAAATAAATTTTCTGCCTTTTAAAAATTTGACAAAAAGGCTAAGATATTGGTACCTATCGTAGCTCTCTTGGCGTAGTCGATTTTGCTTCTCTCTTCGATGGCTTTTCTGGTCAGATTTATTAGATGAAACGAAGAAAATAAAAAAATAAAAATCGCCTCATATAAGCTCCCTCAATCATCGTCCGTCAGTAAAGTTTGATTTTATCATTTTTTTTTTTTTCTTTAATTATTATTCTTTTAACATTATTATTTGGATAAATAATTTTATTCTTTCAATCGAGGTCTATTTTGTTAGAAAAATTTTATTTATTAATTAAATATTAACACAAATATTTCTTGAATTTTCGAGATTTTAAATTACTTGTTTTTAGGTTATTTCTAGCCGTCATTTGAAATTAAGTAAAATATTGAAGCGCTCCTGGAATTTAGCAGCTTTCTTGAGTTACTAGATTCCAGTGAGGCAGACAGCTTTAATCCGTTTCGATCATCGAGATACAGAAATTTCGAGACTTCATTTGAACTATTTTGGTACTTTATTATTATTATTTTCCTATTTAAACTTTCATTAATTATACTTTCACCTCTACTCATAATTGTAAAAAGTGCCACAATTATTTGAAAACTTTATAATTTCACCTTAAACCAATTTTCAAAATTCTATTATGGCGCAAATAATTAAGGAAGTCCTTGGTGCACTTGCGGTTACATACGTCGCTCAAGGACGGGGTGTTGGATAGCATCTGAATCTACGGTGTATCAAGCATCTCGGTGTGGTGTCGAATAAAAATTACGAACATTTATAACTGCGACGATCCTTTGGCGCCGATGCGGGGATCAGCCCCGGAATGATGATGCGCACCGTCGAGCCGACATGCGTGTGAATCTACTGACCGGAAACACCTTATGAACCGTCATCGCGCAGCCATCATCCAAATACTATGGACTCATTTGATCATCCCAAGCGGCAACATAAGGATCACGATCATCGGACTTAGAAAAATCAATAGAATGAATACCTCCATTTGGAGGAGGAGCCACATGTGTGGGAATATGTCGAAGGGGGTTAGAACTAATGCTAAGCTATCCCAGCCACCGCAATGCGATCAATCGAGCCACGAACGATTGTCTCAGCGGTGCATTGATATGGTATGTCCCGAGCCTTGATGATAGGAGCAATGTTGGTCCATCCAAAAATGAGGGTGAACAACCTATGGTAATGGCCTCGGTGCTATAAGACCTCACCCAAAGGCATGCCTAGTAGTGTAAAGTGTCAAAGGCTATCCAGTGACCAAATCTATTAGTGTGACAGAGGATCTCAGATGGTAGTAGGTGGTCTCTCCTGATCTATGCACAGGTGTGGTGGAGTGTGGAGTTTGAGTAACCTAGCGTGATGGTATGGAAGGTCATGCGAATTAGACTCTAGGTGTAGGAAGCCCCGTGCGGTCGAATAGATGCATATTGGCACAGGTGCCTTTGTGAATGAGCCGGTGGATCCTGCACTCCCGAATTACATATGATCCAGATGGCTTCTTCCTCTTACTATCAGAAGAGGAAGAATCCGACCATAAACTATGCGCCATACCATCCTCGATACCATATAACGCCTCTATCAAAGCTGCATGAATCATGTCGGTATCCCCGGCCAGATATCCCAGCATAACTAGGCTATAAACTCGTGATCATGCTAATCTACTATCTGCGATTCTTGGTCGATCATAAGACTAACCTTTTCCCTCTAACGGGAGATGGGCTGATGTGCTTGATCTCATAGCCCGCTTGCCTCATAGCCTCCGGCTCTTTCTTGGTGACTCTGTGACAATGCTAAAGAGAACTATCGGATAAACTCATGATGAAGATCTCCCCAGTCAGCTTCACTTTGAAGCATCAGTAGGAAACTAGCTTTGTGCCACCTACTCAGTGACAAAAGGAACAACATGATCAGTTAAGCCTCATCCAAACCCATGCCCCTCATCGGGCCATTATGTCACTCAAATGAGTGCGTGGGCATCTCTACTATATATATCGCTCCATGTCAATCATCCCCAAAAATTTAGGTGGCGGTGGGGTCACGGAGTGTGCAATCAAATCCGTCCCACACATCCATACCCTAAACAACTCTCAATTGTCTAAGCATCTGCTCTACTCTCTGTATGTGGTCATTAGAAGCACCAATGGTGTGAACTGGAACAATCGCATGTGGCGGGATCACCCTTGCAAGCCTCTGGATGACAAAGGAGTGCACGAGGGATGAGGCGGCGTCTTGTCCCGAACCGTTGATGGAGTGGAAATTGGTGGAGTATCCACATGCATGGTATAGTGCGTTGCATATGCAGAAGTGAGTTGTGATTGTGAAATTTTGGGACGAAATTTTTTTAAGGAGGGGAAAATGTAAAACCCAGAGAAAGTCGAATTTTACGAAAAAAGGGGTAAAATGGTAATTTTGGTCAAAATCGAGAATTTTCTAGATCTCGAGATGGCCAAACGAACCAGTTGGAATCGTCTCATGAAATCTAGCTACCACATTGAATTTCGTCAGATTCCGTCTGGTCGAATTCCGTATTTTTCAAACACCCAGTGTACAGTGCTTGTATTAAAATGGCTTGTGAGAGACATGTGATGTGAAAAAGTCACTACTACATGCATAGCACATGTATAGTTAGTGAGATGAGAAATGAATGGCTAGATTAAGCTGAGTGTCGAAATCAAAACTTAAGGGCGGATAGGTGTGAAATGTTTGCGTGAATAGACAAAGGAAATAGTTTTCTTCTCCGAATGGAAGAAAATCGTGCAGTTAGTGGATTTTCAGATTTTAGAGAGAGAAAGAGTGACTTCTCTAGATTTCCGACGTCGGACCGTCGGTTCTCTTCGAACAAGAAGCAAGCATTCTACAGCGAGGGCTATGTGTGAGCCTGATTTATAGAGTTACGACAGCTCGAGAAGTAGGGATCTTTCCTACTTGGTTTATTCTTTAGGTAAAAACCCGTTTTATGGATGGGGATTTGTTGAGACCTGAATGCAGTGTTTCGGTCTCGAACCTTTGGCGAGTGAAGAAATCCCTACTTATTGTGGCGTGAGCGGTCTTGAGCCGAGTTTCCTTTGTTCATGTGATTTTGTGTGGTTTGGGTGATTAAAATGAATTGCTTGATTGGTTAATTAGCCCATGTGAGCTAATTTTGGTGTTATTGATTGTGAATTGAATAACATGATTTATGTGAATTAATTGTGTTAATATATGCATGTAAAATATATTAGCATGAATATTTGGAAATAGTAATGCATTCATATGCCAGGGGCATCCTAGATAGTGGTGTGAGTGCATGACATGAAAATTGAAAGAAAAATGAAAAGATTGTGAAAGGAATTTAAGGAAGATTTTCTAAGAATTGCCTTGGAGAGTGGTCAAGCCGGTTCATCTCGGAGCGGACCGCGTGTTGGAAAAATTATCCGGCGGTCGCCTCGGAGGTAGTCGATATATTTAGCGAAACTGATGGTGTGTTTTCAAGAACAAAAAGCTTTGTTTTGAAAAATTGTATTTTGCTCGCATTTGGCTTAGGCATGTGTGAGAATTGGTGGCGAGGACTCGAGACATGGGGATTGAGCATGTAGACATTCAAGTAGGATCATGTTGTTTGAGTGTGATTGTTTGCCATGGCGTGTGCACTTAGGTGGGGAAGTAACCCATGTAGGAAATTATCCTCTTTGGGCATTGCTCTCACCTTGTCGGGGGATCATTATTTCGGGTATAGGAGGTGTACGGAGGAGGACCGCTCACTAGGGCATGATTTAGAAGAAGCCCGATTGTGGCTTTGGTATTACTTTGTATAACATGTATTAGAACTTTAAATTTTTTAATATATGTTTGAATTAAGGTGATTTAATCAACTCTTGAACCAAATAATATAGTTGGTTGGGATATATTTTGTGAAGTATTGATGTATGGGCCCAAAGTGGCCATTTCCTCATTTTATCGTATGGACACGGTGTGGTCGGTGTAAAATGTTAGGACGGGTTGTGTATCTTGGGTAGAGCTCCAGGTCTGAAGGAGACTGCGCCGGTGCACTACATAAGTGGTGTCGGGTTACCCGACATCCACGAATATTCCGCGGGTTGATAGGTTGTCAACGAACCCCCGGGAATTGGGGCGTCACAAATAAGGTGGAGTCCAAGTTGAAACCAAAAAGAATGTTGCTATAATGAAACTAAAATAAGCAATCCATCACTATGCACAAAAGCGCTTGCCCCAGGCTTCGATACTACGATCTAATGTTTGTATCCTCGAGAGAAACCCAAAATGGAGAAATACGGATCATATCATGACTAAAGCGGCTAAAGGCTCACGGATGCACTCACGTGTAGGATGGGAGTCACCCCAGTGAAGTAGGATCCCCAGCTGACCTAGAATTGATGGTGTCCTAAAAATGACAATTGGGTAGGTCTTTTAAAGGGGTCCACTAGCGGGAAGCGATTGTACCCTCCCGAGTGGTATACAACCTCACGTCTCTCCGAAAGATGGAGTGCTTCCATACAGGTGGTCATCAACTCCACCTTATGCACTTCCTCGACCTTCCGGAGAGGCGTATGGTAAAGGCTCTCATTACTTTCCTCAGCACTCATGAATAAACTAAGTGTACCGGTGAATGTGTGGGTGCATCAGAAAAACCTAAAAATGACATCTAAAACAAAAAAGACACATGAGTCATAGCATCCTAAAATCTAGCTGCGGGCTATACAAGTCTTCAAAGATGGGACTCCTCGACATCAATTTGTCAACCACCACAAAATGTCCCGATCATAGATATGGCTTTCCATCATTAAGACCTTATTCTAGTCAGTAGCTGGTCGAGAAAAGCAAGCGAGCAACAAGTCTCCAACGAACATAAAACCAAGAGGCATAAAGTCGACGAGACTAAAGTTTTGGATAGGGGATACATGTGCGCCCCATAGACATGCAATAACAGCAATCATGTAGGAGAAAGGTAGTCATGCAATGAAACAGTCATCTGGCTGCAGGTATATCATCATATCTACACATAATCTAAGTAGGAATATAAAATGAGTAAAGTGAACATATAACAAAAACAACATGCTAAATAGGTGATCAAGATGAATATACAATGAAGAGAGATCAGCATATCAAAGCAAATGAGATAGCCAATCAATCAAAATGTACGTAATGTCGGGATGATGAAGTATTCATACGACGAAAGAGGAATCAGCATAACAATAAATCAAATATCCAACCAATATAATCAACTAGATGCGCATTAAATGAAGTATGCAAAGTAAGTCTACATATAAAGAATGAGATAAATATCATATAGTAAGAGAAGTAAACATGCTATGAGAATAGTCAAGAATCAATCAACACGCTAAAAAGTCGGTGGACTATACAACAATGATAAAAGTAATAGGTATCAGAGTGAAATAGAATGAGCATACCATAAGAGCAAGTGACATAACAGAGATGAGTAAAATAATGCGACCAACAAAGTCAACCAACCAACATAAATAATACAACAATCAAGTGCGGGAAGATTTTAATCGAGAAAATTAAAACTCGTATCTTCTGGAGTAATCAAGTATACAAAAAATACAAAAATGAGGTATCAATCAACTTCAATTAAAAGCCACGATTTTCCCGATTGTGTTGATCTTGATACATCATTATCCCCAATGGAGTAGCCATTTTATTGACCCCGTATTTTTGCTATTATGTGTTTCCCACTAAAAAATGAGACTCGTTTTTATTTTGAAAAACCATTTTAAAAACGGTTTGAAGTCGCCACTTATTTTTGTTTATTTTAAAGGGAAAACAAAATAAGAAAGAAAAACCCTAATGTGTGACTCCATATGAAAATGTAAGTGCGGAAAAACCGAATCTAGGTTGAGGGTTAGGTGCTCCGGAAAGTGCGATAAATGTAACACCCCTCAAGCCCATGAGTGGATCTATCTTAAGCAATTAAGAAAATATGTTTTGACTAATCAGCTAATGAATCTTAGAAGATAGCTTAATAATAAATACAAAAAGCATGCAGGGCATATATAAATAAATAATCAAGCAAAAAGTCAGATGAAAAAAAAGTGTGCTTGGAGACATGTCGGAAGCGTATTTATCCCGGTGGGAAACGATGTTAGTGTGATAGCAAATACAAATTACGAACGTTCAATTAGAAGTTGGTTTATACCAAATGTTAAGTATTTATTAAAATGATACATGGAATATTGGGTCCACCAAGCCCATTTATATATTTTCAAATTAATTCACAATTCCATTTATAAATTGCGAGGAAATTAATCACGTGTTTGGAATTTTGAAAACAGGTTGAAATTTTGGAAGTGAATTTTTGAAATTAAGAACTTAAATTTTATAAATTTAGGATTTGAATTTAAAGTGGGAGATTTGAAATTTTAATATGACACTTTAAATTTTGAAATTGGAAAATTGTAAATTTGAAATTAGAAATTCGAGGACTTAAATTTTAAATTGAAACTTGAAAAGTAAAATGAGAAATTGATGAAGTGAAATTTTGAAATTAAAAGTACTTGAATTTTAAATTAGGAATTGATAATTTTAAGAGTGAAACTTGAAAAATTGGCTTATTGAAAAGTGGGAGAATTGAATTTTAAAATTCAAATTCCCAATATCTCATTTTCTAAAATTCAAATTTTCAATTTTAAAATTCAATTCCCCCAATTTTTTGTTTCAATTTTTAAAATTTCCAATTTTGAATTGACCATCTTTTTAGCCTGTCAAACTCCCACCCTTAACTTATTCAAATTCAATCCAATTTTGAAAATCAGACAGTTGAATTTTAAAAATTGAGAAATAAAAATTTATAACTTGAATTTTTGAAGGGTTGAGTTTTAAAATTGAAAGAATGAATTTTAGAAAATGAGAAATGGGGAATTTGAATAAGTTAAGGGTGCGAGTTTGAAGGGTTAAAGAGTTGGTTAGATGATGTGGGTCAAAGGGGCTCGATCAAGGACCTAATGGGTCAGCATAAAGAAATGATAGGTTTTCACTAACCTAAGTGCTGGTAAAAGGACCTAATGAGTTGAGTCTAGATGAGTTAGACCTAATGGGTTGGGTCTAAGTATGTTGGATCTAATTTAATGGGTTGGACCTAAGTACGTTGAACCTAATTTAATAGGCTGAGCCTAGATAAATGATGAGGCTTTTTCGACTAAGTCTTCTTAGGTTGGTCAAAGGACCTAATGAGTTAGGCCTAGAGAGATGGTAGACTTTTTTTTACTAAGTCTTAATAGGTTGATCAAAGGACCTAATGTGTTGGGTCTAGAGAGATGGTAGGGTTTTCTTGACTAAGTCTTAATGAGTTTGATCAAAGTCCTAATGGGTTGAGCCTAGAGAGATGGTCCTAATGGGTTGGGCCTAGAGAGATGATAGGGCTTTCTTCAATAAGTCCTAATGAGTTTGATCAAAGGTCCTAATGGGTTGGGCCTAGAGAGATGGTAGAGCTTTCTTCAATAAGTCTTAATGAGTTTGGCTAAAGGTCCACAGCTTACAAGAGTCTGCCCTAATAGGCCGGGCCTGATATATCTGTTACGCTTACTGCCAAGTCCCACTGGTTTGATCAAAGGTTCTAATGAGTCAGCCCAAGAATTGCTGAGTCTAAACATTAAAGTAGATTATAATATATAAAGAAATATAAGAAATATTAAAATGTACAAGCATTATAAAATATATGGTAAAATATTTACAAACATAAAACATTAGAAGAATTAGCATAAGCACAAAGTCAAATACAATATAAATATAAGAATTAGTATAAGTTGAAAGTAGAATAATGAAGGGACCCAACTCGGATTTTTCTAACCCTGAAATCCTTCTGAATCTCATGATTTGGTAAAACATTTCTTTAAACCCTTTAAAAGTGAGAATCCATGAGCAACCATTTATACGCTTATGCTTCCCATTAAAACTTATAATATAGGGGAATTTTTTTTCTTTTCTTTAAAACATTAAACCCTTTTATAATGATTAAACATTTTGCGTAAAATCGACGTAGCTTCCTCTATTTTTAGAACATTTCTCAATTTTACAACACTTGCAAGAAAACATTTTACACTCCCAATAATGTTCATTTACTCCACATCCAACTACGGGACATCAAGTCCACCACAAGCAATTTCAAATCAAAATTTAAAATCACTTTCTGAACACTATAAAAATATAAACAATATTTTTATAACCGTTGAGCTCGAGCCTGGGATTACATCTAATCGCCTACGTACCTTCACCAATAATGCAGGACAGAGCCTCGTAGTTCATTTCTTTAAAACATATATACATTACAAAACAAAGGTGCACAAGTAGTTATTTACAAAAAGTTTTATACATTTTTAAAAAGTGGTCGTCGCATGAGGCGGAAGTGTCACTTGGCCTGAGGATGCTCGAACTGCTCGTCAGTCTCTACCCCTAAAAACATTTTATAAAACATTTGGAAAAAAAGGTTAGCTAAAGGAGCTTAGTGAGAGCACAGTTCATGAAAATAATGTTTCCAACATAGTATAAATATAATTTAAAATGGGGCTTGTATAAATATTTCATTTCAATAAACATTTACTTTACTTTCTTTTCCTTTTTGAATCCATCATATCCAATGGAACCCGCCTACCGTTAACCACTATTGGCCCATGAAAGAACCTCCGATGAAACAGTCTTACGATCACCTATGGTCCAAAAGGAACCTTCGATAAATCGTGCCTTTCTTTTAGATACCATTGCACTATGGCAATCACATTCGTGGCTGCAACCTTTTCAGATTTCTTTCGTGCATATGATATGATAATTCTTCCCTTCCCCAAAATCCCATCCTTCCATGTACCATGCACGCGCAGTTAATTCTTACCAATTTTCCTCTTTTAAACTTTATCTTGTGAACATAGGTAACCATGATTCAATCGCAAACATTTTCATATAAACATGTATATATAGAATAAACATTTCTATTTCATATGGAAACCATAAATCATGTTTTATACAACTATGAAACCATAATCCTTTCATATTTTTCTCAATATACTTAAAGTCAAGAAAACCACATTTCCCTTTTCATTTAAACATTTATTCAAAAACATTTCATTTAATATGGAACCATAAATCATGTTTTATAAAACTATGGAAACTATAATCATTTCTTATTTTCTCAACATAAGTAAAGTCAAGAAAACCACATTTCCTTTTTCATTTAAACATTTATAACATAGATATGAAAATATATACATTTGTAAACATTAAATATATATATATATATATATATATATATATATATATATATATATATATATATATATATATTCATAAACACCATTTCTTCTCACCTAGTTATTTAAGCCCTTTTTCCTCATTTAAAAACTTTCCACCTCCACCTTTGTCCTTAATCACTTTCCTCCTACAAGTCACATTATCCATAAAATCCATTAACATTCATACCTTAATCATATTTAATTAAGCCATTAATTATAATATACTTTCTATTAAATTAGAAAGCAACCCTTAAGCATTTTCTTATTCAACTTAATCTCAACTTAACCAATTCACTTCCAATTAAATCAAGGCTCATGACAACACCATTACAAGCCTTAAATCAAGCCATTAGTGTAAAACCCAAGAAAAATTCAATTTTTCTGAAAAAGGGTAAAACTTAATTTCTGGCTAAAACCCGAAATTTCAGATCTCTGACATTTAAACCGATCGCGCCATTAAATTCCGCCTCTCGAAATCTAGTGACCTAGAAAATCTCTCACACTCGAGACAAGCGGAATATTTTACGATTTTCGGTGAAGTCAAGCAAGGATTCTCAGTGACTAGATTTACGAAAATCTCGGAAGTCAAGAAATGGCTTGACTAAGTTCATTTAAAATAAAGTGAACTGAAAAGAAATAAATTATTTCGGGGTAAAAACAGACTTGAATAAAGCAATATGAACCATGTATTCAAAATAATAATAATAATAATAATAATATAATATTATAATAATAATAATCAATAAAAAGGGGGCAGAGACAGGGCGTCAGGGGAGAGAGAGCGTTAGAGAATTTTTTTTTTTAATTTTTTTCTTCTCTTCGCTTCTTTTTCAGATCTACGAAAATCGGATAGTAGGTTTTCGTCGGGGATGAAAGCAAAGTTGATCTACGCGACGAGAGCTACGCGTGGACACCAAAATTGAGTTGGCCAAACTCCACGTATAGTAAGAATTTTTCCTACTTGTGTTATTTCCAGCCTAAAGGCTATTTAATGGTTTGGAATTGGCTTAGAGGTCGTGAAAGGCCATAAATTTCAGTCCTCAAAATTTTGGATTGAGTGTAGGAATTTTTAGAATTTCAAGACTAGTTTCGGGACGCTCCCATAATTTCGAATCGTTCTGACATTTAATGTTAATGGAATGCTTTTAATAAAACATGCGACGTAATTCTGACTATTTTCAGGTAGTCCTGCATCAGGTTGAGGTTTGGTTTTGCTCTCGACTAATGTCTTCGGTTTTGTTGCAGGTTTTGATATCACAATATTTGCGGATGAACCGTATAACCAAGAGGTACCCCGCTTTTATACACCCCAGATTCTCGGCCATTTCGCATATTGTCGAAGTAATAATATGATTGAGCTGTTCGTGCCGCCAAAGACAAATAAATGACACATAGTTGTACACATCGGCGGGGCCATTACATGGCTCGTTGGAGGCTAGTCGGACAAATTGTGTCATCACTAGCTCGTGGATCGACGCAGTTATTACCCGGGTGGTAGTGACTTGTGATGTCCATATATGCTTGAATTAGTATGTTTGATTTGGAATTTGTATGAACCTTAATATGAATGTCCAAATGATGCATGAATAAATATGCATGAGTATGTATGCACATATAGTTCTCATTATATATGTAGCATGGTATGAATAAAGTAATGGCATAACAGATTATACATGTACGAAAAACATCGCATAACACGGGTGTGAGTATAGTTGAGATCTGCTACTGGTTAGGTGTTCGATGGTGTGTCGTGAGTACACGTGTTTTCAGATCAACACTTCGTATGGTGCTGGATTAGGTGGCCCTGCACAGATAACAAAATGAGTCGACGGCATGAAATGGAAATGGCTCATTGCATTTTATATGCACTAAAAGTGTTCTGTGTTAATGTGAATGAAGGCATTTATAGCTTCTGAGAGAATTGTTTCGAGGGCTGACCAACAATGTTGATGATTCGGGAGTGTGTCCACTACAACATCGGTGGGTTGTCCATATAATATCAATTGTCGGAGTCTGCCCAATTCATATACATTGGAGGGTTGTCCATATAAAATATCAATCGTCGGAGTCGGCCTAATTGATATACATCGGAGGGTTGTCCACAAAATAGATTATCGGAGTCTGTCCACTATTTATATCGGAGGGTTGTCCACGGTTAAAAACAAAGACCTTTGTTTGGAAATGGTTCATTCACAGAACGCATGCTCGGTGGAGCTCAAATGGTAACTCGGCGCGTATGGTGTGTAGAGAGCAGATCACCCGAAAAGTTGTTGCCCAAAGAAGACACATGGTCATGTTTATCACATAGACTTCGGGTTGTGTGATAGAGCTCCGGATTGACTTGGGATTATTACAGTCATCGACACTTGTATCGTACTGAGCCGAGGGCTCGACATCAGTCACTGAATGTGCTGACGCTTGTCATAGTTGGTGTATGCATGTGAGATGAGCCTGGGCCAGTGACTCGGGATATATTACTCAATGACATATTGAGTGATGTAGAAGATCCCGACCTGCATTAACCTCATGAACCCGAGGGACTCTCCTAAGACTCCAATGGATATAGAAACTTTTCCTTAAATAAATAAAACTATGGAGCTTAACCCTCTTTTTACAACTCTTAACATGTCTTTATGTTAATGAAGTTTATGTAGTAAATATATATATATATATATATATATATATATATATATTTTTTTTTTTTTTCAAACACTTAGATTTTTCTTTAGAAAAATCGTCGTAGTTTCTCTGCTCTGACTCCTCTAAATTTACAAATACCTACAAGCATTTAAAAACACTTCTAATCTTCCACTTTTCAACTGCTTTAGGACTCTCGTCCACAACTCAATCAACACAATATATACCATATACATTTATTCATTTCAATCACTTCAAACATTCAAAACTTCTTCAATTCCATGCACATGAGAAAAGCTAGCTTGAGCCTGACATGTTTAATCACTGGGTAGTTCTTTTCAAAATGAAGATACTCATATATGCATATATACATAGACAAAGTATTCACATATAAAAATATGCAAACTATTTATACAATGCAGCCGTCACAGACGTCGTCTTCCTCGATGGCTCGACCATCATGTTAGGGGGATAATTTCATCGGCGCATCGCCTCTGGCTCGAAAAGGTTCTTAAAACATATGGAAAAGAGTGAGCTAAAGGAGCTCAGTGAGTGTACATTTCATTTAAGATAACATTTTCAGTATATATTACTTATAGAATTCAAAATCACTTTATGCATTAACTTTCTTTCTTTCTTTCTTTCTTTCTTTCTTTCTCAAATCTTTATAACATTTTCAGTATATATCAAAGTAATAAATACCAGATATAATTCAAAATCACTTTACGATTACCTTCTTTTCTTTCTTTCTTTCTTTCTTTCTTTCGATAGAACCTGTGGGATAAAATACACCACAGCTTCCTGCACCGACCACAAGTGACAATTCCATTCTAGTCATAACCACTACGCTGAGAAACTCACGTCTTGCATAGTGGTTCCGCCATAAAGACTTTGGGCATCACATGCTGTAATATTATTACCTAGACACCTATTTCCTCCCTTAGTTAGTAACCTATAACTTTACCCTCTAAATCCTTACACGCTTAAAGTACTTCTAATGATATCAAATATAACAAATATAAGGTGGTAACCATCAATAAAACATTTCTTCCAAATACTTTATAATCCATTGAAACTTTTTACTTTATCATTTATACATTTATGCATTTTTCTACACATTTTTAAATTTCCATAATGCCTTAACATATGCATACATATATAAACATTTGTTGATTAAACTTTTCATTTTAACATTGGGCATCATTCACTTTTTCTCATCAAAATACATTTATAAATCCATTTAAATCCTTTACTTTATCATTAAACACATATATGAAAATATACATATGCATTCTTCACACATTTTAACTCTTTCCATAATGCCTTAAAACATATATACACATATATAAACATTTAATATAAATACATATATTTAGGCAAAGTAAACATTTATACATTTACTACATTTTATGGATATCCATATATAAACATTTATCTTAATCTTTTCCTTTTTCTCACATTAAAATCATTTACCTTAAACTCTAATTTCAGTAATATTATTTTACACTCACCGCTCCACCGCCTCAATCCCGCTTGCTTTCGTCAATTCCCGCTTCCGTCCGATATCCTTTTCACCTTCAAGAAAATCACAACTAACCATTAACCATAACTTCCATTTAATCCATCATACACATTCATTTTCACCCAACCACATCACATTCACTTAAATCTCATTTAACCACACTTAAAAATACGCAATCAAGGAAATGACCAAATTACCCATTTTCTTTACAAAATGACCTTAATGCCCCTTACCGATTTTACACTCGGATCGTTTTAGCCACTTCATTTTTCAATGTCTTAACTCCATATTTGACACTGGTTCTTTATACTCTTGAAACTAAGGCTAAGGTTCTTCTCCAATTGAATCACCCAAATCGAGCACCTAAACTCACTTACGTCCAAAATTAACCATAATTTATGTTCAAAACTCGAATCCAGATTTACTAACATGGCCCTACTTTGAATGAATTTTTAAATACATAGAATCGTGAATCTGACAATGCCTATTTCTGGATATTTATCTTCCTGAAGTCAGCTGACTAGCCACTTGAATCACTAAATCGATAAGAAATGAGCGTTATGACTAAAATACGAAAACTGGTCGAAAATAGAAAATGAGCATTTCGCATCGAGATCGCTTCCTCCAAATGCCCAGAATGTGGGCTTTTCTTCATTTTTTTTCCATATTTTCCATCCAACAACTCTATAGTCCATATACACTTCAAACCATTTCATTTTCATCTTGACATCTCTTTTCTATTCAAATCCTATTTCACTATTTCTATCTTCTTTCAAAACCTTCATGAATTCCTCCCACACATTCTAATATGGGTTATAACCCACACAACCCAAACAATTAAGACGGTTAGGTTTTGTTCTAAACCCTAACTCAATTACTTGAAATTTAAACCATGAATTCATACAAAACTATAAAATCCCATCTAGTTCCATACCTTTTTTGCTTTTCCTCCTTTTCTTCTTCTTCTCTCTTTTCCTCTTCTTCCTCTTCTTTGCTCTTCTTGGCTCTTCTCCTCACCAAAAACGTGAGCCCTAGCTAAAATATGAGACAAAATGACTTTTGTTTGTCTCACCCTCTATTCATACTCCCATATTAACCTTAATTGCACTTAAGTCCTCAAGTATTTAAATATTGTAAATCAACTTTTGTTATTCCTACTATGGCCCATCTCTACACTTTTTGATTTTCATTCCCTTGCTCAATTACGAATTTATCCTTATTCTCATATTATACTTTGGCATCCAATCTATTCTTCTTATGTCATATATATCCTAATTGGATAAGTTCCACTTTTACCCTTGCTTAGGATATAACTTCCGGGTCTCTCGTTTTATTTCCTGAAAATTCCTATCTACACAAGTCCGAAAACTGCTAGGGTATATTTTGGGGTGTTACAACTCTCCCCTCCTTATAAGAATTTCGTCCTCGAAATTAAAACATCTGCATTCGCATCAAAGAGATGGGAATAATGCCTCTTCATCCGCTTCTCCTCACGCTTCCATGTAGCTTCCTCTATCAGAGATGACTCCTCCACAATACCTTCACCAGCGGAATAGTCTTGTTGCGCAGAACTTGCTCTTTACGGTCGAGAGGATCCGCACCGGTCTTCTCAGATGTCAAATTCTCTCTGTATTTCCACCGTTGCCTGGCCAATACATGTGAAGGGTTCATATATAATTTTATGAGCATAGAAACATGGAAAACATCGAATGCGATCGAGGTCGATGGCAACCCAATCGATATGCCACCTCTCCAATCCTCTCAACAACTCAGATATTCAATATATCGCGGGACTCGCCTTTCCACGCTTCCCAAACCTAATACGCCTTCCACAATCCAAAACACCATATCCCCACTCCGAACTTAGGTCCCTACTGGGCGATTGTCCGGGCATAACTTTTCTCTGGTTTGGCCTTGTGCAATTTTCTACCTATCCCTTTATAACCTTGACCTTATCACAAGTCACTTGAACAATTTCCCGGACCCACATACTCTCTTTCGCCTCTACTTCATCCCAACATACCGGAGTCTCGACATTTCCGGGCCCATAAAGATCCTCATATGGCCATACTAATACTGCCCGATAATCGGTTATCGTATGCAAACCCATCGGCAGAAGGTTCCTTTAAGGTATGATACATTCAGATTTCCGGATGCATATTGCCGAGGAACGGGCTTCCTCCATAATCTCTCTCACATCACCTACATCCCATTGGCATAACCTCCGTCTCATGACCACGGTACCATCCTCTAAATGACAAATCCCTCACGCTGCCTTAATTCCTCTACTTCACCTCTGTCCTTACTATCTATGGATCCTCGAACTGAAGCTCTCTTAACTCGCTCATCAATACGTGACGACATGAAATGTGGCTAACAAAGGTTCTCGACCGCCGGGCCCAGCTCTTCACACCTGCTGACCTCAATTTATGAGTCGAGGAAGATGCACGGCCTCGCGCTGATGCAGTGAACCATGGTCCTCTACTACAAGCATCGCCGTCACGTCGCTTTCCTCGATGATATTCAATGGTACATTCATAATCCTTGATCAGTTCAATCCATCTCCTCAATCTCATGTTCGCTTCCTTCGTGAATAGATATCAAGCTCTTATGATCCGTAAAATCCCACAGTGGCACTCCATATAAGTAATGCCTCCATATCCCAAGGCAAATACTACGACTACTAGCTCAAGGTCGTAGGATACCTGTCACATGCCTCTTCAATCGTTTCAGAAGCATATGCACACCATGCCTCGTGATCAATACACAACCTAGACCCGCCTGTAGGCATCACAATACACTGCCAAAGCCATCCCGCCTCGATGGAAGTGTGGCACCGAGCTGAGGTCAATCTCCCCTTCGCTCATCGAAACTCGCCGACAAACCTCCGACCATAAAAACCGCCCATCTTTCCTGTCAATCTAGTCAGCAGCGGGCGTATCTTCGAAAAATTCCTCAATGAACTTATTGCACACTGCCAAACCCGTAAAACTCCTTATCTCTATAACACTGGGTAGAGGTTTCCACCAAGATAAGCTAATCTTCATGATCCACCGAGATCCCCTCTCGCGTAACTATGTGTCCCAAAAAGGCGACACCGCTGAGCCAAAAAAACGCATAATTTTTACCGAAGCTTAGCATATAACCGGCGTTCCCCGCAATGTTTGCGTAATTCTATCTCAAGTGCTCACGGCGGTGTGGACCCCATATCAAAGGCGCTTTTTATTGTGGAGACCAAACCTTCGTTCTACTCAGGTATCGGTGCAAACCTAACGAGCGCCCGTGAGAAGTTAACCATGTGCAGTGATTTATAAAGGTCGGGGGAGCACTCTCACTACCAATCCGAGCTACTAGTTTATATTGCAGTGAGAGTGCTCCCATTGCTATAAGAGTCCTTTACATGGGTTCGAAGCCTCACTTGAGGCGGTAAAGAAAATGGGACTTGGCGTATCAAAGCATCTATGAGTGGGCTCCCACCGAAGGGTACCTCGAGGGGTCAGCGAAGGGTGTGGACCCCACGTATGGAGTCACAGAGCTCTGCATGGGGGCATGGTGAGTCGAGTCTCATTCATGGCATGTAGACATTCAGTATACATGTGTATGTTGCACTTCGATGTGTGTTTGATTATGCGATCATTGTATGTGCACTTAGGCGGGAGTACTTCTTTAGAGATTATCTTCAATGGCTTTGCCACCTCACTGGACCCCCTTTCAGGTACAGGTCAAAGACTGGGGCCACCCCGCATCTGGGACCGCACACATATGAAGAAAGGCGATTTGTGGCTTTGATTTTGTATAACATAAAAAGAACAAAATTTAATATATACTAGATAAAGAGTACTTATTAACTCGAACTATCAGAGATAGTCAGATGTATTTGGGATATATTCAGAGACATGCAGGGGCCCAAGTGGCCATTATATTATTTCGTATGTAGACCTTGTGTGTGGTCATTAGAAACTGCTAGACTGTGTTTGTATCGGTGAGCCCTCAGTATAGAAGGAGACTCACCCGATTGCGACGTTTCTGCAGTTACCCGACATCCACAGTATTCCGCAAGTTGATCGGGAGAGCTGCACCTGACACCCGATTTTGGGGCGTCACAATTAGCATGCTTAAAGTGAAACCTGCTAATGCCTCTTCACCTAGTAAAAATTTCATTTATACTAAATTATTTATCTTTTAAAACTTTAATTCTAATACATTCCATTAGGCATTTAATCACTTTCAATTGATTAAAATCAATTGAAACTCAACTTTTTCATACTTCTCCTAGGTTGGTCTAATCCTAAATGTCACACATTCCTCATTATTTCTTCAATTTCTTCCATTTTCTTTCAACAATTATATTTAACAATTCATCCAATGCCCTTGATTCAATTAAACTAAATCAAACAATTGCATTTCCAATTAAACCCTCTCTTGGCCTAACCCTCTCCATGCTATATCTCATTTTCTTTTCAACTTTTAATTCCATTAATTCCTTCAAGTATTCAAGTAATGTCATTAAATAAATTAAAATCAATCAAACAACATCACTTCCATTAACATCCAAGGTTGACCTAAATTTACAATCCTTATAATCTCATTCTTTCTTTTCAATTTCTTAGCCAAATCAACCTAGAATCATGTCAATTTAATAGCTAAAGCCTTAATAAAACTCAATTGAAGGTTTAGATAAGTAATCCACAAAACCCCAATGGCTTACCTAAGAGTTTTGGTGTCTTGATGGTAACTTGAATTCCAATGAAATCTCTGTCTAAATCTACACAAAGGACATGCAAGAAACTGTGTACACCATTATATAATCATTTCTCCCACAACTTCAAACTTACATAGACTAGTAAGTGATCTCACCTTAAAAACTCTGTTTTTTCATTTAGGCTTGGATCTAGGCACTTATGAACATGATGAACACTTGAAATAGTCTTGAAATGGCATGAGAATTGCTTGAATTTCTTGGACAAGGGCTGCAAAATTTTCTCCCTTGCTTTGCTTCCTTTTTTTCTCCACTTTTGCCACTCAAATTGGTTTCACTCGTATGCACCCAAAAGACCAAGCCAATTACACTTAAATGATCCTTTTTCATGCCTAATTTGTCCTCTAATTGTCCTTAAATTAACCCCATGCCATTGGTTAGCATCCTTGCATTCTTATTGGTCCATATGTAACCATATAATCCAAAAACAACTAATTCCACTTTTTGCTCCATAAAATCCCACTAACTTAAACCATAGTTAGGCTTAACTAACTCTCATGGTTTGCTAACACAAATATCCTTTTATCCTTAGTTAACTTTAACTAACCAAGGTTAAGTTTGACTTTAGTTAACTTTAACTCATCCACTAACCATAGTTAAGTTAACTAATTTATGATAAATATCAAAATTTATGGAAAGCTCTCATAGGTCCATTTTTAATCACATGGATCACCAAGTTTACATGACAATTATTCTATTGGTTCTTGCTTTGCTTACTTAAATTAGTTTACCCATTAAAATGACTTTAAATGCCCTCCTTGAAAATAATACCTCATACCGATAAAAATCTCAAAATATTCCATGACTGTTCCAAATCGCAAAATGATTTATGTAATACTCTAATTAAACTTATTTCCTATCATGAACATTCTTTAGAAAAAAAATCTAGGGTTACAAGGAATATTTTTAAAACTATTTTGTAAAAAGGGCATTTTCGTCATAAATCGTCGGACGCTTCAAAAACCCCTTAAACGAATTCCGTTTTAATCCGTTTTAGTTTCTTTAGACTCAATAGATGTATTTCAACATTTTTCGATTTTCTGAGCTCATTTTTGAAAATATTATATTCATTTGACCGCTTCAATAAATACATAACTTATCGAAAAACGAAATTTATTATTCATGGAAACAAGAATTCAAAGTCTTACAAGAACCAAAGAAAATGTGTCATCATAATTACCTGGGTCTAATAATAAAAGAATTAGCAAAATAAAATCTAAACAACATTACAAGTATTAACAAAATGAATCTAAATATTAATATGAGAAACGCACGATGCTGATACAAGTTATAAATTAATACGAGAAGGTAGAAATGTGTAACGATAATAGAGAGAGTGATAAATAGCTACGATGAAAGACTAAACAAAATGACTGGTGGGCATTAAAATGAGAGGCAAACATAAGACAAAAGTGTGACAACAACAAAAAACAAATTCCTTCAAATGAAACACCATACAATCACTAACTAGATGGTCTTCTTTGAAATCAAATGGAAACACCATACAATCAATAACCAGATGGTCTTTGAACAATATATATATATATATATATATATATATATATATATATATATATATATATATATATATATATATATATATATATAAAGATCAAGCATTAAATGTCCTTTCATCCAATAAATGACAATTGTGAAATCCTTACCAACACGAAAACCAAGCTTAGACTTTGAAAGCAAAGAAAAAAAAATTCGTCAAATATTAACAACAAGTTTTGATGTTAATAGAAAATAAAAAGAAAATCTCAAACAGCCAAACCACTGTATAAAACTTAGTTCACTAATTTTCTACATCATACTATTCACGTAGATTCTCAAATAAATTAATGAACTATTCAACATTTTCTAAATATATTAAAAAGAAACTCATCAAACAATGCATAGAATAATCAATCATTAAGAAAACCTAGATTGGATAAATACCTTGTAGCTGTGTTAATGGTGCCCTCCTTCCTTCCAAGAGGCTTCCTCCCCTAAAAATCCCAAATGGCTTGCCTCTTTTCACTTTGTTTTTCTTCTCTTAGAATCTCCTCCTCAAACCCTAAAAGTATCCCCTTTATATACTAAAGACAAAAAGAAAACCCTTTGATAATATTGCCACTTGACATACATTTGGGGGCTCTACAACATGCCACATCCCCTCGCGATCAGTATGCTACCAAGTTTGTATCATGAATATAAACAATGTTTTAAAATTGATCAATCGACTAATTGAATTAGCTTGGACCGTGAACTAGCAACAAAATCGGGTCTAGTTCAAAGTGATAAACTGCCTTTCTTTAATCGGTTGTGAATCATAGTTGAATCCATTACACTGATGAACCATCAAACCATTATCGAACTCTGCTGAATAAGTCAAATCCATTTATAATTATTTTTATTTTTAATAATATATTAATTATCTATTTATGACATCACGAATTAATCACGGAAAGTGACCGTTTGCCTAATCGTTGAACTGAACCCAGAACTTTTGGGTTCACCACGCCTCCTCGTTATTGAAACATTACTATAAATAGAGTGGATTATGGGATTATATAACTTGAATTACTTGTTGGCCATGTGGATATACTAATTCTACTTGTTGCACAAATGCCCCCGAGTTTTGTGTGATTATCCCACACTTTGTCCCTACACCCAAAGTTTACTGTGAGTCACCATAACCATCCCATTAAAAAAAAAGTCACAAATTAAGGTAGAAATCCATGCATTAATACGATGCTGGAACATGGTTTTAATGGGCATGATCCATCCGTGATATTTTCCATCAAATAGGACACGACTGAGCTACTAAGTAAACGCCATATCTCTGGGATCAAAAGTTTAGGGCAAAGTTAATATTATTACTTATGAAAAAAATTATTAATATATTAAAAATGATATCTAAATTGAAAGGAAAAAGAACTAGAAATTATTCAAGATGTGAATACAAATTCATAAATATGCCTTTTTCACAATTTATAAGGGAAAATATTTTCATATGAATTAACATATTTTCTCTACCAAAATCAATGTTTTAAAAACCGAATTGATGACTAAATCGGAAAAGTTACCGGTTCACGGTTCACTAGTTGAACCGACGATCGAACTATAGTTGAACCGGTGATGTCATAAATAGATAATTAATATATTATAAAAAATAAAAATAATTATAAATATATTTTGACCTGGCTCAAACTACCTGTCATCCGGCTCAACCGCTTGTCATCCTCATGGATCCATCGATTCGTCTCGATTCAAAGAAAACCGTTTTAACTTTGAATCAAAACTGCTTGTTGTCTGCTCACGGTCCATTAACTATTCGATCGGGCCTAATCTAACTCATTCTGAAACATTTAACAAACAATAATTATGTGCTATGGATTATCATTTGTTTAAACTCAGTTATTTTAATTATTGATTCCTAACTACTAAATAATTTCTATGTTAATTTATATTAAAGGTTATTATTATGGAAGCTGCACAAATCTTCTATGTTTTTCCTGACACCATAAATCAATTCAAGCTATTTAATTAGGAATAGTTTATTTTCAACATGGAAAGGTAATTTTATTTATTATAGGCTAGAATCTCTTGAGAGGTCATCTTCATCTTAAGCCTTAATGAATGATAATAGGATAAGATTTAACTGGGTCATAGTAGTAAAGAAGAAAAGACATATAGCTTTATTACCAAAGTATCAAAAGGAAACGATTTTTGTGGGTTTGAGTTGAGTATAATCATGTTTGAGTCAAATTTGTGTAGACCCACATCACTCGTTTAATAAACGGATTATATTCGTTTCAATCCACATAACACAAATTTTAGCCGTTTAATTATTATATTAATTAATATTTAACTTAATTAACCCATTATATATATTATTTGTGTTAAACATTGATGAATTAATTATAATTTATATTATTTTAAATTATCAAATTAATAAACGAAGTCACTGTTCATCAGATACACGACACAATTCCATCGTGCTCAATCTGCTATTTTTGACCCGTTTATTATTCGTGTCATTTTCGAGTTGACGAATACTATAGAAAACTTGTTATTGACACGACCCGCAAAGACGAACTGCCACCCTTGGATATAGACTTTTAAAAGACAAATAAAAATGAGTTTTAATAGTTAACCGACATTTTATGACTATGATATTCACTTATGTTACTAACATGATATATCCATCAAGTGCTATGATAATGAGGATTTATTACTAAGATGACTAGAAACATTGATTGGGAATACTTAATAAACCCATATTCATTGAAACACTAAACAATATTTACCCTAACTGATTTCAGAATGGATTATTTGTACAAAAATAACAGCATTCATTGTGTGCTTCTAATAAGATTCCTTTTGTACGCTTGAATAAGATTTCACATAAGCTAACAAGGTTTCTTGTGTTTCGAACAAGATTCCTTATAAAAGCTTAATAAGATTCTTCTGAAATTGAATAAAATTTCTCCTAATAAAGCTTAACAAGATTCCTTGTAAAAGTTGAATAAAATTCCTTACAAAAATCGAATAAGATTCCCTATAAAAGTAGAACAAGATTCCTTGTAAGCTGAATAAGATTCTCCGCAAAAGCTGAATAAAGTTTTCTGCAAAAGCTGAACAAGATTCCTTATAACATATGAATAAGATTCTCTACAAAAGTTGAATGAAGTTTCCTGCAAAAGGTGAACAAGATTCCTTGTAACAGCTGAATAAGATTCGCTGAATAAAGTTTCCTACAAAAGCTTAATAAGATTCCTTGTAAAAGCTAATAAGATTCCTTGCAAAATTGAACAAGATTCCCAACAAAAGCTCAATAAATTCCTTGATAAAAGCTTTGAATAAGATTCCTGCAAAGCTCCATAAGATTCTACATAAGTTAATAAATATTTCTTACAAAGCAACAAGATTCTTATAACATTTGAATAAGATTCCTTGCAAAAATTGAATAAGATTCTCACAAAAGCTCAACAAGATTCCTTGTAAAGTTGAATAAGACTCCTTACAAAACCTAATAAGATTCCTACAACCAATAAAATTCTTCACAAAGCTATCAAAGTTTCCTATAAAACTTGAACAAGATTCCTTGTAAAAAGCTTAATAAGATTCCTTGCAAAAAATTGAATAAGATCTCTACAAGTTGAACAAGACTTTTATACAGCTTAATAAGATTCTTTGCAAAATTGAATAATATTCCCTACAAAAACTGAACAAAATTTATAGTAACAACTGATTAAGATTCTTGCAAAAATTGAATAAGATTTCCTACAAAAGCTTAACAAGATTCCTTCTAACAGCTAAATAAGATTCTTACAAAAAGTAATGATTCCTTGTAATAGCTGAATAAGATTCTTTGCAAAATGAATTAAGATTCTTGTAAAAGCTTAACAAAATTTTGTAAAAGATGAATAAAATTCCTTGCAAAAATAATAAGATTCACAAAGGTGAACAAGCATTTCTTGTAACAGACTAACAGCTGAATAAGATCTCTGCAAAAGCTAAAAGGTTCCTTGTAAAAGGTGAATAAAATTTCTTGCAAAAATTGAATAATTCCTTGTAAAATATGAGATTCCATGTAAAAGTTGAATAAGATTCTCAACAAAAGCTAAATAAGATTCCTCGTGAAAGTTGACTAACATTCTTTGTAAAAGCTGAATAAAATTCTCTTAAAAATTATTACCAAGATTATTTGAAAGCTAAATAAGATTCCTCCAAAGCCTACTAGGATATTTTTTTTTTAAAGTTTAACAGGGTTCCTTGAAAGATTCTTAAAAAAAAAATTAATCTTGTATAAGTAGAAAGACTTTTTTGCAAAATTAAAATTATGACTTACAAAGATGTTACATGCTTGTTTGAAAACTACTTGTTAAACCATTTTCTATTATTTATTAATTTTTTGTTTTATGTTCTTTGGAATAAAAATAAAACCAGGAAAACACATTTGACAAGGAAAAAGCAATCAGTGTTCTCAATTCTTGAGAATAGAAAATGGAGACAAAAACATTTTAGTTGTTTTGTGCAATTACTTTTTAAAATCGTTTGTAAAAATAATAATATAAATATGTTGAATGCTTAAAAACATAAGAGATAGTACATAAAAAATTATTTTTAAACATGACTTAGCAACATTTAAAATAGGTGAAAAACATTCTATGCTTGACATCAACCTCTAACTAATTTTGCTCCATGATAATCTATTTGTAATATGCAAAAGGATTATTCTTATGAAAATCGAAAACCATATTGCTTTATGAGCATATCATCATTACAAGAGCAAAATTTCTAGTACTTTGGTAAGATAGAAACCTTATAAAACTTATTTGGTATGGTAGAATGGTAAAATTCTGATCAAAACTGAAATTTTTTTTTAGATCTTGATGATGAAACGATCACCATGAACTGCTTAAATTTAACGCTACCACGTCTAATTTCACGTATTCTGGCACGCTTGGAATTTCACGCTTTTTCAAGGCACTGAGTAGCGCGTGACACTGCACATTTGAGTGGCTCAAGATGAGACACGGTCAAGCCGTGAGCAAGTCAAACAATGAGCTCAAATACTTCACTATAAGCTTTCATGCAAGACCACAATATTTGAGAAACTACAGAGGATAAGAGGTTAAGGGAACTTCTAGGAGCCAAATGAAAATCGGGACACGTGGACAAGTGAGAGGACAAGCTCTTGGCCCATCTTGGACCAAACAGTGGGATGGGAGAAAAGAAAAGAGTAGAAAAGAAAGAGGAAGAAAAATAGAGAGTTTTAGAGAAAGACTCACCTTCTCTAAATTTCCAGACGACCTTAATCGACTATTTCAGCTGAGCAAGAGAAGAGCTCAACTCACTACAAGGCGCTTCGCATGTAGTATTTAGTCAGAGTTTTGACAAAAACTCCAAAAGGTAGGGGTTTTCTCCTACTTCTTGGTTTAACTCAGTTTGGTAGTCATTCAAGAGAAGAGAGTTGTGTGAGGTCGTGGAGTGGTCGCGGTGAACCATCCTATGACTGGGGATGAAGCAGGCTTCGAGATTTTCTGACTGTTTTGACAACTGGACTAATTCTTGGATCAATAATTTTCTTGTGTGTCATTTTCTTATGTGTTAGAGTTAAAATGAATAATGGTGTTGGTTGTCTTACCCTATGGGTAATGTTTGGTTGTGTTTTGAACCATGGGCGCTGCCATATTGTGGTAGTAGACATTAACTAGACTTTAGAACTGGTTTTTGGGTAGAAAATAAAGGGAATTTTTAGTGAGTCCCTTAGTAAATCAGAGCCACACTGCTGAATCTTTAATAGCCAGCTTTTTGAATTTCTCAAATCGGGACTCCTATAGCCTGCCATGGTCCGCTTAATTGTCACTAGTGGAAGGTTTGCTCGTCGGGTTCGCCCGATCGGGTTCACCCCACCGGGTCACCCCGGGGCCGGGTCTACCCCGCCGGGTCACTCCCACCGGGTCCGTCCCATTAGGTCAGCGTGATGACCTCCAACTCTCGGAAGGTCATAACTTTCTCTCGCCCGAATCCGATTTGGGTGTTCTTGGATTCCCATGGAGTCTATTGAGTCAAGATTGCAGCCATGTTCCTGTGTAGACATCACACCAATGCATTTAGCGCCTACCGCTAGCGCCGGGCCGGGCAGGCTAGTTCGGGTAGGTCGCCATTTCATGTGTGACCTCCAACTTTGGAAGGTCATAACGTCTTCGTCCGAATTCCGATTCAGGTGTTCTTAAACTCTATGGAAAGCCCATTGAGTCAAGATTGTAGACGGATGCCTTTGGATGTTAGTCGGTGCTGGAGCTGTCGTGAAAAGGACTTAGGTAAGGTAGGCTAGCCGGTAAGGTCGCTTACCATGTGTGACCTCCAACTCTTTAAGGTCATAACTTCTGGTCCGACTTGATTCTCGGTGTTCTGAACTCCTATGAGCCCATCGAGTCAAGATTCTGAGCCAAATTCTCATGGAGGTAGTGGTTCCCGGAGCTACTCGTGAAGGGCGTTCTGAAAGGTCGTGGGCCGTCCACGTGTAAGGCTGCTCTTAGTCATATGTGACTCCCACTTCGAAGGTCATGAACTTCTTCAACCAACTCCGATTCGGGTGTTCTTGGACTCTATGGAAAGCTCATTGAGTCAAGGTTCCAGATGAATTCTTGTGGAGGGCAGTGGGTGCTGGAGCTTGCCAAAAGGCGTTCTAAATAAGTACGTCCGTAAGGTCGCCTAGTCATGTGTGACCTCCAACTTTGGAAGGTCATAACTTCTTCGTCCGAACTCCGATTCAGGTGTTCTTTGACTCTATTGAAATCCCATTGAGTCAATATTCCATAAAAATGCCTGTGAGGGCGGGCAGGTCGGAGCCGGCCGGGAAAAGGGCTTCGGCATACTGTCGTAGCCGTCCGGCAAGGCCGCCTAGTCATGTGACCTCCAACTTCTAAGGTCATAAATTCTTCTGGTCCTAACTGATTCGTGTTCTAGACTCAATGGAAACCCATTGAGTCAAGATTCAAATGACTCGGGAGGGCAAAAGGTGTCGATCCGTCAAAGGGGGCGTCGGCAGCAGGTAGGTCGCCCGTGAATCGCTTAGGTCATGTGACCTCCAACTGAAGGTCATAATTTTCGCCGCCTGAATCTGGCTTCGTGTTTCGGACTCTATGGAAATCCCATTGAGTCGATATTGCAGCTATCTTCCTCGTGGCATCGCCACCCACGTTGCTGGCTAAAGAAGGTGTTATGGTTTTGTAGAAATAATGATGCAAGACATTGACGACATTGTTACCAGATGTCGATGATGTATTAACAATGGTTAGGCATAGAGGATAATTATGTGTATCAATTATAATTATCCATGGTATGTTGATATCGTCATTAATATAATTATGCATGCTTGATATATTAAATATGTATGATGATCGTGGATAAATTCTAAGTAGTATATGTATGATTAATATATTAACATGAATTGTCAGGAAATGGCATATTGCATTTCATATGCACTGGGAATCAGTAGATTACAAGGGAGTGCATGACATGAAAGAAAAAGGAAAAATGGTCATGGAAAGGAATTTCAAGGGAAGATTTTCAAGAATCGCTTTAGTCATTCAACGCTCTGATCCTCACATTGATCATGACTGCTTTGAAAAATGATCCAAGAATTTGCCTGAGGTACCAATATATTTAATTAAACTGGGTATGAGGTTTTCAAGAACAAAAGCTTTGTTTCTCTTAGAAACGATGTTTTTCTCACATTCGCTTAGGCATGCGTGAGGAGCCAAATGAGGGAGCCGTGAGGGCTCGAGACACATGGGAGTGGGTGGGTCACATTCTCATCCATATCATGTAGACATTTGAGTAGAACACAGAGGTTTTCTCATTAATGTTTGAAACACACAAGCACTAGGTGGGGAGTAACCCATGTAGAAAATTCCACTATTAGCTGCTTACTGCTCCTCCTCCTCCAACCCCCGGATCCCCTGCAATGATGTGGAGAGCACTGACAGCCCTTAGAGGCCAAGATTATGGGACGCATTTGGGACCGTAGAGGCAAAGAAATGGCCAAACTGGCCTTATTTCTGTATTTTGTAAATTCTGGAAAGACGATCCAGTTTTTGTGTAAATTGCAATTAAATACAATTATAAATTAACTCCTTTTTGTATAAAATATACATTTTTGTGAGTATGGATGTATGTACATTTACATGGCTAGGTCTCATGAGCATGAGATACAAGTATTCCACAGTTGATTCATGTCAACGGACCCCCGAATTGGAGGCCACAAAGCTTGTTCTAAGGACATCACAATATAGAAATTTTTAGTGTGTAAGGACATTTCTCCAAGTCCAAATCATGAACATCTATACAGAACAATCTTTTATTAAAGTAAAGATCGAAAAGAAATAAATCCATTTATATTGATCATAGTATGATACCACATAATAGTTTTGCCAAAACAATCTTAATTAAGTTTATAAACACAAGAAAAACACATATATTATTTAGAATAGTTATCTAATATGAAAGGGTAATTGTAGCTTATTATGGGCTAGTAAAATGAATTATATTTAATTAATTACATTTTAGGACTATGACATTCATAGAATGCTCATTCAAAATAGATACACACATCAATTACTATTAAGACAATGAAGATTTTATGAAAATTTGTTGCAAAATTTGAATAAATTTTTAATTAAAATATGAATGTTTTAATCACTGAATAAATTTCTTTATGTCCCAAATATTCCTTTTTTTTACAAAAGTTGAATAAGATTCTCCGAAGTTAAATAAAAATTTTATTAAAAGTTTAATAAGACTTATGAAAGTTAAACAAGCTTAATGTAAGATTATCCGAAAAACCAAACAAGATTATTTTGAAATTTTTTAATAAGATTCTTTATAAAACTTAAATTAAGATTTTCTGAAAAGCTTAACCATATTCTTTTGTAACACCTTAACAAGACTTAAGAAAAATGATTTTATAAAGCAAAGTAATTGTTTTTACAAAATTAAAATAATGAATTAAAAAATGTTTAGTATTTATTAGGAGGTTTGAGTTCATCTAGACTTCCCCATAGAAGGGGTTATTCAATAGGTTAAGAAGGTACAATTTGAGTACTCTATTACTAGAAGTGTTAAACTTTTTTTTTTCTTTGATTAATTTATTTTTTTATATATATTTTTAGTTTGTAATTCAATTTATAATCTTGAAAGCAGATTTAGCAATCTTAGGGGGCGTTTGTTTTTGTTACTGAGTGCGGAATATAACTTTTATTCTGAATAGTGCTGAATAGAATTAAGCATTTAGTTGTTTGTTTTTTTTTCTCAAAAAATCTATCTCTTAATTTTTATCTAAATTTGAGAGTAAATAATTTTTAACAAAATTAAATAAGATAAGCTTTTATTTAATTTAGCTGAAACAGAGAGATTCACTTTAATATGAAGTATATGATTTTCTCTCTTATTTGAATATCTAGTTTTTTATTAATAGAAAAATATTAAAAAAAAAAGCATTCAAAAGTCGAAGACAAATATTTTGGCTTTTTTCCATTCACCAAAAATTTCAAAATTCAATAATAAGCAGTTAAAAACAAATATGCTTAATGTTGAAAGAAAATTGCTTTCAGCAAAAAGCCAAAAAAACAAACGCCTGACTCATACTCCAATGGATCAATTTGATGTAAGTCTTCAAATAAATCTATGTGAAACAAATTCATATATTTATTGTGACGCCCCAAATCCCGAGGGTCATTTTTTTTTTCCGAGTGAACAGTGATCTAGGAACAGTGTCCTAGAATAGTGTTCCAAATAAAGGTAATCGCACAAAGCGGGCGTATAAGATACGCGCACAGCCGCACAGACTGCCATGTCTCTCGTCAAAGACCTGCTTATCATGACACGCCGCATCATTGCCAAGACTGCTGCACGCTGCTGGGCAAGCATGCCCACCGCCCGTCATGACACTAAGGGTCAGGTCGCGACACCAGCCCTCGCCATGCGCCCAGCCGTCACACACCAAACTCATCGACCCCAAGCAAGCTGCCGTCGCGACACCAATTTTAGTCACCCCGCAGCTCGGCAGGTCGCGATGCTGGCACACGTCACCAGCACTCAACGGCTACCCACGCCACCACATGAAAATCATGTCCCGATTCATGACCAACCCAGTCCCGCCTTTAGCCACTTCGCCGCGTGGACACAAAATTGATGTCGACCGGGGCCGTGATCCATAACCCGGGCGCATCAACCAAACCAGTTTCAGGCGTGTTGCTGCCGCAAATTTCGCGCTCATTGCCAGCTCATCCCGCCGGCCGCGCCCGCCTCGCGCACTACGTCGTGCAATGCCAGTTCGTCCTGTCACGACACCATTTCTGGGTCGTGACCTTGCACCGAAAATGGGCAGTAGCCCATCCCATTCTGTCCCTGCATTCCTCTTTTCTCTACCTTTTTTTTCTACCGTCAAACTCTATTTTAGCTCACATACAAGGCTACTGAACTAAAACTTGCCAAAATACATATATTATACAAAATCGACCCTAATTACAATTTGTATTTAATACAAATTACTCAAAATCAAGCTTCCCAAAATTTTCAAAATACAAGATCAAGGCCAACTGCCTTTCTTCATCATACTAGGTCTCGGATGTGTCCTCGCCCCTACCTCCCAGATCTGAATGTTTTCCCAAGACAAGAGCGATGCTCGCTTGTTTAATTCTTTTCTTATGCGGCTACTCCCCACCTAAAATGCACACATGCAATGGCACAACACATACATCCACATTCCATATAATTCAATTAACACATGGAATGACTTATATCATGGCATGAGATAAGCCATGGCCATATCCTGAGCCCTCATCAATCTTTCACATGTCAATGCTATAGACAACCGCCACCGGTAAGACTAATGACACCATATACCGAGCCCTTGTCGGCTCACTAACACCCAATGCAAATGCCAATGGGTAACTAATCCCAAGTCAATCCCGACTCCTATCACCCAACTCGAAGTCTAAGTGATAACCATGACCGTGTGTTTTCGGGCAAATTGTAACTTTTCTGACACACCGTGGGTCTCTACACCCATAGCGCAGTTTTCTGGATATCTCCTGTCTCCTACACCAAAATTCCGTGCTTTTCACTTTGTGGGATTAATGGCCTTCGCTTCGCTTCAACACATACTAAATTTTATTTTACTTCATGTTTGGAACCATGAGTCAACTATCGATCGCCCAAAATACGAAATATCACACGCTCACCAAGGATGGTGGAATGAACATGACGCAAATCACCCGACTGGCATGATGTGAATCGCCATGAACAAACGCAATATTAATCCATATATTCAATCCTAACGACATTCACACACAATTATATATTCCATATAATTCAAACCTCATGTTAACACATCAAATTTTCATGCATTAACAATTCTCATTCTTCACACACAACACTTGCTATTCTTTCCAAGCCATAACACGCACGCAACCACACATAGACAATTTCAGTCCAAAATAAATTTTCGGACTATGCAACATAGTCCTATGTCCAGTCGTGGACTGTCCCACTTCCGTCATGCAGTCCCATTTCCTTGGGACTGAAATGCTCGACCATTTCTTTATTGTTCTTATCGTCGATCACACACCCCCACCCCTACTAGCAGGCGATGTGCCGGCAACCCCATAGAAACTCCCAGCCGATACTTCCAACGACTAGAGAATCCTATAAAGCTAAGTCATGTTTCTTGTTGAAAACCTGTATTAAAATTTTTCTTTTTTAAATTTATGATTTTATAAAATTTCGGCAGCATAACAGTTGCATATAGGACACGTCTTAAACCTGTAAATACAATTTACACTTCTAAAATATGGCAACCAACAATACTTTTTCAAAAGAGCCTCAGGCTCATCACATTTTCATAAAACAAAACTAAGTACATACATATGCACAACTGTACAAGATCAAAGAATTTTCAAACAAAAGTTAGTTACATTTTCTTTACAAATATATACAATAGTGAGTAAATACAACACATATATCTAAAAATCGAGGACTCCCCGATATGTCCCGTAGTCCTACTGCATCTTCGTACTGGGAAGATAATTTTTAAAAACAGGAAAATAATTAGCTAAAAGAGCTCAGTGAGTGTATGCTTTATAAAATGCTTGCTTTTTTTGAAAATGTCTCAAAACTGTAAAAACAATTTTTTACAAAACACTTTTAGAAAACATTGCTTGCTTTGCCATAAAAGTTTCTAAAACTTTTCATAAAAATGCTTGCTTACTTATAAGTAGTCGATTTTAAGCTGTATGTAAAATGCTTATAAATATAATGATCAACCACTGGAGGCCTTTCTTGCTTGTCAGACTCTAAGAAACACTGAAACCTCAGGTCTCTACCGTGCCTGGAAGGACCTCATACACATCACCTATTCCAAATACAGGTAGCTGCCCCATCACCACACACAAGCTAGCGCTCTAACCCTATATACTCCAAAGACATGCCACTAGCCCTCCTCTAGTATGCCACAACATATGCCAAGTTTTTCGACCGTGCAAATATAAAAGGAAATAATCATGTTCAACTTCCTTGCACCATTTTAATACCTAACTGTAATGCCTTCAAGACTAGATTTTTAAAGCCTAACTTATAAAATAAGTAAGTTTACTAATGCTTAATAAAGATCTTGCTTGCTTTTTAAAATATGGTTTAACAAATCAAAATCATAACTTTAAAATATGGTTTAACAAATCAAAACCATAAGCTTTAAAATATGGTTTAACAATTAAAACCATAACATACAAATCGTAAAGCGATTTATAAAATAATACACTAGCATTGAAAAATAAAGTTTAGAACACTTACCTTTCCGTTTACAATAGTTGAACACGAGTTCACAATTTCTCCGCCTTCGCTTTTACCCTACACATTCAATGTATTAGACCACACGTGTCATCATAACCAAGCAATTTGCACACTTGATGCTACAATTAAAATTTTCAAAAAATATGTGGGCCCTAAATGCCATTCATAGGCATATGGACAGATTCTAGATTCAAGGGGATTTCTGTAGAGTCCAAGAACGCCCGAATCGGAGTTCGGACGAAAAAGTTATGGTCGTCCAAAGTTGGAGGCTTCACTTGAATAGTGACATACGCGAACCTAGAAAAATGCGTTTCTCTGGTTCTCTCAACGCCATCCAAACAGCCCCTAATGCTCAACCAAGACCAAAACGACTCCTAGATGGAAAATAAACCTGAAAACATCAGTCCTGGGATCAAAACCAAACCTCAACACAATCCAGGATTGCTCGAAAACGGTTATGAAAATCCTATCTGGACTATCCCAAAACAGTCCCGAAAATTCAACCCGGATTGTCTAATATCACCCCTAAAGCTCTTAGATCCACCAACAGTGGAGGATAACTTGATCTCATATGAGACAAAGAACTCTCTGGCTACCTACTTAAGGCATATGCTACAACATTAGCTTTTCCTGGATGGTACTCAATAGTCAGTTGTGGTCCTTAATCAACTCAAGCCATCTTCTTTGCCTCAGGTTTAACTCTTTATAGGTGAAAATATATTGAAGAACTCCTTATGATCTAGAAGATCACGTGAAGGCACCATATAAGTAATGCCCATTGTTCAGTGGTAAACACGATCGTCGCAAAGCCTCAAGTCGTGTGTAAGGTAATTCTCCTCATGCTTCTTCAGCTGCCTAGAGGCATATGCAATCACCCTATCATTTTGCATCAAAACACAACCAAGGCCCTACCGAGAAGCATCACTATAAATCACAAACCCATCTCTCTCCCATCAGGGCAAAGCTGTAACTAGATACATGAGCCCAATCTACCTTCAACTCGAAACTTACCAAGAGGCATCCACCCAATCATACTTTGACATCTTTTCCTTGTCGTAACATGGTCAAGAGGGGTCACATCCTGGTGGAACCCTTCAACAAACTTCCTATAATACCCAGCTAAACCAAGGAAGCTCCTGACCTCTGACACATTCTTTGGCGGCTTCCAATTTACCACAACTTCTATTTTCTGGGGATCCATACTCACCCCCTCAACTAAGATCACATGACCTAGGAATACCACCCTGTCAAGCCAAAACTGGCACGTGCTCAACTTGACATACAACTACCTCTCCCTAAGGGTCTGCAACACAATCCTCAGGTGCTCTGAATGTTCCTTTGGACTACCTGAATACACTAGGATATCATTGATAAAGACTATGATGAACCTATCTAAATACGGCTGGAATACTCGGTTCATCAAATCCATAAATGCTGTCGGGGCATTAGTCAAACCAAACGGCATCACCAGAAACTCATAATGCCCATAGCGTGTCTTGAATGTAGTCTTAGGAACATCACCCTCCTGCACCCTCAACTGATGATACCCCATTCTAAATCCATCTGAGTACACTGAGACCCTTGAGCCAATCCAATGAACTCACTAACTAGAGTGGATATTGATCATGGATGGTAACTCGTTCAATTCTAGTTTATAATCTATACACAACCGCAAAATCCCATCTTTCTTTTTCACGAAGAGAACTGAGCTCCTCATAGGATATGCTCTACGAATGAATCCTCTTTACTCAACAACTCTTCCAATTGAGCCTTGTTTCAACTTGCAGAGCCATCCTATAAGGAGAATGGAAATGGCCTACCCCTGGATCAAATCAATGGTGAACTCCACTTCTATCTAGAGGTAATCCCACAATATCATCCGGGAATACATCCGGGAACTTCTAACAATCGAATCTCATCCACTAGAGTCCCTCCTTCCTGTCTCCACCACATGCTTCTGATAACCCCGACAACCCTTGCAGCATCCCCAGCCTCGCCATAGCTGAGATCATACTAGAAGATAACTCTCTCACAGATTCCTTGAATCCTTACTCCAGCTTTCCCCGGGCTCATGCAACTTACTTTTTTATAACAATCTAATGTGGCCTCAGGGTGAGACACCAATCCATGCCAAGAACCATCAAAATTCTCTATCTAGGGCCAAGATCCTGAATTTGTCCCCACCAAACTCTACTATCTCTCGACTACTATGCCTCGAGAACAATCCGATCTCCCGTATGAACGACTACACACTTCAACGGCTGGGGTCTTATCCTGAAGTGGTCTAAGAAAGGCCTGATGCAAATGAATGCAACTTTAGCTCATTAATGGGTATGCATCATGATCAAGGATAGAAATAATACCAGAACCACATCCTGAGTCAGATCAAAGATCCCGCTGAGTCACGCATAAAACTCGTCTAGTACGGTCTCACCGCATCCCCGCACTACGCACGCCTACCACGACGCTTCTACCGCAGGTCAGACCGAATTTCTCCGCTTCTCGAAACCTCTCCTCGCGCCTGAGTGCTTTATTTATGTCGGGTAGACAATACACC
Source organism: Tetrastigma voinierianum (assembly GCA_016808115.1). Taxonomy (NCBI): domain Eukaryota; kingdom Viridiplantae; phylum Streptophyta; class Magnoliopsida; order Vitales; family Vitaceae; genus Tetrastigma; species Tetrastigma voinierianum. The sequence continues at coordinate 78,317 of JAEQBH010004954.1, forward strand.
ATGTCTCTACACCAATCAACTCAGGATACCTTTAATGAAATAGCCTTCTTGGTTAAATGGAAACACTTCAGATCAGATTCTTACACTTCAAGGTGTCGCCTTCCAACACATCACACTTTGAGAATATCTGGTAACACCATTGGCAGTCAGTCTCATCGATCCTCGACTGGTGCGCTTCCCCTACCGCACCTCGGCCTCTCGTAACTTACCCTTTCTTCTCTTTCTCGCTGACTCCGACTGAGTTTCACTGAAATGCCCAATTTACTTCCGCCATTCGACATATAGCCAGTATAATTTTCCTCAACTTAGAGGGCCTCAACTAAGTCCCCAAATCTGTTCTGAGGAACCACAGACAAATGAACTCTGATCCGATGTTGTGATCTCGTAAACCGGCCAGACTTCCGGGATTCCATCAACTAATATATGGAACCAATCCGATCACTTCGAGAACCTCTTCTCATACTCTGATATTGACATGTTCTTCTACTATAATCTGAAAAGATCCTTAATCTTTGAATCCTTGTGAATCTGAGGAAAGAATATGTCAGTAAACTCTTGCTGAAACTGGTCCCATGACATACCATCAGGATACCTCCTATCCATGGCATCCCACCAATCCCCAAATTTATCTTCTTCCATCGAAAACCCGAAACAGGACCCTCTGATCATCTGTGCAGCCCATAACTTTGTAAATCTTATTTACTCTGTTCAACCATAACCAGGCTGTCTTTGGATCGCCACTGGCCACATGGCTCGCGCCCAACTCGTGCCTCCATGCATCCCAGCTCTTCAGAACCTCTCAGTGGCTAGAGGCTACACACAATTGCCGACCAGTCGCTATACTACTTATCCGAGCAATCCGTGCCACCTCTCTCGCAGCAAACAATCCCTCAAACTTGAGTTCCTCCGGGTGGCCCATGGTCCAAATTCCTAACCCCGCCATCGAGGGTGATCTATGAGGCGTGAGGAACCAACCTGTGTGCTCAACTCCTCAGTATCGCAAAGATGCCTCGAAAGCCTCCGAATGGCTCTCCTAGATGACCTTGACGTCCCTCTCCCACCGACATAGTGCTTTATTCACAAAAAAAAAATCAATCGTTTACTACTTTGAAACACTTAAAATGTATGTACTGTGAATTTAAAAATGCATGGTTGCCAATAGTGTAAAATAGTGTATAAGAAAACTACTACAGCACAACACTTCCTAAGACCCTGCTTTGATACCAACTTGACACACCCCCACCCCTACTAGCAGGCGATGTGTCGCAACCCCACAGAACTCCCAATCGATACTTCCAACGACTAGAGAATCCTGTGAAGCTAAGCCGTGTTGCTTGTTGAAAGCCTGTATAAAAATTTTTCTTTTCTAAACTCAGGATTTTATAAATTTCAAGATAACAAACAGATATAGGACATGTCCCACACATGTAAATACAATTTATACTTCTAAAATATGGCAACCAACAACACTTTTTCAAAAGAGCCTCAGGCTCATCAGATTTTCATAAAACAAAACTAAGTACATACATGCACAACTGTACAAGTTCAAATTATTTTCTAACAAAAGTTAGTTACATTTTCTTTACAAATATATACAACAAGGAGTACCATGTGACATGAGATCGAAAACTATGACCCTCGATATGTCCCAGCGTCCGGCGTACCTGTACCTAGAAGATAATTTTTAAAACAGGAAAATAATGAGCTAAAAGAGCTCAGTGAGTGTATGCTTTATAAAATGCTTGCTTTTTTTGAAAATGTCTCAAAACTGTAAAAACGATCTTTTACAAAACACTTTCAGAAAACCTGTTGCTTTCTTGCTATAAAAGTTTCAAAACTTCAGAAATGCCATATTATTTATCAGTAGCTGATTTTAAGCTGTATGTAAATGCTTATAAATATAATGACAACCACTCGGAGGCCTTCGCTTTGTTCTACCCTAGAAACACAGGAAACCTGTGTCTCTACCGTGCCGGTGGAAGGACCTCGTGTCCACATCACCTATTCCGGTAAATATGGTGGCATGCTCCATCACCACATAATAAGTTAGCTACTAACTTACAGGTATATCAAGTATGTGCCACTCTGCCCTCCTAATATGCCATAATGCATGAGCTAAGTTTTCCGACCAAGCAAATATAAAATGAAATGCAATCATGTCTTAACTTCCCCATGCACGTACGGAATACCTTTGACCGGTAATGCTTGCTTAAGACTAGGGGTTTCTTAAAGCCTAACTTATAAAATATAAGTTTGCTTGATTGCTTAATAAAGCATATTGCTCGCTTTATAAAATATGGTTTAACAAATCAAAACCATAAACTTTAGAATATGGTTTAACAAATCAAAACCATAAGCTTTAAAATACGGTTTAACAATTAAAACCATAACATACAAATCGTAAAATGATTTATAAAATAATACACTAGCATTGAAAAATAAAGTTTAGAACACTCACCTTTCCGTTTACAATAGTTGAGCACGAGTTCACAATTTCTCCGCCTCCGCTTTTACCCTACACATTCAATGTATTAGACCACACGTGTCATCATAACCAAGCAACTTACACACTTGGTGCTACAATTAAATTTTTCAGAAAATATGTGGAGCCCAAATGCCACTCATAGGCATATGGACAAATTCTAGACTCAAGGGTCTTTCCATAGAGCCCAAGAACACCTGAATCGGAGTTCGGACCAAAAATTTATGGTCGTCCAAAGTTAGAGGCTTCACATGAACAGTGACATACGCGAACCCGTAAAAATAAGCCTGTTCTTCAACGCCATCCAAAATGCCTAATGCTCACAAGACCAAAACGTACCAGATGAAATACAAACTGAAAACATCACCCCGTGATCAAAACCAACCAACACATCCGGATCGTTTGAAAACAATTATGAAAATCCTGCTCGCATCATCTCAAAACAGCCTGTACTTGGGGCCTTAACTCACCAAAAATTTGCACTGAAATTTACTACCCTAAGAAAATCCCAAGCCATTAAATGACCTTTTATTATAGAAATAACACAAGTAGGAAAGTTCTCATCTCGGGAGCTTGACAAACACAGATTTTGGTGTCCACGTATAACCCCTGAAGTGCATGGATGAACCCTTTGCCTCGTCCACAAAACCTACTACCCGATTTCCATAGATCTGAGAGAGTTCAAGAAAGAAAAAAACAAAAATCTCTCTCTCTCTCATTCTCATGCTCCTCCCTCTCATATGTCCGTCCTCCTCCCTTTTTTACTTTCATTTTTTTTCTATTATTATTATTATTTGGATATATGGCTCATATTACCTCATTCGTCCTTGCCTCGAACAATTTATTTCTTTTCGCTCACTTATTTTAAATGAATCCTTAGCTCAAGAGCCATTCGACTTCCGAGATTTTCAAAAAATCTCGTCCTCGAAGTCATTAGCTTATCACCCAAAATGCAAAATATTATGCTTGTCTCTGACTCAATGCAACTTTTCTAGGTCACTAGATTTCGCGAGACGAATTTAACGGCACTGTTCGTTTCGTCATCTGAGATCTATAGAATTTTCTAGGCTTTCCTAAACCATTCTGGAAATTTATTATTATTATTATCATTTAAAAAAAAAAAATCGGGTTTTACAATGCCACAATTCTTTGAAAACTTTACAATTTCATCCTTAAAAACAACATTAAAAAAATACTACTATGACACTCAAATAATTACTGGCCCTCGGTGCAATATATAATGACTTACTGCTTTCACGTATTCATACACCCTCTGATTGCAGTGTTACAAACTCGACTTGTTAAGCCGTGTGCTGCCTGTTTTTGTGGGCATTCTCAAGATACGCTTTAATCGCACAGATAGTCACATCAACTGCTACTCAGATGCCTATCAAACCCGGGAAATCTTGTATTCTACACATATTAGGATTATCACTCATGTAGTTTCTGAAGTCAAGTTTTTCTTACTATTAACTCCGGATGCTATATCATTAGGACACCCCAAATCCTAACTATCATTTTTTTTAGCTAACAGACAAGTCTATCACATTAATCTCTTTCGCGACAAAAGTCCTCTATCACGTGCACGTCCTTGTCGTGTGCTCAGCCTTACTTTGTCGTGTATGCGTTTCAGGCATTGCAGTGCCGCCGCCAGGTGCACAATATCCCATTCATGCGCAGCATGCCTGTCAGGCGAGTTTCTACCTGCCGCATCGACAAAGAATCCCATCGCGCCGCAGACGCCTCATCACACCTAAGCTAAGGCTTATCGCGCACACCGTGCGCCTGGCCGCACAGCCCGCCTAATCTCGCACGCTACCGCCTAGCATGTCGCGGTTCAAGATGGCTTCACGCCTACTCGCCTTCGGGCGACATCCGCCGCTGGCGATGTAACTTCTATCGCGGGCTACCTGCCGGCTACCTAAAAGTCCCTATCGCGACGTAAACTTCTCCCATTCGCCAACTTTTGCCGCGACAGAATCGCTCTATCGCCACATAATTCCTCCTTACCTTAGCCAACTCTGTCGCAACCCAAAAATACTCCGTCGCAGCATAAAATCTTCCCAGCCTGACCAACTATGTAACAACATAGAATTTCTCTATCGCAACACAAAACTTCTCCATTTGGCCACATTCTGTTGTGACACAGAAACATTTTGTCGCGATAGAAAACTCCTAGCCCGGTTAACCCAAGCAGAGCTAAAATCATCATGACAAAAATCGTCCCAAATTTTTACCAACATTGTAGCAACATTGAATTGCTCTGTCGCGACACAACAAATTTCCTCGACTCAAATTTCGCCTCACCAAGATCCTATCGCAACTCGACTCCTCGCTCGACTCCACGGCCAGTGGACCCTATCACACATCGTCACGACGTGAGAATAAAACATTGTCGCGACACGTAGCCCTCGTCACGCATAGTAGAAGCCGAAGAAGGCAACCTGGTCGCGACCCAAAGAACCTTCTCAGAACTCGTGGAACTATGTCGCGATTACTGCAGAACCATGTCGCACACGTTGGACCCTCGCATTTTTGGCTATTATAAAAGCTTCATTAAAAGGCAGAATTTGCTTTTTATTTTTTAAAACTGCTAGCCACCACTTATTTTCGCTTTTATTTTAAAAGGAAACAAAATAGTTGTTAGTAACCTAAATGTGACTCCATATAAGAAAAGGTAAGTCTAGGAAAACCGAATTTAGGTTCGGGTGTTAAGTTACTTATCGAGAAGGTACTACGGAAGTCAGAATATTCCCTCTAAGCCCCTAAAGCTCCAAGCCCTACTAAACAAATTATGGAAAATATGACTTTTGCCTAATCAACTAATGAATACCGAAGATAAGCAATAACAATACAAAATCATGCAAGACATGTATAAATAAATAATCAAGCAAAGTCAAATAAGAAAAAGGTACTGGACAACATGTCGAAGCTTATCACTGCGAAACAACGTTAGTTGTAATAACAAAATACAAAAATACGTATATCTAATTAGAAGTTATTATATATCAAATGTTAAATTATTTATTAAAATGATACATGAAATATTGGGTCTCACTCAAGCCCATTTATATGTTACACAAATTAATTTCCCAAGATTCCATTTTATAGGAATTTTAGAATTAATCACATGTTTGAAATTTTTGAAAACTGATTTCAAATTTGAGGTTTTGAAAATTGGAAGTTTGAAATTTTGGAAATTGAAAAATTTGAAATGAATTTGAAGTTTGAGAATTTGGAATTGAGATTTTGGAAATTGAATTTTGAAATTAAGAACTTATATTTTATAAATTTGAGATTTGGAATTTAGAAATTTGAAATTAGAAATTGAGATATTTGAAATTTTAAATTATGACACTTTGAATTTCGAAATTGGGAAATTGTAAATTTGAAATTAGAAATTCATGGACTTGGGTTTTGCTCAGGTCTTGAAAATTGAAATGTAAAACTGGGGAATCTCTTGAATTTTTAAAATTCAAATTTCAATTTCTCATTTTCTAAAATTCACTTGAATTTTAAAATTCACCCCAATTCTTGCCTCAATTTTTCAAGTTTCCACTTGAATTGACTGTACTCTTAGTTTCTGGTCAAACTCCCACCCTTAACTTATTCAAATTTAATCAAATTTTGAAAATCAAACAGTTGAATTTAAAAATTGAGAAAAAAAAAATTTAGAACTTGAATTTTTGAAGGCTTGAGTTTTAAAATTGAAAGAATTAATTTTAGAAATGAGAAATGGGGAATTTGAATAAGTTAAGGTGGGAGTTTGATGGGCTAAGAGGTGGTTAGAGGATGTGGTCAAAGGGCTTGATCCAAAGACTTAATGGATTGGACATAAAGAAATGATTAAGTTTTCTTGACTAACTCCTAATGGGTTGGTAAAAGGACCTAATGAATTGGGTCTAGATGAGTTAGACCTAATGGGTTGAGTCTAATTATGTTTGACTTAATTTCATGGATTAGGCCTAAGTATGTTGGATCTAATTTAATGGTCATCAAGTACATCGATCTAATTTAATAATGAGCCTGTAGAAATGTGATGGCTTTTCGACTAAGTCTTCAGTCGTCAAAGAGACTAATGGGTTAGGTTTAGAGAAATGGTAGAGTTTTTTTTACTAAGTCTTAATAGTTTGATCAAAGGACCTAATGTGTTGGGTCTAGAGAGATGGTAGGGTTTTCTTGACTAAGTCTTAATGAACTTGATCAAAGTCCTAATGGATTGGGCCTAGAGAGATGGTCCTAATGGGTTGGACCTAGAGAGATGATAGGGTTTTCTTCAATAAGTCCTAATGAGTTTGATCAAAGGTCTTAATGGGTTAGGCCTAGAGAGATGGTAGAGCTTTCTTCAATAAGTCCTAATGGGTTTGATCAAAGGTCCTAATAGGCTTAATGGGTTGAGTTAAAGGTCATAAGGGGTCGGGCCTAGAGAGATGACATGGATTTCTTGGCCAAGTCCTAATGGGTTTGATCAAAGGTTCTAATGAGTTGGGCCCAAGGAAATTGTGACTTAAACTCGGGTGTCTCATTAACAACTCAATAACTGCTGAATATTCAGATGGTCTGCAACCACACTCATAGTAATCATGTTTCATTTGTACTAGAGCTCTACCCAAGATACACAACCTGTCTCAACATTTTACACCAACCACACCGGGTCCACATACGTATAAAAATTAGTAAAATGGCCACTTAAGCCCATACATCAATACTCAGAAAAATATATCCCAACCAACTATATTACATGGTTCAAGAGTTAATAAATCACTCTTAATTCAAACATATATTAAGATTTACAATTTTAATACATGTTATACAAAATGAAAATGTCAAAGCCACAATCCAACTTTCTTCTAAACAAGGCCTCTAGTGAGTGTCGTCCCTCCCGTACACTCTGCATCTCTCAAATAGTGATCCCCGATAGGTGAGTAATGCCCAAAGAGTGAAAATTTCCTACATGGGTTTCTCCCCCACCTAAGTGCACATGTCATGACAAACAACCCACCAAGCAAATACATGATCCTACTTGAATGTCTACATGCCCAATCCCATGTCTCGAGTCCTTACCGAATCCCTCACACATGCCAAGTCAATGTGGCAGCAAATATAGTTTTCAAACAAAGCTTTTTGTCCTCGAAACTCACTACCGAATTTCTAAATATACTGACTACCCTCCAAGCGAATCGGGCTGGATCATTTTTCTCTCGAACGCCGCTGGTCAGCCTCCGAGACGAGATGAACTGTTGACCACTCTCCATAAATTCTTCTAAAATCCATCCTTGAAATTCCTTTCTTCAACCATTTCTACTCTTTCTTCATTTTCGCACATGCACTCACACCCCATCGTCTAAGGTGCTTATGGCATGCGGAATGATATGCCAATTCCAAAATATCCATGCTAATATTCGATATGCATATATTAACATAATTAATTCACATAATTCATATTATTCAATCTATAATCAATAACACCAAAATTAGCTCACACGGCTAATAAATAAATCCAAGCAATTCATTTTGAATCACTCAACAACACAAAAATCATTGAACTAATCACGTGAACAAGAAACCCCTGCCCAAGACTGCTCACTACCTACCACACAGTGGATTTCCTCTCAACCTCGGGGCCTCAAAGATTTTAGACCGAAACACGGCCTTCTGTGCCTTAACAACCCCTATCCATAAAATGGCTTCTAAATAAATATCAAACCAAGTAGAAAGATCCCTACCTCGAGTCAGTTTGGAATCTCACAAAATTGTGCCCACGCGTAGCCTCGTCGCAAGTAGATCGACTGTTTTCTGGCTCCGTCGAGAATCGACTCATTCGAACGCCAAGAACTCCAGAGTAAGTCACTCTTCTCTCTAAAATCCTCAAATCCCACTCACGCACGATCCAGCCCTTTCGGGAGGAAGAAACTACCCTATTTTTTAGTCTTAGTCTATTTAATCTAATAATATCCATGTCCCTAAGTTTGGATTTTTCAATATACGCTTAATCTAAGCCATTCATCTCATCCTCTCACTAATCACGCAATAATGCCACACATGTGACACGTAAGAGTACTTTGTCACATCACACGTTCCTTACAAAGAAGCATATGACTGACACCTATGTTTAAAACGCGAATTCGACATCTCACTACGAAATTCGACGAGCTATATTTTCATGAGACGATTCCAATCTGAAGTCTATTTCGTCATCCAAGATCTAGAAAAATTTTGGATTTTTACCGAAATTACCAATTTACCCTTTTTCAAAAAATTAGAATTTTCCCGGGTTTTACATTCTCCCCTCCTTAAAAGGAATTTTGTCCCTACCATACACCACAACAACTCACATGCATATGCAACGGCACTATGTCATGCATGCAACTAGTCATTAAGTATTAAACAACTAAACCACGACCTTCATCCCTTAAACAAGAAGTGAGCAGGACCAGATCAGGTCCTCGCTCCCACGCTGACTCCTCCACTCCACTGTCATATAGCACCTCACTAGCCTCAAGGTCTCAAGGTCAGAAAACCCGATCCTCGCATCCGAGTAGCTGCACACCATCTTCTCTCGAAGGTCCCATCCGTACAATCCTCAATCTCTCCCTAACCCACTACATGGAGCTGGATTTGAGTGTACCTCCCAGCGGGCCGGAGACATGAAACACCAGGGACACTCGACATGCTTCAGCAAACGCAACCAGACGCTACAACAGCATACCCTCTCGAGTATCCTACAGCCCAATAAACTTCTACGATGCCTCGTCACGAACCTCGACCACTCCTCTCTTAGGCACTTCAAGAAGACGTGATTTCCAACCTCGAACTCTAAGGGTCGACGTCGCACATCAGCATAGCTCTTCTACAGTAGCTCGAGTTACTGAGAAGACGCCGTCAGATCAAGCCCACCTTCGAGGTGTTCTAATCAGATCGTGACTAATGACCTGAGCTCTCCCACCTCGTCCAACATATCTATGATCTCACGGCCTCCCATGGCAATGCCTCATATGGTGCCACTGTAGATCGCCGATAACCGTTGTCAGAAAGTGACTTTAACTTCAAGGCAAACCATTCCTTTTCCCAACTACCCTTTACGATCCAGACGATGCTCGCAAAGATGTCCTCTAACACCCTCGTACGGTCCTTCCGACTAACCATCCGCCCGCGGTGGAAAGCTATACCTAAGGGTCACTACTATAAATTTTTGGAAACTCTTCCAAAGTGTGCCAGAACTCGGGGTCTCTATCCAACACTGCGACATCTGCATCTAAGGCACTGAACTATCTCTCGAACAACAACCTAAGCACTTCAATGTGAAGGAACACTCCATCTACAAAATGTGCAGACTCAGTCGGCCCACTATCACCCATACCGCATCATGTCTCAGAAGGTCCGTGGTGCAAGTGGGTCACAAATCCATCGTGACGTGCTCCCACTCCACTCCCACCACCTCCAATGGCCGGCGAGCTCACGGGCTCGTGCCTGCCTTAACCGTGAGACATCGTTGAACAAAGTCCCCTATTGTCTCTTCATTTAAACTCAGTGAGTATCGACGAAGATCTGGTACATCTTCGTGCCACTAGATCTACGGTGTCGAGAGCAATGAAACTCCACGAGAATCTCCTCCAGGTCCCGTTATTTGGGGAACCCACTACTGATCCTCTTTATCACGAGAAGACTGCCATACGCATGGATGGTCGACCCCTCAAATCCTGTGCCCGGCTATGCACGGTCCACGATGGGCACTATCTTGCGTCCACGTCCCTAGGACTCGATCACTGCAACAACGCGGAGATAGTGTAGCCTTAGACTCCCGAGTACCACATTGCACGCTCGCGATCTTTGTGCTTGTCGATCTCGAGCATCCTCCATTCCCGGGAAGCTATACTAGCCAATGTTCCCCGTGACTTCCAACTGAGTGCATTAGCCACCACATTTGCCTTACCAGGGTGGTAATGCAAAGTGAAGTCATAATCCTCTAGGAACTCCATCCATTTGCGTTACCTCATATTGAGGTCTCGTTGTGTGAAAATATACTTCAGACTTTTGTGAGTGCAGTACACCTCATTTATTCACCATATAAATAGTGGCACGAATCCTTGGCCAGACTACGGCCGCCAGCGCCCATGTAGTGTGTGGGGAGTGATGCTCATGATTCTTCAAGCGATGGGAACCATAAAAGCTTTCACTACCTCAGGACTCATCAGAGCATCCAGTTCGGCCCTCGAGGCATCCATGATACAACGTGTACCCTGTCCCTATGCGAGACTATCAAGATAGGAGCAGTAGTAAGCCTCATTTTCAACTCCTGGAATGCCTTCATCAGTCATCCCAGTAAACTTGACCTCCTTAGGAATTGATCTCATTATAAATCTTAGCTAATCGGGAGAAATCCTCACATGAATCTCTTGTAGTACCCGATGATCGAGCTGTATCTCGGTACGACATTTCTCCCGACTCATCAGGCCTGCGACCTTCTCGAGATTCACTAACCTCGATCTTCGACACGTGTCCTAAAAATCTCACATCGATGGCTTGAAACTCGCACTTATTGAACTTAGTGTACGGTGATGGTCTCGGCAAGCTGTAACCTGATCCTCGAAATGATACTCATGCTCCACTCGGTAGGAGTAGATCAAAATGTCATCCATGAAGACTATGACAAACTGATCCAGATAGGGTTGGAATACCCTTTGCATGAGATCCATGAATGCTGCTGGCACATTCGTCAATCCAAAGGGCATCACCGCGTTATCCTAAACGTTGTCTTAGGGATATCTGTCTCCCAACCGCTAATGGTAAACTAAGCATGGTGTCTATCTAGAAGTGTATTCCGCCCTCAACCGATCAAACAAATCGCCAATCCTCTGCAAACGGGTACCGATTCTTGATCGCACCTTATTCAACTCGCCCGTAATCAATGCACAAATAAAGGGTCATGTCCTTCTTCGCAGTCAGAACCTGAGCGCCCCATGGTGAAGTGCCTTGGCTTAATGAACCCTTGTCCAAGAACCCCAGAAATGGACTCGAGTTCCCGCAACTCAATCGGGTGCCATCCTGCTGTGAGTCATAGACGCTTAAGTACCAGGTGTAACTCGATACCGAAGTCTACAACCCTCTACGGAGGCAATCCCAGTAGCTCATCCAAAAACATCCTCATACTCGCAGACTACTCGAGGTAGATCTAAGTCCTATCTCACCTCGTCCTCCAGGGTAAGGCTTGCTAGCCAACCCGCCAACTGTCCATGACACCTGGACTCATACACCGCTCCTGGCAAAATATCATGCTCGGTCTCCCCGAATACAAATACAGTACCGGGCCCCGGTGTGTAAGCAGAACCTCTACGCCTCATAATCGATAACGACTCTATAAGCTGTCAGCCAATCCATCCCAAGGATGACTTCAAACTCTGACATGTCCATGACTCTCAAGTCCAGAATCCCCGAGATCTCTAACTCGCAACCACGACATATCATCCCTATCCTCGCCCTAATCCATAGGGGAGAACTCACATACAAGGGCTCCTCCAAGGCCTCAACCTCTAAGCCCAATCCCCATCACAACCGATGCAAAGAATGAATGAATGCGACGCACCGTAATCAAATAACACTCTTGCCCATGCGTGATAACAAAAGCGCATTCCTATATGACCGGCTGATCCGTCGAATTTCACTCGGCGGGCGCTACGGTGTAGACACGCCCGAACACCGATGTCCCCGCCCGTGGGACTCATCCTCGCCCCATAGCCCGCCTCTCCGCCCGCCTATGTAACCTGGCGCCTGTAGCCCCTCAAACTGGAGTACTAGCTCATCCGCCTCGCACCGGGCTTGGAGGAATATACCGCATCCTCTCTCGTCTTATCGCCGACCGGGACCGCGCTATCCCAAACCCGATCCCGCTTTGGGGGCAATCCCTCCTCATATGTCCGTGCTGCTGGCAATGGTAGCACACCATCTACCCAACCTGACCGGCAACCTCGACCGTCCTCGGTCCGGATGGTCGCGCTTTGAACCCACGTGAACTAGAAGCCCTCCGCTTCTTTCCCGAACTGGAAGAAGACTGACTCTCCCTCCTTGCTAATAACACCCGTATCCCAGTGCGCTCCGGCATCCTCGACCTCTCTCTCTATAGTCGTGGTAGTCCCAACCATGGAGTCCATGTCCCGTAGCGAAGTCCTACATCCCGCCCGAATGGACAAACTTTAGCCCATTCTCGAATCTCCCGACCTCGCCATGTCCGTGGCCACGAGTCATCGAAGAAAACGGCCAGCTCTGCGGAACCTAGCCACGCACTCAATCTCAAATATCGTCCCCGTCACCTCTAGGAACCCCCGAGCCTTCGTGATAAGCAAAGGTCCTAAATACGGCTCATGAAAGATCATGGAACTCGCCCAAGTCATCGCTTTTAGATCTCTAGAGGTTCGCCTGGCCCACCCATACTCGGCCTTACCTTCAACCGAATGCGCCTAGTCCGATCCCCGTCGTGTCGAGGTAATCTCCATAGCCCCAACACCTTCGACTCCATGAAATCCAATGGTCCGCCATCATCGGACTTCCTTCCCCTATGAATATCTGAGGATGATGTACCAACCTCCGAGGTTATCGAACCTCCCGCTACCTCGTACAAGCCTCGTGCACAAGAAGAAACAAGAATCCCACAATTTCGCAAAGGCCCGTCGTCAACACTGTGGTGCCTCGACCAAGACTTATGGACGGCACTTCTACGCCCTCGTCACTGCCAGCTATCACACATGTCAAATGGCAAGTTAAGCTTTAACGCACATTCTAAGCGAAACACAAAGGCCGAAAATAATTATTCACATATTAAAAACATTTCATACACTATGTCCATGCATTTATAGGTAATGCAAGACAATAATTCAATATATTAAATCATAAGCAACAAAAAAAATATATTTTATTTTATTTTATTTTATTTTATTTATTTATTTTTTGAAAACCTTGTGAACAGTGCTCATGAACATTGTTCATGAACAGTGCTCATGAACAGTGTTCATGAACAAAGGTTCAAACAATGACCTCACAAGGTAATCGAGTCAAGATCTGGTCGGGTGCACAGGTGCACACCTCGAACTCGGCCGCTGCACCCACTACGCGAGCACAGCGTTAAGGCGTATTTTTTTTTTTATATTTATTTTCTTCATTTTTCTCCCACTATTTTTAATTATTATCATTTCATTTTCCACGTTCACCGCGCCTTCTTTTTTTTTTTTCATTCTTTTTTTTTTCTTTCTTTCTTATTTTTTCTTAATATATCAAAAACTTGTAAAGAGACCAAATGATGTATATGTGAAAATATGGTCAAGGGAGTGAATGTGGTAAATACTCAAAAACTGAAATGAAAAGTATTACCAACACTCAACCCCTTTCCGCAAGTGCATGGGTCATACAAGTAATAAAGTGGACTCTAGGAGCCCTGATATCGCACTAATGAGGATTAGAGGTTCTCTAATTGAATTCGATCACCCCGACATAAGGGCTCTTTCACCATTTAGGCGACCAAGTAGGATGCCTAATAAAATCAATTTAATTGAAACAAAACTGATTTAAACTAATCCTAAAATCTACCAAATAAACAACTACTTAATTTAAAAAGGTATGAAGAGTCACTAGGGATGGGATAATTATTTACAAAACAGCTTTGCATTTCTTGAAAGTGCAACATTTGTGAGTCAATGCTAGATTTGTCCAAGAAAGCAATGTAGTATAGCTGTGATTTTCCCGCACTATACATTTCACTATCTAACACACCATATTCCTTTCGTGACAAATGGGCTTAAATAGCTACTTGTAAAATTCCGCACCTTTAAGATTTGATTGTTTTTCTTTTCAATACTTCACAACCATTTCTCGGGATCAAGAATTTCGCCTCATAGATGAAATGCAAGCTTCTCCAATGTAATCGGGTATCTCTGGTCCTTCAAATCTAATAAAAATTTTCTATCTCCTTGATTAGATCTTTGCTAACACGGATCAAGATCCTTCATCGTATTCAGGAGAAACCTCTCGACACTAAATTGATACATCATCTAATTAACTTTCACATCATGAGTAAATTAGTGATCTATCAAATTAATTTTTCGTAGTTCATTAGTCTCCAAGATATTAGTCTAACATACTCCTGTTACCGTTTCTTCTTACCCCCAGAATCTCCATCTCTCTGTCACCTGTAGGGCCTCCTGAAACGGGGGAGCAAATATACAAATTCTTTTGGGTATAAGTTACTAATATTCCGAACAATTCATTATATGAATGAAAGACTAATTATATAAATTCAAAAGATTCAAACCCACAAACAACTGAAAATCGCAAACTGAATAATGTTCAACAATTAAACCCCAACCCTGTGAGGGTGTTTAATGTTCCATTACTGATTCAAATCATCACTAATCAAACAAAAAGTAAGAAAATTAAGAAAGAAATCAAGAGAAAGAAGAGAAAATCCGCATTTGAGCTTCAATCTTCCTCAACAAAGAAGAAATTGAATATTTGAGTACAAAGACCAAATCTCTTCAATAGGGAAATAAAATCGCTTCAAAACTACTTAAGATATATTTAAAATAAAATCAGTGAAAAACTAAGAAAGTTGGTAATAGAGAGAGAAAACCCATGAGTAGAGAAATCCATTCTTAGCTTCAATCTTTGTCCGAACCTTAGTGAAATCTGAATTTATATTAAAGACCAAATCTCTTCAATAGAAATAAAATCATTTAAAACAACTCTAAAATCTAAAACAAATCAAAATCTCATTAAAAACTGAAAATGGGCAGTCTAGAGAGAGAAACCGAGAGAGTTTCCAATCTTCCCGCTTGCCTCTTTACCTAAAAAATGAGTATATATATGGTCCTAGGGTGAAATGGGCTTGAAATTAGGTCAAAATATCAAATTTCAGTTTTTTTAGGTTTCGTGTACTCTTTGGTTGCGACACAGTTTTCTGTCAAGGACACCATTTCTCGCTGCGACACCATTTCGACAAAGAACTGCTTTTTCTTCTCCAACTTGTCGGGCCATAACTTCCTTCATTTTAACTCCTGATTTGGGCTGGGCGTGTGAGTACTCAAGTAAAAGATCTTTGAATGTAGAGAATGCAGCCATGAGTGAATTTGAACCATTTGATGTTCCAGATGGTACAGAAAAATCTATCTTTCCAGTAGCTGCGAGACTTCTACATTCCTTCTTTGGAAATATATTGCTCATTTCTTGCCAAATCACTTGCTTTTCATCAATAATCCTACAAAACCAAGTTTAGAGGAAATTTTATGAGTTTTACATGAATATGGATATTAAATGCACAAAATAGCATGTGAAATGAACTCAAAACATAGATGAGTTTTGCACTCATCAAACACATAAAACTTGTTGACCGGACCAAAAGACATGTACAAATTTATAACACTATTGCCAAAAAACTAATGTCTAATCCCAAGAATCTGCGCCATAAACTTGTTGACCTTAATTCAAAAGACATGTACAAATATATAAATACTCATTGCCAAAAGACTATTGTCTAACTCGCACCCGCGCCATAAAACTTGTCAATCAGATATGTCTTAGTCATATTTGATTAGTTCAAAATTGTTTCAATTAGAGTAAATTGTTTAATGAGTGGTTTTGACTCAAGATGTCGCAAGTGCACAGCCTAACAAGTAGTAAATCGATTTAAGTCCGCATATCGATCCCACAGAGATCTTAAGAATTCTCAATCATCCACCATCATCTAAAACTATACCATTAGACTCCATAGACATCTAAATTAGCTTTGATTAACTTAAAATAATAAACCTAAGAAAAATCAATTAATAATAAATGAATTGAATATTGAAATACAAAAATAACAAATTAAGACTGAACAGTTCTCGAAAAGGCATTGAAAAGAATGCTACTGTGAAACATCAATTCCTAAGTAATGCACTGATCTTTGCTTATCAACCGCATATTTAAAACTAGTCCAGGAATATAATAAGTAGAAGCCGATCTCTCCAAACCCCACAATTCATTATCTAAACCTCATCAAGCTTTCTCGGAAGACAAAGTGTTAAATAACTACTTTAATTGGTTGCCTTGTTCTCGGGGTATTTTTCTTTCAATACTATACCTTAATAACATGGACTCAGAATCCAGCCCTAAGATATAGTCATCGCATTGCATATACACTATACTCGGTTCCTCTTCCTCCAAATTGTAATGTACTTCATCCTTTTCCTGGACATTAGACCTCGCAACACGAGATCGGGATTTTACTAATCGACCGAGGTGAACTTCTGTGTGCCTAAATTGATAAATTGCTCCACTCGCTCGCCCAAGTGAGAAGAGATTTATCGGTTTACCACATTGTGAAAGCACATTAGATCACCATTGTTGTGTTCTCATACCTTTTAAATTGTCTCATTACTCTTAGAATTCCTTCTATGCCACTCAGGGCCTTTGAAATCGTGAGCTTGAGACAATTCTATTTACTAGTATGAGATTAATCGATATTGGGATCAAGAATGTAAAAATACACAAGACCAAAGAAGTAGCTTTGCAAATTGGAGTTCAACAACACTGAATAAAATTTGCGTGTGAAAGATAATTTCACGATAATGTTTAATTCAATGGAAGCTGGAATCTAAATCACTAGATTACACCATACATTGGTCATTGATCAAGAAAGCCGCAAGAATCGGCAACTGAACTCGAATTCCAGACTTGTTCACCAATTCAAACAACCAGACAGTAATTTGAAGAAATATGAATCTACATTCAAACTTTAAACTTTAACAAAGTGGAATCGTCATCCAAATTTTGAATGAAATAAAACTAATCTAAAAATAAAAAACGTAAGAAAAGAAAAGAAAAGAAAATTTTAAAATATAGGAGCCTTCCAACAACTTAGATCTCTTTCATTGCCAAGAGTCATGTCATTCTGAGAGCAGCCTTCGTATTTATGTGGTTCTCGGGCGTCAGCCCTAATTTCGATGCACTTCTTTGACCGCAGCTTAAATGGCCTAGTTTGGTTGTTGATGTCGCGACATCACCCTCGTCACACCTCCGTTGTCTTTAGTCATGTCGTAGAGTTTTGTTCGTCGCACGTGTCTTTGGTGTAGCCGATGTCATTAACTTAAGGACGCCGCGACCTTAATCAGGTATTTGATGTCGCTGATTAACTAAATGTCATAATTCTCCTTCTTCGTGAGGGCTGCCGCGACTACTGGATGTTGTTGGGCGAATTTTTGGTTTTTCAAATGATGTCGCGCATATCTTCTTGATGTCGGACTTCAAGTCTTTAGCACCATACGCCATTAACAAGGTGTTGTCGCGACCTTCTTCCCCATAACCGTCGTTTAATCGCCGAATGATGTCGCCGATTTCCTTCTCGCGGTAGTTGATGTCGGACAATCTCTCTTTAGCTGCCGCTGTCGCGACCTTAGTTTCCTTGCGTCATGGTCACGACTACTGACATCTACCGATGTCGCACCACATCCGTGGGCTGTCCTCGACACATTGTTCGCCCATTGTTTATCTTCCGTCGCGACCTCTCGCTGGTGTCGCGCATCTCTCATTAATATCTCAGCACGATCGGTTTAATTCTCGTCGCGATTCTCTCAAGGATAGCTATTATTTCATCACTTTCTGTTGTTTCGCTTTTGAGTTTCTTTCACGCCCAGCTCGTCTTGTCTTCAATTACGCTTCATTTGCGATCGATTCTTGTAGTTGCAACCCTAATATGCATTTTGATTTCTCGTAAAGTCGGCGACATCAAATTTTAACCTGCGCTTCCCACTGCAACTTCCTTTCAAACAATTATATCAAGCATCGCCACCACATTCTCGCTTTACCTGAAATTCTCGCTTTTGAATTCTTCGCCGCATGTTAGCCAGCGGTTTATTCCATATTCTTTGCATATAAATCATTCTTTTTATATAAAACCAATCGTAAAACGGATCAAAATAGATGACTTTTAAGCTCATCAAACCCCCAACTTAAAATTTGCTTGTCCCTGCCAAAGAAAAGAAAAGATTTGTTTGTCCTCAAACAAAAGAAGGACATTCTGCCTGCTTAGCTGTAACCAATTTAATTGAAAGACTAAAATTGCATTCGCTTTCGCGGCATTCAGCTTCAAGTCCGATAGTTATTAATTTCTACCCAATCAAAAAGGCTAATGAAATTGTTGAATTTGTTTTACAAACAAGAGGTTAATTTATTCTACTGAAATGTAAGTTGGTTTCTTTCATTTTCTTAATGAGTCAATTAAACCCTTAAAGGATGTCTTCACGCTTTGATCTTTTCCTGATTTTCCAAATTCCATAGGCTTGTTGTTCATAATGATCTCCACTAATGTAGGTGATTACAAACTCCTTCAAGATCAATCGTGTCTGGGCTTGCAATGTTAGGCTTGGTATGCGGTATTTTGATGGAATTTTAGGTTAAGATTACCAATACTCCTTTTCCTTCTTACCATCTCACGCCCTCTTTTCCTCCTTGTAATTTCTTATTTAAACTCCCCAAACTTCGTGGTTCGGGGATACCACCTTGATTTTCTATTCAAAACTGTATGCTCCCATTTCATTCATAATCTCAAACTGGGGATTTTTCTTTTCATGCCACCATTCAGAATAAAAAAAAAAGAATGTTGACTTCAGTTTCTAACACTCTTTAGCTTAACTTTAAGTTAGTAACTCCCATACCGCATGGCATTAGGGTACTGTGTGTCGAAACACCCCTAAGAACTTTTAATTTGCTCAAGAGAGTCAGCCACAAGACAAAACCTATCTCTTGGTTTCTTCACGTATTTTGATGTAGATCTTTTCTTTCATTCCCTTTTTCTCGTATTTTCCCTCGAAGTTCTCAAAAATTTACACTCCCCCAAACTTCATTTCTTCCTTTCAATTCTTTCGTAATCACAGTTCTTCGAGGATTGATTCTTTAGATGGGTTAGGGTCTCCATTGGTTTATTTTGAAAATAGGGCTTGTTTTACTCAATTTCTGAACTCAAGTGTATGCATTAGCATATGAATAGGGATGGCTAGAATTGGTCAAACTCTTGCTGACGGCTCGTAGATCATTTCCCGCTGATTGCCTGTGCCTCTTTTCTTGATCCCATTGAACTTTACCATCTGGTCAATTTCGACAATCTTCACTGCCTCGGTTTGCTAACTTCTTAAATTCGGGAGCTACGCTTTGTCTCGCCATCCCGTACACCTCGTTAATGGCATTTGCTCCCAGAGTGGAACCCAAACCCCCGACAACAATACAGTAGTCAGTTCTTTCTTCTTAGCCTGTTGCAGAATTCCCACCACCGCTGCATCCGCTCCGGTGCTTGGCAAATTTTCCCATCCTCGTTGTTCTATCATTTCCTTGAAAGGGGAAATATAGGCTGCTAAATCCTCTCCTCTCCAACAAACTCTTTATCGCATAATACTTCCGCATGTCGACACCAAATTTCTCCGACACAAACGCATCTCTTCTTTTACCACCTTGTCTTTCCCCTCAGATGCTCGTTCTGCACTGGCTGACTTTAGGTTCTTTGATGAACCGCTCCTTCCTAAGCCCGAGCATGTTCCTCCATGATTTCGCTCGCATTCCGACGAGAGTCTCTGGTTCAGCCATTGAGGAATTAAAGGTTTTAGAGAAGTTTGGATTTGTGGTTTTGCAAGAATCGAAACCAGAGAATATGCAAAGACGGATGTCAATTCTACGAGGAAGAAGATACGCGGGAGAGTTTCTCAACAATTGCAATTCAGCTTATTATGGTGGGCTCTTTATGATTTCATTTATTAATGCTCACGCGACTTAAATTCAGGCCGAGAATGTGCGTTTGTCATTGAATTTGTGCAAAATCAAAACCGCCTGGGCTGGCACTCACCCTCTTTATCGCGACATATTATTGTTTGTCGCGACACAATTAACCATGGAGGACAAGTCCTAAGGTTGCATCGTGCATCTTAGGACATTGTTAAGTTGTCACACCACTCGCCTTTCAAGGGATTACTCGTCATGGTCTAAATTTCCTCGTCAGCGAATTTCACCTCCTTTCACAAACGTAACTTTTGGTCGCGACTTCACCCCCTCGTGTTTTTCAAGATTTACTCAAGTCACGATATCAACTTTTGTTGTGATCAGCTTCTATCACGATAAGCTTCGCCGCAACGTGAAGTCTCGCACTCGCTTCTCAAATTTAACGAACAAATTTTCACTCTTGATCAATTAACGTATTCATCATCAAACAAACTAATTTCACACAAGAATTCAAGAATGTAGCTGTATTCAAATTTCACAGACTTATATACGGGAAAGGAATGCTCCTTTTTTTTTCGTCGTTTCGCGAAGTCGCTTGAAATAGACCGAGTTTATCTTTCTCGTCGAGCCATTTCTCGCATAAGTACTTTGAAAACTCATGGAGTTTATATTGCATTTAGCCAGTCCTCAATCGCATCTCTCGTTTCTTCAAAGACTTTACGCTTGAATGCTCCACAAAGATGAAGCATCAATAATGCCCTTAGATGTATCATTCAAGGCATGATACACTATGTCCATCCGGTTCCTTTCAAGTCTATCCCATGACCTGACATCTTTTCAACAACCTTTGAATCTCTCCCATGCTACATAAAGGCTCTCATCTTCCCCGCTGAACACAATTATCTCCCCTCCGTCTCCGAGGCGGAGTGACGTGTGGAAGAATCACCCAAGTAGTTTCCACAAGCTCCTCCCAAGTATCACCGTAACCATAGTAGAGATTCATACCATGTGGCTGCTGTATCTCAGAGAAATGGAAATAAATGTAATTCTCATCGACCTCCGGTCTCACCCCATTCAACTTGACTGTTTGCCATTCGAGAAACCCCGCATGCTCATTCGGGTCTTCTCGTGACGACCAAGAAATCAAGGTTGCCGAACCATTGCACCGCGCCGCTTTAGTTCAAAATTATTTGCATCAACCGGCAGCTGCTCGACGCAGAGTATTCATCCCACAATAGGTCTCCAAAGCCTCCATCAGACGTTGATCGAGGCCTTCTCTCGGCCGCTGCTCGCTGGCCCTTCGCCTCCGGTCCGCCTTCATCCGCTATAGCCGAAGTTTTCGATATTTTCGCTTTCTCAAGCTTCGAAAGTGTTCTTCTAGTTCAAGATTCGAATCGACGTTGTCTCTGCTTCCTATGCATTAAAGTTTTCCCCGAAATCAAACACACTTACATTAATAGGATTAGTCAGGCCAACAAATATTTTCAATATGGCTTGTTAAAAGTTAGTGGCTAAAAATAACCACTGCCATGAAAAACTATTTTTGTTCTTTTTCTTTTAAATGTCCAAATTAGCATTTCCTTCTTTCGTCAGAATATTGATCTACCAAATTCTTTCGATCCCCGACAACGGCGCCATAAAACTTGTTGACCGGACCAAAAGACATGTACAAATTTATAACACTATTGCCAAAAGACTAATGTCTAATCCCCAAGAATCTGCGCCATAAAACTTGTTGGACTTCGACCAAAAGACATGTACAAATTTATAACACTATTGCCAAAAGACTATTGTTCAATCCGCAATCTGGCCAAATATAAAACTTGTTTGTTTAATGTGATATGTCTTAATATTTGATTAGTTCAAAGATTGTTTCACCTGAGTAAATTGTTTAATGAGTGGTTTCGATCTCTATGCCGCAAGTGCACAGCCGAACAAGTAGTAAATCGATTTAAGTCAAGATATCGATCCCACAGAGATCTTGAGAATTCTCAATCAACTACCTTAATTACCAAAATCTACACTATTCGACTCGAGAGCCAATCGAATTAGCTTTGACAACTTAAAATAATAAACCTAAGAAAATCAATTAATAATAAAATGAATCAATATTGAAATACAAAATAACAAATTAAGACGAACAGCTCTCTACAAAAAGGCATTGAAAGAATGCCATCGTGAAACATCAATTCCTAGCAGAATGCAATCGATCTTTCGCTTATCAACCACATATTTAAAACCAAATTCAAGGAATATAATAGTGTAGCCGATCTCTCCAAACCCCACCATTATCTAAACTCTCACTGCTTTCAAGACAGAGTGTTAAATAACTACTTTAACTGCTGGTTTTGTTCCCTGTGCATTTTTCTTTTTCAATACTTCATACCCATAACATGGACTCAGAACTGAGCTCCGCATAGTCATTGCACGTATCTACACTATAATTCCTTCCTCCAAATTAGAACACCATCCTTTCCTTGATTAGACTTCGCTAACACGAGATTGGATTTACTAATCAATCGAGGTGAACTCAGCCTAAATTGATAAATTGCTCCACTCGCTCTCGCCTGGGCGAGAAGAGATTTATCGATTTAATTACAGAGCACATTAGATCAATTATCATAGGTTCTCATACCTTTCGTAAATTGTTCATTACCTCAGCAGAATTCCTTCGTGGTCACTCGTGAGCCTCCCGAAATCAGAGCTTGAGACAATTCTATTTACTGTATGACATCGACATCGGGATTAGTAATGGTAAATACACAAGACTGCCAGCAGTTTCAGAAATCGGAGTTCAACAAAGACCGAATAAAATTCTAAGGTGAAAGATAATTTCGACGATAGATTCAATTCAATGGAAGCCGGGAATCTAAAATCACTAGATTACACCATACATTAGCTTGTCGATCAAGAAAGCCAGCCAGAATTCCAAGAATCGAACTGACCTGTGACTTATCCGAATTCAAACAACCAGATAAGAATGAAGAAATATGAAATCGTATTTAGCTTAAACTTTAACAAGAACTCGTATCCAAATTTGAATGAAATAAAAACTAATCTAAAAATAAAAACGAAGAAAAGAAAAGAAAAGAAAATTAAAATATTGTGAGCCTTCAAAGAACCTGCATCTCTTTCACGCTAAGAGTCGCTCATCTCTAGCGCCAGATGATAGGTTTGAAGTCAAATCCCACTCGGCACTTCTTTGGACTGTAGTTTAAAATGGCCTAATTAGTGTTGATGTCGCGATGATCAATTCTCGTCGCGACTGTTGTCTTTAGTCATGTCGCAGTCTTTGTTTGGCTCGTGACGTGTTCGTAGCCGGCGTCGCTGGCGCCTTAAGCGGACGCCGCGACCTTAACTGTGTGTATGGATGTCGCACAACTAAATGTTGTCGCCACCTCCTTCTTCAGAGTACGCCGCGACCGATACCGCCGCTAATTCTTCAGTTCAGAAATGATGTCGCTATTATTCTCGGCGTCGCACCTCGTCTCACCTGATGTCGCGACAACAAGCAGTTATCACTTAATCTTCTTTCCCAACCGCCGCCGCGAATCGCTTAATACGTCGCCACTTTTCGTAGCGCGATGTCGCGACAATCTCTTTAGCCGCCATTGTCGACCTTTGGGCCTCGGTATCATGCCCACCGCCGATTCAGCGTCGATGTCGCCACCACATCCGCATGTCGCGACATACTACTTTGGTTCAAATTATTATCGATCGTCGCACTCTCGTTGGTGTCAATGCACCTCATTACCTTAATCAGATCGGTTTGACCACACACTTCAAGCAATGTAGCGACATCATGTCTTCTTCTTCATCAACTTCCGTTGCTCGCCTTTGAGTTTCTTTCACGCCGCCTCGTTTGGTTTTCAATTACGCTTCATTTGCGACCGGATCTTGTGTTGCAAACTCAATATGCATTTCGATTTCGTAAAGTCATATGACATCAAATTCTTCTTAACTTTCGCTTCTCCGCCGCAGAACTTCCTTCACCAATTATATCAAGATCGCCAAATTAATATTCTGTTCTTCACCACCCGCTTTTTGAATTTCGCGCACTAGCCAGTGAAGTTTATTCCATATCCTGCATATAACCTGGCTTTTATATAAAAATCTAATCGAGTCACTAAAAATAGATGACTTTATTCATCAACGCGCACGACACCGAAGTCATGGCACGCTGCTGGTCAGATCGCGGGCCCCTCCAAGGTCGACGCGGCCGGGTCGCAGCGTGCACCGGCCAACGGGCGCAGTACGTCAGGCGCCCACGTGGCGCCGGTGGTCGCGTGATCGTGGCTCGCCGCCAGATGTGAGCCATGTCGCGACCTCTCAAGGTCAGACGTGGCGCCTCCCGCGCCGATCTCGCCTATAAGTCAGGCAGTCGCGACACAAGGTCGCTTTAAAGCCACGACAGCAAAATTTGTATCACTACCTCCAACGGCCAAAGTCTCCTCCCGTCACGATACAAACGCCATCTCATTGGCTGCTCTCTCATCACGACACCCAATCAGACGTGGACACCCCAACTACAAAAGCTGAAGGCCGCCGCTTCGCTTTCCCCAGGCGGCCACTGTCATGGTCTGCCTGCCGCCAGATACAGTGTGCCCTCCCCGGCCAGATAGCAAGGCTCGCCGCACGCCAGACGCAGTACTTCGTCATTACTATACAATACATCAGATCATGACACAAGGTTTAAAACGCGTGAGCCCATCCAACTTTTCCTCGCATTGTTTTTTCATTTTTTCCACCCACCGGAAGACAAAAAAAAAAAAAAAAAAAAAAAAAAATATATATATATATATATATATATATATATATATATATATATATATATATATATATATATATATATATATATATATATATATATATATTTCAATACACATTTTTTTTTCCTATGTGCTATTCACCAAGCACACAAATCACACAACATGACACACAATCACACATCACACAACAGTCATCAGAGTGCACAAGGAATGCGTGATCTAACCCGTGCCCATCAAGTCTTAGGTAATCGTATACGTAACTTATTGATACTAAACTATACTTAAGCATCCGACACTGCTTCCAGGTATTTATAAACCTAGGCCTGATACTGCCGTGAGGCCCCAAACTCGTGGGTGTCTCGCTGGATAAACCTGGGTCAACTCCACGAATATCTGTGAAACGCCTAGTAACCCGACACCACTCATGAAAATCGGGCAGAGTCTCCTTTGTACGGGGAGCTCTACCCAAGATACACAACCTGTCCCAACATTTTACACCGACCACACCGGGTCCACATATGGATAAAAATGAGTAAAATGGCCACTTGGGCCCATACATCAATACTCACAAAATATATCCCAACCAACTATATTACATGGTTTAAGAGTTAATGAATCACTCTTAATTCAAACATATATTAAGATTTACAATTTTAAAACATGTTTTACAAAATGAAAATGCCAGTGCCACAACTGCTTTTCTAAACGCATTCCTAGCGTAGCGCCGTCCTCCCACAGACACTCCCGTACCTAAAATAATGATCCTCGACAGGTGAGCAATGCCCAAGAGTGAAAATTTCCTACATGGGTTACTTCTCCCTCCCCACCTAAGGCACATGTCATGGCAAACAATCACACTCAAGCAAATACATGATCATACTCTGAATGTCTACATACATGCCTAATCCCATGTCCCAGTCCTCACCGACTCTCACACATGCCTAAGCCAAATGCAAGCAAAAATATAATTTTCAAAACAAAAGCTTTTTGTCCTCGAAAACTCACTACCGGCTTCGATAAATATACTGACTCACCCTCTGCCGAATTGTCGGATCATTTTCCGAATAAATATGGGTCACCGGTATGAACTTTTGACCACTTCCAAGGCACCGAAAATCATCCTTGAAATTCCTTTCACAACCATTTTCACTTTTCTTTTCATTTTCGTGTCATGCACTCACACCTATCGTTCTAGAGTGTCTCGATGCATATGGAATGAATTATGCCAATTCCAAAATATTCATGCTAATATATTTTACATGCATATATTAACATAATTAATTCACATAATTCATATTATTCAATTCACAATCAATAACACAAAAATTAGCTCATATGGGCTAATAAATCCAAGAATTCATTTCAATCACTCAACACAAAAATCACACAAGAATCACTTGAACAAGGAAACCCCGGGTTGGCACCGTTCACGACCACACAGCAGATTTCCTCCACGGCTCAAAAAGATTTAAACCGAAACACTAGCCTTCCAGCCTCAACAACCTCATCCATAAATGGCTCTACCAAAGAATAAACCAAGTAGGAAAGATCCCTACCTCTCGGAGTTGCCTGAACTCCATTAAAATTAGTGTCCACGCTGTGAGCTCTCGCCAGACCGACTTTGCTTCTTGTCTGTCAGAATCGAAGGTCCGAACGCCTAAAATATAGGAGAAGTCAATCTTTCTTTCTAAAATCTGAAACCCCACTCATTGCACGATTTCCAAACTCTTTGGTTAAAACTATTCTCCTTTTGTCTTATTCATTTAACTTTTCAATAATTCCATCCATGTCCCTGCTTGATTTTGACACATGGCTTAATCTAAGCCATTCATCTCATCCTCACTAATCATAAACATGTGTCACATGGGTACATTTAGTAGTGACTTTGTCACATCACACGTCTCTTACAAATGCTTACAAGACCCGACACCCTTGGAACGAAATCTCGAATATTATCTCGAATTCTATTTTTTAGCTTATATTTCGTGAGACGATTCCAATGGTGAAGTCCGTTTCGTCATCCGAGATCTAGAAAAATTTCGGTTTTTTACCGAAATTACCATTTTACCATATTTCAGAAAATTAGAATTTTTTCGGGTTTTACAGGAATTAAGTGAGTTCAAACATTAAAGTAAATTATAATATATGCAGTAAAATATAAGAAATATTAAAATATACAAGCATTATAAAATATATGGTAAAATATTTACAAACATAAAACATTAGAAGAATCAGCATAAGCACAAAGTCAAATACAATATAAATATAAGAATTAGTACAAGTTGAAAGTAGAATAAAGAACCAGCAAAAAAAAAATATCACAATTACCTGTCCAATAATACAAGAATTAGCAAAATAAAATCTAACCAACATTCTAAGTATTAACAAAATGAATCAAAATATTAATATGAGAAACACATGATGCTGATAAGGCTAAGTAGATTAATACGAGAAGGTAGGAAATGTGTAACGATAGAGAGAGTGATAAATAGCTAATGATGAAATACTAAACAAAAGGACTAAGGAACATTGGGGCCATGAGAGGCAAATGTAAGGACAAAAGGGCATTAAATAACAAAAAAAAAAATCAATCTCTCCTTCCACCGAAACACCATACAATCAATAACCGATGGTCTTCTTTGAAATCAAATATATATATATATATATATATATATATATATATATATATATATATATATATATATATATATGATTGGGTTTAAAAGCAGGCTTCGTGCCCACCCCTCAAGTTCCGAGAAGCAAGATTAAAAGAAGAATTAATTGTTGTGCCTCGCAACGGCTCCGGCTCCCGACGCAGCCCAACGAGCCTGGGGCCATCCTCCCAAAATATAAAGAGAAAAGCCCAAAGAACCCATATCCTATAAATCGAATCGAATCTCCACCAATAAGGGAAATAGGATAATTCCCAATAATTGCTTTCTAATTATCCCTTATTAATCTGACAGCGATAAGGAAAGAAAATCCCTCATCCAATAAGAGAGAGTCCGTATCACCATCCAATTGGGAAAGTCACCCACTATAAATACTAGGCCACCCCATCTGCAAAGGTACGCACTCATGCACGTAAACCCCCATTCCCTTGCCAGCTTGATCTCTCTTCCCCGTAAAGAACCTGACTTAGGCATCTAGCTGCGAACCCGCGAGCCCCGCCGATCCTTTTACTTTGTTTTTGCAAGAGGAGTCCCACGCACGGAGTCGGCCGGACCTACCGAATCCAAAGCATGCTCAAGCCCGCTTTGGTTGAAAAGCATCATCACTTCGTGTCGTCTGGGAACGATAGCCTTTACAACAAAGTTCGATCTCTTAAGACCGCGTATCAACTCGTAATACAAGGTGAGCCACGCCAATCCCCCAAGAATGCAAGACCGGCAAGGCAACGTAGATAGCCGACCTCCTATAGGCTCGCTGGAAACTATACACGATAACACAAACAAGATGGAGGCACTCCGTCTCACCAACCAACACTTGATAAGGGAATTAGAGCAACTCACCAGACAGATGCAACACCCGCAAGAAGTGCGACAGGCTCAAGAAGGTCACACACACCCCTCAGAAGAATGTGCCCACACCCCCGCCCCGAGAGGCGTAAATAGAAGCAGCATCCACCGAGCTGGGGCACGAGCCTCGCTAACCCCGCAGAGAAGCGCAACGGCTAAATACTTGGGAACATCTAAGCAATGAACCAACTCCTCATCAAGAAGGAACGGGGAGAGCGAATATGAGTAGAGGTTCAAGGGCATCCAATGAGCTCAACCACATGAAGGAAGTCGTAGCTACCGAGCCTGCACTCTATGGACACCCTGGTGCACCAAACTAAGTCCCCATTCACAGCCGAGGTGCTACATTTCCCCCTTCCAGCAAAGTTCAGGATGCCGCAAATAGAAGCGCCAGAACGAAGGATCCCTGGTCACCATCTTAATACTTATAAGAACCAGACGTGGAGTCGCATGGATATCAAGACCCCCTCAGATACAGAGCCTTCGCTATCACGCTAAAAGGCCCAACATTGGCTTGGTTTAACAGGCTCCCACCATCGCCGTTTCCTTCATTTGGGGAGCTCTCCATCGTGATTCATCTCCTACTTCATTGGCAGTGACATACAGAAGCCGAGTTACCACTGTCGTCCATAGCCAGTAATCCTTACAAGAAAGCCCGAGGTCTTATGTCCGGGAAAGGTTCAACGCCGAGTCACAGGCGTAGATGTTCCGGTATTTAGTAGTTCGCCATCACCACCTTCATATCATTGGTTAAGAGTACGCCAAGACTTAATGTTCTTCATCCCAAAGAACTCTCGTGCAAGCATGGTCAAGTGCTCGCAAAGCAGAAGTACATTAACGCGAAGAAACCTCATATCCAAGAGAGGAAGCTTCAACCCACAAAGGAGAAAAGCAGGATCGACAAAACAACGGAGCAAAGCCCTAGAGACAAAGAGACCTGAGACAGATCCCAAGAAGGACAGAGAACGCTCCCTAAAGAGGAGAGGGAGCCGAGACCGCCTAGACCACCTCACTCAGCTACTGAAGAATCTTCACCTCTAGCTCACCCCACAGCCACGTATCACAGTCTTACGCGAGGTACAACATGAAAATTTCGAGATGGCCATCCTGCATGAGGACTCGACCTAAATAAAAAGAGATAACACTGTGATACCGTGAGGTTCCATAGGGACACTCTGCACGAATCCGACACAAATTGCATACAAATTTTAGGAAGGAAATAGGAATTGATCTCGACGCCAGGTATCTTTGTCTCTACATAGCCTCCGATGTCGAAACGTGACGCAACACCACCACCCTAAGAGCCAACCCCAACTCAACACCAATAGCTCCCTGGGAAATCCATGTGATCTCAGAGGATTTGCAAGAGGTGGGAGTCCAAATTTCAAATGCAGCTGCTCATTCAGATAGTATTAGGTCAGGAGAGATAATGGAGGTGCAAGCAGTGTCCAAACTCCCTCGACTTGACACCACCATAACCTTCTCGAATTCAGACCTGGAAGGATGTCAACACCCACACGACGACCCACAAAGGATGCGGCGCCAGAGCTAACAAAACAATCCACTGCCGTGTCCTGGTCGACAATGGGAGCCGAGCCAACATCATCTGTGATCGCTCACAAGACGTGGCACTAAGGGAGAAGCCGGAACCGGGCCGTACCACCGCGAGGATTCTCTCGAGAAAAAGTGCTACCTGGGGTCAATACGCTTAGTGCTCACTTGGGGACCCCATGCCGTGCAACGACGATGCAGATTTCTCATAGTACGCTCACTTATAACGTGTTATCAAGGTGTCTCTCTCAATGCTATAAAGGTCATCCTTCCGCTTTATCACATAGACTGTTCCCCACCACAAACGGAGTAGAATGGTTCGAGAGACTACCAAGGTACAAAGGAATGTTACTCTACATCAATGAAGCAAAAAGCGGTCGACAACATATACGTGGACGAACTCGACATGCGAGACGAGGTGAACACTCGACCTGAGCCCTCGGAAGAGCTGGAGCCTATACAGCTGGACGATCACCCTGAACACCTCGCCTATGTTGGTTCCAAGCTCGCGGAAGACCTCAAAAGCCTCCTTATCCGCTTCTCAAATGTAATGCTGATGTTTTCGTGGAAGTAGATGGCTACCGGAGGGATTAACCCCACAATCACTACGTACTAAACGCGCCTCGCGTCCTTCAAACCGGTTAAGTAAAAAAGAAGAAGTTTCACCCCATAAAGAATAAAAACGATTAATGAGAAGGTCGACAAGCTCCTCCAGGAAGGTGCGATCAGAGAAGTGGAATACCCTGAATGGTTGGTCAACGTCGTACTCGTCAAAAAAGCGAATGGCAAATGGCGACTCTGCATCGATTTCACTGACATCAACTGAGCATGCCCAAAAGATAGTTTCACTGGACGACCTCAGCAGACACCACACCGGCCATGAACTCCTCACTATGATGCTCCAAATACAACCGGGACAAGACGGATCCCAACTACCAAGAGAAGACCTCATTTGTCACAAGGACCTATTGCTATCTAGTAATGCCTCGACTAAAAATGCAGAGCTACCTACCGTAGGTTGCAAACGTGATGTTCCAAAGACAAATAGGACATCTATGGAGGTATATATGGGACGACATGTTAGTAAAATCAACTACTACCGAGCTCCATACTTCATCCGGCCGAGGCATTCCGTGATCTCGAAAAAGTACAACATGAAGTTGACCACCAAATGCGCCGAGTCTCACTTAAAAATTCTCGTTTTATAGTCAACAACCGAGGAATAGAGGCAAACCTGCATAAGATAAAGTCAGGCTCACATGCCGCCGCCATCAAACATAAAAGAAGTCCAACGCCTAACTGGAAGAATAGCCGCATTGAGTCGTTTTGTGTCCAAGGTCAGCGATAAGTGTCAGCCCTTCTTCCAAATTCTAAAAAGCTTTCCACGGATGCACGCCATGGCCAGGCATTCACGCGCTAAAACTTATCCGAGCTCTCCCCCATCTCCGGTAAGTCCCTCCGAGGGAGCTCCTTACTCAGACCACCATTTTAGATTTCAACCAAGATGTCCCGGTCAAAGACAAAGGCAAAGACCTGGGCCTACTATTGCACCCGAAGCCTGGTGAGGAGCAGAGGAAAGGTACCCAAAGATGGAAAATTATCTGTACGGTAACCGCAGCCCTAAAACTCCTCCCTTACTTCCAAGCTCATACCATTGAAATCACAACAGAATATCCAATGAAGCAAGTTCTACACAAACCGTAGACCTCCGAAGATCATGAAGGGCCATAGGAGCCGAGCTGAGTCTCGACATCAAATACAAACCGAAAATCAAAGAATAAAGGCATACTGCGTACTTCATGAATTCACCTCAACGCCCGACCTCGGGGCAGATTTGGAGGCCGCCCATAGATGGAGCCGCTAATGCTCAAGTGGGAGTGGTGCGGTTTAATTTTGACCTTCCATGATTGATATTGAGTATGCGAAGATTTGGGTTCCGAGCCTCCAAAACGGCCGATATGAGGTCAGCTATAACTAGGCTTAACTCGCCTATCCCATGGAAGTTGATCAACTAGAGGAAATAATTCTACCTGGTGGTAAACAAATAAGACTCCTCACGGCCGCAGGCTTAAAATGATCCGGCACCAAGAAGGTACATGAATTACGAAGAAGTTCTTATGAGTCTCAGACGTGACACATACCAAAGAGCGTAGAGAATTTGGCGAGCGTGATGCCCTAGCAAACCGGCAACAACCTCCCCAAGAAGACCCCATTAGACCGACACCTGCCGAGCACATTCTCGTGAGTCCGTATCTTGCAATGAAGAGATTCCGTCATATCCGAGCCGAGCTGAATGGACCCCATTTGGGACTACTTAATAGAAGGACTACTGCCAAATGACCCGAAAGAGGCATCTAAGCTTAGGTCGAGGTCTGCCAAGTTCACTATTCCTCGAGGAACCCTTTATAAGCGAGGTTTTTTCACACCCATCTTCAAGTGCATTGCAAGGGAAGACGCCAACCACGCAATATAAGATACGAGGCATATGGAAATTACATCGTAGCCCGTGCATCGCGCGTGAAAAGTCTCGGTGGGGTACCATCGGGCCCACAATGCCAGAGACGTATCAGAGCCGGGTCGGCAAAGTGCAGTCGGTCGTGAGCACTAAAATTTCATCTCCCATCCGCCACCGACATCGCCATAAGCCCCGCCTTTTCAACAATGGGGTTAGATATATCGGGACCCTACCCACCTGGCGGCCAATGCAAATTTATCAGTCGAGTAGCAATATTTCACCAAATGGGCAGGTCGAAGCCCTTGGCTACTATCACGTAACGTATAAAAGAACTTCGCTTTTGGCCGCCCATAGTATGCGTGTGCTTGGTATCCCGAGAGCCCTGATATTAAACAATGGGAAACAATTCGACAATCCTAAGTTCAGGGATTTCTGTGCCGAGCTCGGAATCAGGAACTACTACTCGTCCCCAGCTCATCCGCAATCCAATGGACAAGAAGAAGTCACCATCAGAACCCTTAAAGCCGCATTAAAGACCAAGTCGAAGATTTGGTGTTGAAATGGGTAGAATACTCCCTAGGTGTTACGGGCGCACGAACCACACGCTGAAGTCGCTTGAACTCCGTGAGACCTCATTCGCTCTAAATTGCACCGAGGCGGTAAAGACCGGCAACGATTTTACCAATGTGATCTCGCAGCCTCAAGTAGATTAGCCCACAGAGCCTCGCACTCTTCGCCTCTTAAGCTCAACTCCGTCAACTAAGGTCGAGCCTGTGGAGCCACCCACCAGCAGATTAGCCCACTGAGCCCCACAGACCAGCCAAGAGCTCAACCGCTCAACTAAGGCTCAGAGCTCAGAGCCACTACCAGCAGACAGGCCTACCGAGCCTCAAAGCAGCCTCATCGTCAAGAGCTCAACCGCTTAGAAAAGGCTATATACAAGGTGAATCACGTAGCCGCTCAAATTTCAGCACATTAGCCCACGAAGCCTCATCGGCTAAGTTTTCAAGACCTCAACCGCTCGACTAAGGCCTTGTAACCTAGGAGCTAGGTCAGCTCAGACAGAGCAGTACAAGGAACACAATTGGGGGTAAAGCGAAGAGATAGAAAGGGGATATTCATTAAGTATCAAAGCCAAGAACGACGTTACATATATCTCGGGTGGAAAGCCCAAGGTCGGCCAAAAAACAAGTAGAATTATACATGGAGGCTTAGACGTCAGGCACAGGGTTAGGAGCAGAAGGTGAAGAAGGAGAGCTGCCTCGCCTGGCAAATTCGCTCTCTAGAGCAAATGAGGAAAGGACTTTCCGCCTCCTCGCTGGAAAATCAAAATTAAGGTCCAAGACCTGGAGAAGGGCATGAACCCTCCTCTGAGTTAAGCCATCCAAAGCCCACTGAGTGTGCTTCGCCCTCAAACTTGCTATCGCTTCCGTCCCTTTGAATGACCCTGTGAGTTTCGCTCTCTAAAGGTCCCCGCACGCATGGCACTCATCGGTCAAGCCGCTCATCAGCTCTCAAATTCTTCGAAACTTCAGAGCTGGGCTTTTGCCCAAAGAACATTGCTTTATTACGCATCTCATCTTTAGCAACTTGCAGCTCTTCCCTGACACCCACACTGCTTTGGGGTGCTTGTAGTCTTCCCGACCAATTCGTAGCCTCATTCAGCGCCCGTGCCCCCATCCCCTGCCATCCCCCGCTCATCTTGCAACAGAACCCATCCTCGACCTCCTTCGCAGCCTCGCCTCTAAGAACTCTTAAGCCTTCTGCCTTCTTTACCTCGTCCACACAGCCATCGGCAGCCTCAGGCTCCGACTTGGAGCTTCACGGCTTCCTCCGTTTATATTTAACTGAGTCTGTAGTTCAAATTTCGGGCCAGAGGTAAGAGAAGCCACTCTAGCTTTATAGGCTCTGGCGGCTTTGACATGACCCTCGTTTAGTCTAGTCCTTTTCGCCAAACTCTTCAGATGGGTAGTCTCCTGCCAATACCCAACATAGAGTCAATGCGTAACTCAAAACCAAGATAAAGGCAAACAAATAAAGACACAGGAGCTTACGGAGGCAACCCCCTAGAGTGATAGAGCCAAAGCCTCCTCGATAGGCAGGGCATCCAACCTCTTGAGATCAGAATCCCTGAGGATGGATGAGATCGTGCCAACTGCAAGCTCCGAATTGGAAAGCAAGGAATCTTCATCTCCGTCAGCTCCGAGACGCTCCCTCTCCAAGTCTTCTGGTATTGAAGGAGGAGGCTCAGCGCTCTGCGTAGGAGGACTCCAAATTGAGATAGGCATAACCTCCAACGGAGGCTCAAATGTTCCTCCCCAAGGTCCGCCTCGCAGCAGAGGCGCAGTGAGGTCGCGAACTTGGCTTCCTGCAGACCCCCTGGCCGCAGAGATGGCAATGCTCGCCCCTGCACTTGGGCGTAGGCAGAGGGTGATGAAGAGGACGTCCCCAACCCTGAGTGCTTTGAATTCTGGCCGACGGCTTTTCCCAAGGAGTCCCGAGACTTTCGCTCTCACACACCCGAGGCCTCCCCACAACGCCTCCACTGCAGCTTGGAAGCCTCCCTTAGTGGGCTTGACAAATGTGAAGCCTCCCTGTGGGAGAACTTCATGACAAATGAAGGTGAAGGCCTTAGAGTAGAAGGCTGAAGACTTCGAACCCGAAGACCCCTAATGTCCGACCCGATGAGCTCCTGAGTAGCACGCGGAGACACTCACAACTTCCGCTTCACGTCCATGTCTTCAGGGCTAAGGTTAGGACGAATACTTGAAGAGCGCACAACTAATGCAAAGTTAGGAATACCCTATAATCTGTGAAGGTCAGACCAAACTAAAACAAAGCAGCTTACTTAAGATTCCCTGAGCGATCCAGACAATCGAACACCCAAAGGTGTCTTCCCGGTCATTGATTATACTCCCAAGCAGCGGCCACCGAAAAAAAAAAAGTGTTGCTCCTTCCAATGCCGTGGAAGATCGAGATCCGAGATGATCAGCGGAGCGTTGGAACGCTTAGATAAATAAAAAAAGCCCTCAGCGGCTTCCTTCACGTTGAAGAGGTCCAGGAGCAGAGCTATACTGGGAACACCCAA
This sequence comes from Tetrastigma voinierianum, assembly GCA_016808115.1. Classification (NCBI taxonomy): domain Eukaryota; kingdom Viridiplantae; phylum Streptophyta; class Magnoliopsida; order Vitales; family Vitaceae; genus Tetrastigma; species Tetrastigma voinierianum. The sequence continues at coordinate 113,907 of JAEQBH010004954.1, forward strand.
GGCCTTATCCCTAAAGACAACCAACAACCCAACCAAAACACCCTAGAAGTTGGGAGAAAGCTGAGAAGGCGTAAGTTGAAATGTCAGAAACCCTTATAAAGGATGTAGAGGAAAACTGAGGCCATTTCAAAGGCCACCTCAAAAAGCACACCATCTTAGGCACTCAACATAGAGGTCAATACGTCGGGGAGCCCAAACTAACACTCCAAATCGGGGCCTATATCGCCTTACAAGATTTCCAATAAAGGCTCAACCTCAGATCCCCACTGTGGCTGTCACTCGCATAGCTTGACTTCGCTTATTCCGACCAACAGATGAATCTCATCAATCGTACTTTGCCTTTACCCAAGGGGGAAGGAGGTTCCCTTGGCGCATCTCGAAGAACAACCATGGCTAAACAATTAGACTCACCACCCCTCCGCCCTGAACCAGACTCCGTAGAGAAGTCACCCCCTATACGCAAAGAAGAGGAACGACCAGAACCCATGGGAATACACGAAGTTGGACAAAAACCTAACCAATCTAGCCCTAACGCCCCGCAACACCTCTCGAAAAGACAAAGAAGGAAAAAGACGACGTGTCCTAGAACATAACGGCTGTGATCACCCCAAGCAGTGGTATTACAAAGCACCAAAAGAAGTTCGACAATGATCGACAAGTTTCAAGAAAAAGAAACCTAACTCGCAGAAGGAAAAAATTCTTAACATCGTGAGGAGCACAATGTTAACGGGTCGAAGATGTTCTAAAAGAAACCGAAGAACTAGTATAAATAGCGTGAGTTCGAAAAGTCATCATTACCACAGGACGCTTGACGTCGACAAAACCCTAATTATGGAAGTCACACCCGATCCTAGAAACGATACAGCTCTTGCCCATGCTCGCTGTAACCAAGGACTGAGGGGCAACTAATTGGGTTTAAAAAGTAGGCGCGCAGGCCCACCCCCCAAGTCCGAAAGCAAGATTAAAAGAAGACCAATAAACAGACCTTAAGAAACGCCCGGCCTCGACGCAAGCCTCAACTGGAGCCCGCCCATCCTCCAAAATGGCATCGCGGTAAGGCCAAGAACCCATATCCTATAAATCGAATCGACCCCACTAATAGCGAATGTGATAATTCCCAATAACTGCTTTCTAATTATCCCTTATTAATCTGACAGCGATAAGGAAAGAAAATCCCTCATCCAATAAGAGAGAGTCCGTATCACCATCCAATTGGGAAAGTCACCCACTATAAATACCAGGCCACCCCATCGGTGAAAGGTACGCAGACTTACGCATAGAAAGTTCATCTCTAAGCGCTGATCTTCTTCCTGAAGAATCGACTTAGGCATCTAGAAATGGGCCACGCGAGCCCCGCCGATCCTTTTTGTTTCTTGTTTTTGCAGAGGAATCCCACGTACGGAGTCAGTGGACCGACCCAACGAATCCAGCACGCTCAAGCCCAGTTCCGGTTGAAAAAGCATCATCAATATATATATAAAGATCAAGCATTAAATGTCTTTTCATCCAATAAATGACAATTGTGAAACTTTACCACACGAAAACCAAGCTTAGACTTTGAAAGCAAAGAAAAACAAATCTCCAAATACTAATGCTCAAGTTTCGATGCTAATATAAAATAAAAAGAAAATCTCAAATGTTTCCAACCTCCCTCTAACCGCTGTATACAAAACTTCGGGCCCACCAATTTTTCTACATCAGTACTATCTAATGATTCTCAACAAATTAATGAACTATCTAACATTCTCTAAATATATTAAAAGAAACTCATCAAACAATGCATAGATAATCAATCATTAAAAAAAACGTAGATTTGATAAATACCTTGTAGCTGTGTTAATGGTGCCCTCCTTCCTTCCAAGCAGCTTCCCTCCCCTAAAAACCCCAAATGTCGATTGCTACTCCCAAAAGAAAAATCTCCTCTTTTTTACTGGGCCAAGCTTCCCTTCACTTTGTTTTCTTCTACTAGAATCTCCCTCTCCTCAAACCCTCAAAAGATCCCTTTTATATACTAAAGACAAAAAGGAAACCCTTGATGGTCGCCACTCGCATATTTGGGGCTCTACTACATGCAATCCCTTTAAGGATTCTAGTATGCTACCAAGTTTGTATCAAGTTACTATAAATCAATGATTTAAAATTGGATCGACTCGATCGATCTAACCGTCGACCGCGGAACTAGCAACAAATCGGTTTAATTCAGCGATAAAACTCGTTTTCTTTTTAACCTGCTAGAACTCTAGTTGAATCTGGCCACACCAACATTTGAACCGGGATCAAACCTGGGCGCATTAATCGATTGAATAAGTCAAACTACTATAATTATTTTTATTTTTAATAATATATTAATCATTTATTTATGACATCGACTAATCACGGTTTAACCGCTTCGCTGAATCCGAATCGTGAATTCCAGAATTTTTGGTTTTATTCACGGTCCGTTATTGAAACATCGCTATAAATGTAGTGGATTACGATTATATAACTTGAATTACTTGTTGGCCTTGTGGATATACTAATTCTACTTGTTACACAAATGCCCCCAAGTTTTGTGTGATTATCCCACACTTTGTCCCTACACCTAAAGTTTACTTTTGTAGTCACCCATAACCATCCCGTTAAAAAAAGTCACAATAAAGGTAGAAACTCTGACACATGTATGGTGTTTAACATGGTTTTAATAGGTATTTGTCCAAATGAGGTGTGTTAACTGAGGCTACTGGCAACGCTATAAGTATCTTGAATCGAAAAGTTTAGGCTAAAGCTAATATTATTACTTATGAAAAAAATAATATATTAAAAATGATATCTAAATTGAAAGGAAAAGAACTTAGAAATTATTCAAGATAAAGAATACAAATTCATAAATATACCTTTTCACACTTATAAGGGAAAATATTTTCATATGAATTAACATATTTTCTCTACCAAAACCAATGTTTCAAAAGCCGAACTGATGACTAAATCGAAAGTTATCTGGCTCACTTGCTCACTGGTTGAACTGACGGCCGAACTAGTCGGGAACTGGACATGTCATAAATATAATAAATATATTATTAAAAATAAAATAATTATAAATATATTCATTGGTCTAACCCATCACTGGTCCGGCCTAACTCGTTTGCTCATCCGTTCAAAGCATCGACCATCCGGTTCAAAGAAAACCGGTTTTAACCTTTGAATAGGACCGATTTTGCTGCTAGTTCATAGTCCAACCGGTCTAATTGGCCAATCCAGTCCGATTTTTAAAACATTGACCAAAACACTAATTATGTGCTATGGATTATCATTTGTTTGGAATTAGGTCATTTTAATTATTGGATTCCTAACTACTAAATAATTTCTCATGTTAATTTATATTAAAGGTTATTATTATGAAAGCCGCACAAATCTTCTATGTTTTCTCCGACACCATAAATCAATTGCTATTTAATTAGAAGAAGTTATTTTCAACATGGAAAGGTAATTGTAGCTTACTATAGGCTAGAAGTGAATCTTGAGAGGTCATCTTATTCTGCCTTAATGAATGGTAATAGGATAAGATTTCCATCGGGTCATGTGAGTAAGAAAAAGACTTATAGCCTATTACCAAAGTATCAAAAGAACTGATTTAAGGCTTGAGCTGAGTATAATCATGTTCGGGCTCAAATTTGTGTCAATTCAAGATCACTGCTTAATAAACTGACATATTCAAGCCTAATCCACATAACACCTAATTTGACCCGCTTAATTATTATATTAATTAATATTTAACTTAATAACCCATTTATATATATTATTTCAGGTGGACGCCTCTCTCCTCATTGGGCCCGTCGACCAATTCACAACCTCGCGGAAATCTATACGTCTCGTATCACGAGACATACACCTGAGTAAAATGGCCACATTAGTTTACACGTCATACTCTTCAAAATATATCCAACCAATTATATTATATGGTTCAAGAGTTGATTACACTCTTAATACAAACATAAACTAAAATTTAAAGTTCTAATACATGTTTTACAAAAGATAACAAAGCCACAGTCTGGCTTTCTTCTCAAACGGCCTCTAATGAGTGTCGCTTCCGGACGCTCTGTACCGAACAATATTCCTCGATTGCAGGAGCTATTGCCCAAGAGCGAATTACCCTAAATGGGTTACTTCCCACCTAAGTGCACATGTAATGATTCAATGTAAACACACACTAAAGCAAACACATGATCTTACTTGAATGTCTACATACCCAATCCCATGTCTCGAGTCCTCACCGACTCCCTCACACTTGTCTAAGCCATGTATGAGAAAATACCGTTTTCAAAACAGCTTTGTTCCTAAACACACCAATGAAGCTCAGAAAATATCGACTATCTCTTCTGTCTGTCGAATATTTCTCCGAAATGCTCATGGGTCCGCCCGAGATGAACTCGCTGGACAACCTCCAAGGCAATTCTTCGTAAAATCTCCGCCGAAATCTTTCATAACATTTTCGCTTTGTCATTTCATGTCATGCACTCACACCTAATTTCCTAAACCACATGGAATGCATTATGCCATTTCAAACCAATTATGCTAATATATTACATGCGGCTATATTAACATAAATTAAATCACCACATCATGTTAACACCTCAAATTCCATGCATTAACATACTAAATTCCACACAATTCAAGCCATTCATCTTAGCAAGATTTCATGCAAATAACACATGGAGACTGTCCAATCACTGCAAAACGATCTGCTTACCAGCCCTAGTGTGTCCCAGCAAATGCCATCCGCGGCAGCCCAAACATCAGCACGTCCACTTTGTGAAACCAAAATCCATAATACTCGAAATCATACACACCAAAAAATATACTTACAAAAGATAAATCATCACACAAATCACCAAAAAACAATCCTACATCAGCCCAAACGGGTTCAACATATTCCAACAATTCGGTCCCAAGTTTTCGGACCGATTAAATGGCCACCCACGGCCTCAAATCAACCAAATCATTAACAAAACACTTAAACAATGGGTAAATCAAGTAGAAGAAAACCCCTACCTTCCGAAGTTTGTCAAAACTCCCCAAAATTATCCACGCAGAAATTCCTCTCGTCGTGTTAACTTTGCTTCGTCTCTCCTGAAACTAAACTACCCAATCACGGAATTCAGGAGGAGATGGTAGAGCCTTTATCTCTCAAAACCTCAATCTTTCTCTCTTTCCTTTCTCTCAGCCTTCGCTCCCAAACTGCAAAGGTCGAGCTTGTTCAAGACGTGACAAGCCGATCATTCTCTCAATGCCACATGTCCAACTCTAAGTGGCTCAGGATTACACCCTATCCCTTATCTATATCTACTGAGATTTTCTCACCCACCCAAGATGATGCCAATGCTAGTTCCATGTGAGCCCCACTGAGCTCAATGTTTGACTAGCTCACGACACACATGGTGCCTTTCGTCACCACAAGGTGCCAAGTAAACCTGTACTACCCCATCGTTTCAAAAAACGCGGGAATTCGACTGCCCCTGAATCACTAAATTCGACATGGTAGCTAGATTTCGCGAGAAGATTCCAACGGTGAAGTCCATTTCGTCATCCGAGATCTAGAAAATTTTCATATTTTTACTGAAATTACCGTTTTACCCTTTTCCAAAAATTTTGAATTTTCCCGGGTTTTACAATTTGTGTTAAACATTGATGAATTAGTTATAAGTTATATTATTTTAAATTATCAAATTAATAAACGAGTTACACGTGTTTTATCGTAATACACGATTACTAATTGGGTCATGTTTGAATTTGCTATTTTTGACCCGTTTATTATCTATGCCATGTCTTAAAGGATTTAATACTATAAAACTTGTTATTTACACAACCCGCAAACACGAACTACCACCCTTGACATAGACTTAAAAAAGGCAACAAATAAAATGAGTTTTAATAGTTAAACAACATTTTATATCAGTGATATTCATTGAGGCTACTTAGGAGCATGATATGTCCATTGTTGTTAAGATAATATGACTTTGACGATTAAGACTAGAAATGTTTGATCGGGAATACCTAACAAACCCATGTTCAATGAAATATCAAAATAATATTTCTACCCTAACTAGAGTTTGAATGGACATTATGTGTTAGAACAAGATTCATTGCAAAAGGTGAACAAGATTCCTTAAAACAGTTGAATAAGATTCTCTAGTTAAAAGCTAACCATGTTTTTGTAGTGTTTCGAACAAGATTCCATAAGAGCTTGGTACAAGATTCTTAAAATCTGAATAAAATCCCCTATCAAAGCTTAACAAAGAATCTCAGAAAAGTTAAATAAAATTCCTATAAAACCAATGAGATTTCTATAAAGGTTTCTAACAAGATTCCTTGTAAAGGTGAATAAGATTCTCCACAAAAGCTGAATAAAATTTTCTGCAAAACTGAACAAGATTCCTTATAACATATGAATAAGATTCTCTGCAAAAGTTGAATGAAGTTTCCTACAAAAGGTGAACAAGATTCCTTGTAACAGCTAATAAGATCTGGGCCAAGTGCCGAATAAAGTTTCCTACAAAAGCTCATAGCGATTCCTTGTAAAGCTTAATAAGATTCTCGCAAAAATTGAATAAGATTCCAACAAAGCTCCACAAGACCTTATAAAGTTGAATAAGATTCCTTGCAAAAGCTCCATAAGATTCCCTACAAAAGCTTAATAAAGTTTCCTACAAAAGCTGAACAAGATTCCCTGTAGGATAAAACCCTACCTTATGGAGTTTGTCGAAAACTCCCGAAACTGGTGCCCACGTGTAGTCATAGATGTGTAGAACCACTTTGCTTCTTGGCCCGAAGAAATCCGACGGTCCGATCGTCCGGGATCTTAGAGAGAAGGTGTTCTCTCTCTCTCTAAAAATATGAAAACCTAACTTTCTGCATCTCTATTTCAACCTCTCACGTTTTGGTCTTCAAATTAAATGGAGAAGAAGACTATTTGAGTTTTTACTTCATTCTATTTACAATTTCAAAATTTCATCTTGTCCAATGTTGTCACTTATTTGGACACATGGCTTAATCTAAGCCATCCATTTCATCCCCTCTAATCTAAAATATGTCACAAGAGTATATGTAGTGGGTGACTTTTGTCACATCACATGTCGCTTACTAAGACCGGATGCAGGTCAAAACTGGAATTCCGACCTTTAATTCGACAAAATTCAATTCAGAGGTTTAGATTGCGAGACGATTCCAACGGTAGTCCGTTTCATCACCTAAGATCTAGAAAATTTCGATTTTTACCAAATTACGATTTTGTACTTTATAAAATTGAATTTTCTCAGTTCACAAAAGATACATGTTTTTAAACAGCATGATCGAGGGAAATCCATGTACTTGGATAAGGTGATAAGGGTAATCCAAGGAGCTACTTAGAATTGGACAAGTGGCAAGTGAGAGGACATCTCACTTGACTCCTCTATCTTCCCATCCCATGGGAGAGGCAGAGAGAGGAAGGCAAACCAAATTTTAGGAGAAGATTTGTGAGAGCAGAGGCCCCACCTTCCTCTCTAGATTCACTTTGGTCTGGACCACCTAGCTCCCACATGAGTGAAAGTCTTCCTCGTGATAAGAGCTACAAGCAGAGACCGTAATCGAAGTTTCGACAAACCCAGGTCTTCCTACTGCTATTTTCATCCTAAGGGCTGTGTGGAAGTCTTTCCCCAAGGGGAATGTTTGGTTGCATTTTGAACCAAGGGAAGTCACCTTATTTTTTATCATACGCATTAGCCAGAGTTTAGGACTGGCTTTTGGGTGGGAAAAAAAGGAAATTTGGCAGTGTGTTTTTCAGGTAAATTGTATCCACATCAATGAAATTGATGTTAGGCTTTTGAATTTCTCAATTTGGACCCCTGTAGCCCAAGTTATGGTCCTTTACTCGAATGTACCACCTCGCTGGGAGGTCACCAGTAGAGGTCACTGTTAGAGGTCAGCTCACTTCAGTCACCTTGCGAGTCAGCTTAGCTAGGTCAGTCAGTCACAAGCCGTCACTGACTAGATAGCCGCCAACAAGTAAATTCACTGTGTTAGGGTCGCCCATTGGCTCACTCACCCTTATGTGACTCCTGCAACTTTGGAAGGTCATAACTTCTTCGTCCAAACTCTGCTTTGGGTGTTCTTGGACTCTATGGAAAGCCCATTGAGTCAAGATTCCAGTCATATGCCTGTGGAGGGTAGTGGGTACTGGAACTGGCCGACAAGGGTAGGTCGGCAAGGCAGGTCAGGTAGGCTGGCCTGGTAGGGCTGCCACTCATGTGTGACCCCCAACTTCGGATGGTCATAACTTCTTCGTCCGAACTCCGTTTTGGGTGTTCTTGGACTCTATGGAAATCCCATTGAGTCAAGATTCTATACCTATGCCTATGGAGGGCAATGGGTGCTGGAGCTGGCCGTCTAGGGCAGGCCTGATAGGGTCACGAGTCGGCCGCCCACTCATGGGGACCCTAACTCTGACTGCCATACTTTGTCCGAACCTTGGTTCGGTGTTATTAGACCTCTATGGAAAGCTCCATTGAGTCAATATTCTAGCTTACAATGATAGAGGCGCAAGGCCGGAGTCGGCCTGCAGGGCAGCTCCAAGAAATGGCGGTAGTACCCACCCACGTAAGGGCCTCCAACTTCGACTTTAATAAATTTCTTCGTCCGAACTCCGCTTTCGGTGTTCTTGACTCATGGAAATCCCATTGAGTCAATATTCCAGCAATGTACCTGTGGAGGTAGTGGGCTCGAGCTGCCGCTAGGGCAAATGTGTAGGGTCGTTTACTCATGTGTGACCTAACTCGAATGGTCTGTACTTCTTCTGGTCCGAACTCCGCTGGGTGTTCTAGACTCCTATGGTTTTCCATTTGTCTAGATTCTAGAAATGTCTATGGAGGGAAGTGGGTGATCATAAACCTTAATTAAACCTGTGTTTTGCACCAAGTGTGTTGTTTGGTCATGTCAATGTAAATAGTTCGTTTTGACATGACCATTGGGACAAGATGTTGTAGTCGCTGTAATGGGTAGGAATTACCATGAATTAGCCTATGGAAGGTTGTAAATATTATTATGGTTTAGTCATGGATTATTGAATGCTAATATTTATGATATTCTATACATATATCAAAATACAAGTATATGAAATTTATATGCATATATGTCAGATGGATGTTCTTTTGGAACCAAACTCGGTTCATGTTTGTGAAGGGATCTTGAGGTACCTCTGATGGATCTAAGATCAGGACTTTGTTGTGTTATGACTTATTTGAATAACATGCAATGTGAAGAACAACATGTTAATGTATGCTATTGATATATTAACATGGGTTATATATGGATGTTAATTATATGTGTCGATTATAATTATCCATGGTATGTGAATGGTTCATGTAAAGTGTGCATCATACATGTAACATGAGAAATAGCAGTGACATTATCATTTCATGTGCACAAGAATATCGCATCGAGCCTGTGTAAGCATAGAAATCCGGGGAATTCACAATTCCCGTGAATGTGTGTGGAGCTCAAAACAGACAGTGTCCAATCGAGACTCGCGATGGTACAAAATGAAAATAAATATACGTGTCGCATAACAAGACGGGTAGATCCCCCAGGTGAAAGACCCAAATTTATTGAGGCGCCAGATATGACACCGACGGTGAAAGCCCGTCAAAAATGTTGGAAGGTGCAAGAAGATCACTATATCCAAAATCTGCGGGCCCACAAATGCATAAACACACAAAACCTTGATCAAATTAAATGACAATTGGGAGTTGTCCAATGGGTTACAAGTCTTAAAAACAAAAAGCTTTCGTTTTGAAAAAGGAAAAAAGGGTCATTGGGTGAAACACCAATGACAGGTTTTCACATATGGCAATTGCATTTGTGAGGGAGCTCATGAGGACTCCTGACATGGATAGGCTGAGTCACATTCATCTATGACATGCAGACATTCGTTAGGAATGCATATTTTCACTTGAATGTGTGTGTTTGATCACTGGCACACAACTTCAGCTGAGAGTGAACCCTTGTAGGAGTTATTCACCATCGGGCTTCACTCACCACTGGACCCCTTTCGTGTACATGAGAAGATTCAAGGCCCCTTCGAGAACGTGAGTACAAAGAAGGCCGTGTTGTAGCCTTGAGAAGCATTTTGTAAAATATATTAGAATAATCTAGCTTTTAATATATTTTAAGATAAAAGTGTATAAGAGTTACATCAAACTCTTATGAATTTTTGAAAGAAATGGGTTATTTGTAAGAAAATTATATTGTGGATAGGTCTCAATAAAGAGATATGTGAGTCATGACAGCAAAAATCTAATATCTATAGTTTTGAATTAATGTTGTTTAATCTTACTCCCTGGATAGTAAAGGCTACAAAAATAGATACGATACATCAATTACTATTAAGACAATGAAGATTTTATGAAAATTTGAATAAAATTTTTAACAAAATTTGAATAAAATTTATGTTAAAAAATAAATCTACAAAAGTTTTCGAATAAGCATTCTCCAGTTAAATAAAATTTGTTGTAAAAGCTTAATAAGATTATCTATGAAAGTTAAACAAGCTTAATGTAAGATTATCTGTAAAAATTGAACAAGATTATTTGAATTTTTTTTAATAAGATTCTTTGCAAAACTTAAATAAGATTTTCTGAAAAAGCTTAACAATATTCTTTGTAACACCTGAACAAGATTCTAAGAAAAAATGATTTAATAAAAGCTAAGTAATTGTTTTACAAAATTAAAATAATGAATTAAAAAAAATGTTTAGTAATAGAGGTTTGAGTTCATCTAGACTTCCCCATAGAAGGGGTTATTCAATAGGTTAAGAAGGTACAATTTGAGTACTCTATTACTAGACTTTTTTTTTTCTTTGATTAATTTATTTTTATATGTATATTTTTAGTTTGTAATTCAATTTATAATCTTGAAAGTAGATTTAGCAATCTTAGGGGGCGTTTGTTTCATATCAAATTTAATATAACTTTATTCTAATAGTTTCAATAGAATTAATCATTTAGTTGTTTGTTTTTTTCTAAAATCAATCTCAATTTTTATCTAAATTTTTGAGAAACAAATTTCAAATAAAATTTTAAAATACATAAGCTTATTACTACTTGAAACAAATCACAGAGATTCAATTGTGGCATTAAGTATATGATTTTCTATTTCCAGGCTGAGTCGCTTTTTTATTAATAGAAAAAAATATTCAAAAAAAAACATTCAGAATAAGTCAAAAGGCCAAATATTTTGGCTTTTTCTATTCAGCCAAAAATTCCAAAAATTCAACAATAAGTTATAAAAAAAGTTAAAAAAAACAAATATGTTTAATGCTGAAAGCAAATTGCTTTCAACAAAAAGCCAAAAAAACAAGCGCCTGACTCATACTCCAATGGATCAATTTGATGTAAGTCTTCAACAAATTCATGTGAAACAAATCACATGCTTATGCTTAAAATGTGGAGTAATATTAACCCTAATGATTTAAAGTATAAGGTTTGGAAGATAGGAAAATGTAAAGATCAAGCAAATTCAAATGTAATTTTATTTTTGTATATCTATATTATATTATAAAAATATATATATATGAAAGTGAACACTATTAGTATCAAAATAGGTAAAAGTCAATACAAATTCCAACAAATATTCTTATAACTTAGATTCATATTAGTATAATATGAATTAAAGACATAAAATGTCAACACAATTTCTTATAAAAATCTATTTCAATTCAATTTCTACAACAAACTCATGTAATCATTGTATTAGTCTAATGTGAATAAAAATTGTAAAATGTCAATAAAAATATATTTCATTCAAGTTTGAGAATAAACTTGTTATTATTAATCGTGATGAATAAAAATGAAATGTTAACAATAAAATTTAGTAAAATATTCCAATATATTCATCATTGTAATATATTTTGTAAAAATTATAAAATTATGATATAATGTTAACGTGAAGTTTCATTAACAAAATATGTTTTTTCATAATAATTGTAATACTAAAATATTAGTGATTATTCTTTATGATAAATTCAAAAAACAAAAAACAAAAAAAGAACAAAACATAGATTTATGATTTATGTGTACAAAATTTTAATGAAATTAATGAAAGATAAATAATACAAACTTACAATTTTTCTTCTTGTGTTTTTACTTCATTTTTTTCTTTGGTTTTGTTCCTTCTTTTAGTCTTCTAGCTATTTCTTTCTATTACATTCTTTTGTTTTCCCTCTTACACTATTTTAAATATGAGAATATCAGTGAAAGATGGATGGTAGAGAGCTATAAATTGAGGTAATTTTTTTAATCACATGCATTAAAAAAATATATCAAAATTTATTTTAAAAGTATATACAAGCATAGGAATTAACCTAATGGCTAAGGCTTTGTTCTAGCTAGGGGTAATCTTGATAATTTGTTTTAATCATATGCATTAAAAGATATATCGATATTTCCTCTAAAAGTATAAGCTTAGGGATTAACCTAATGGCTAAGGCTTTGATCTAGCTAGGGGTAATCTTGATCATAGTTCGAAACCCTTGGTTATTATTAGTCATAAGAAAATTTTACATCGATGAGCACAAAGTTACAAATAGTTAGTTTTAGAATAATTATTTTTAATAGTATTTTACTACCTCAATTACTCCTTGGACTCAATATTGATTTGTTTCTACATGACCATGCACTCAATTTAGACTTCACATCTTTAAGCAAGATAGTATATGGAATTCATTAATTGTGAGTTAATTTGTTTAAAAGGAGCTAAACTTATACTAGAAAAAAGGGTGAAAAAATTACAATAGATTTAGAGTTGGTGGCATAGTTGGCATTTCTTGAGTTTAAAATAGCTAAGATTTGGGTACATTTAGGTTTGCTTTTATGTTGAAAGCTTGACTTAAAAATACTTTATTTGTTAATTAATAATAGATGGTCATAAGTTAATTACATAGTCTCATTCCCATTAGAAATGAGGGGTGGTTTTTTGGCCTTCCTTGGCCTAAAATCACATCTCTCATCATTCGTCCATTCAGATCTGAGTTTTCTCCCTCGATAAAATGGTTTCTTCCACCTGATATAAGTTTTCATTTAATTTTTCTTTGTTGTTCTTATCGCCGACTTGTTGCTGCATGTGGTTATTCGTTGGTTTTTTGTGTAAGTGATTCAGACGACAGCGTTGCTTCTATCAGACAAAGAAGTCACATCAAACTGTATGTGGTTGTTCGTTGGTTTTTTGTGTAAGTAATTCGCATCACGCCGCTGTTTCGACCGACAGAGAAATCACATCAAATCGTCACAAGATGTTTCATCGACGTTTGAAATCTTAGATTCACGATATTAGATTATCCAAACTCGGTTGGCGGATCCGAACCAAAACCTAGGGACGCCCGTCTGAAGCCATTTATCAAATACATTTCATTAATATAAGCTGCTGTTTCAAATCTTATAGCTAAATTTCAATTAAAGTAATCCCATAAACATTTAAAATTCAATGCAATTCCTTTACAAAATATGCATTTAACCAAAATGGCATTTTATGTCGTTTACAACATAATATCCAAAATTGTATTCAGATATAGGTACAAAAATAATTTCGGAGTTGAACTCCTTTTGTTTACAAAACAATGTCATGCTAAAAATGCACGCATGTGGACTCCGCATACCCGCGGAACCTTCGAATGACTCGAAGCCTCGACCTTGGTCCTCTTCAATCACGCCTTTATCACTGGGTAATCGTGCATTGATAAAAACAATACGCTAAGCACTTTTATGTTTAGTGGTTCTATACCATTCTCTAATTCCATTTCAATTTAATACAAATCATGCATGTTATAAAACAATGCCTTATCAACCATTTTCAATGTTCGGTTTGAAATTTCACATATGAATATAGAGTCAACATTCACGACAGATTCAGTTGGTGAATCCTGTCCTGTTTGTCATTCAGTAGCAATGTGATTTTACATTCAATATTACAATCTCACATATGACTATAGAGTCAACATTCACTTTACGTATTCCGCCAGAATCCTCGTCCTGTTTGTCATTCAGTAGCAATGTGATTTTACATTCAATATTACAATCTCACATATGACTATAGAGTCAACATTCACGACAGATTCAGTTGGTGAATCCTGTTCTGTTTGTCATTCAGTAGCAATGTGATTTCACATTCAATATTACAATCTCACATATGACTATAGAGTCAACATTCACGCATGTGATTCGGGCCAGAATCCCGTCCCGTTTGTCATTCAAGAGCAATGCGGATTTCGCATTGAATAAATACTGCTACCCTCATGATTCCGACTCGCCAGGAATCCCACTGTCAGTCATTCAACACTTTTCAAATCAATTTACTAGAATGGAGTAATTCCACTTATAGTTCAAATAAATGCACACATGCAGTTATTTGACAAACATTTCCAATTCAATATTTCAATGCTTTATATTCCATAACTCAAATCGATATAAAGATTTTATAATAAATACTTGAAATTGGATTAGAGACAAGGAGAACTAACAATACTTGAAATGGAATAGAGGTCCGAAGAACTAACAAAATCCGTCGATTCTCGTTTCCTTCCCTTCGATCTTGGTCCTAGGTTAGGTGATCCTCACCCGCCCCTAGTCAATAACAAATACGCCACTTTTAGTGGGTAAACAATTATCACACTTAACGATCTCGTCACGATCACAGGTACACACGCTTTTGCTTAGTTTTATCCTTTTTTGAACCGACATTATTCATTTATTATGGTCCTTAAACTATCGATGTACGAATACAAGGTGTTTGGAAACAAAAATTCAAAAAATTTGCTCGCTGTGAATAGTAGCTACACCGCGGCGCAGCAATGCTACGTCGTGGCATACCCGAGGGGTGCCATTTTAGCACCTCGGCCTCACCGCAGCTAGGGTATTCCACGCCTTGGCTTAAGTCTACGTCGCAACGTGGGTTCCCTACGTTGCAGCGTAGGAGCCCGATAATGCCCAGATTTTCTAGTTTTTGCACTTTTTCGATTTTTCTCCAAAATCACCCCAAAACCCAAAAAAAAAAAAATATGGGAATCACTCCCAATAACATCCTAATATCATCCTAAACCAACCATGAGTAAAACCCATGGATGGATTAGGGTTTTTCTAACCCAAACATCAAATTCAACTTTCTTGGGTTTGGTTCTTACCTTAAATCCCTTTGCACTTTAAGCCCTAGCCTTTTTCCTCCTTCCTTCTTGCAAGATCTTGAACAAATGAAATGATTTACACAACAATCCCTCTTCTCCTCCAAAAACCCTAGCTTTTCTCCTCTCCCACTCTTTCAATAACTGTGACGCCCTAATTTCCGGGGGGTCCGTTGACAACCCTCGTTAATCATGGACAGCCAGGGATGTCGTAACCTCGACACCACTTGAAAATCGGCAGTCTCCTTTGCATTTATGAGCTCTACCCAAAAATAATCCGTCCCAATCACATGGCAACCTGTCCTAATATTTTACAAAGACCACACCGGGTCCATATACAATTAAAATGAGTAAAAATGGCCACGTGGGCCCATACATCAATACTCACTAATTACATCAACTATATACCAATAGTTCAAGAGTTATTACAATACTCTTAACCAAAACATATATCAAAATTTAAAGTTTTAATACATGTTCTACAAAACGAATACCAAAGCCACAACCCGGCTTTCTTCTAAAAACACGGCCCTAGTGAGCGTCCTCCCGTACACCCCCGTACCTGAAATATAACTTCTGGCTGGGCGCGAGCAGTCTTCAAAGAGGATAATTTCCTACGCGGGTTACTCCCCACCTAAGTGCACATGTCATGGCAAACAATCACACTCAAGTAAATACATGATCCTACTTGAATGTCTACATGCCCAATCCCATGTCTCGAGTCCTCACCGATTCCCTCACACATGCCTAAGCCAAATGCGAGTAAAATATAGTTTTCAAAACAAAAAATTTTTGTTCTTGAAAACTTACTATCGAGTTCGGTGGTGATGGACAACCCTCGAGCGAATGCGTTATATAACCCTCGAGGCGAATCGTTAGATAACCCTCGAGAGCAATTCATGGGCCTCGACGTGGTGTTGGAATGATCTCCCAAACACAATTGTTGAAGAAAATCTTAAAGTGAAATTCGCTTTGCGAAACATTTTCCTTTTTATTTTCCTTCATGTCATGCGTTCGCTCACAATATTCTAGGGTGCTCAGGTGCGTATGGAATGCATTATGCGATTCGAAATATCCATGCTAATATATTTTTCATGTATATATTAGCATAATTAAATTCACACAATTCATGTTATTCAATTCATAACAATAACACTAAAATTAGCTCACATGGGATATTTAATAAAAACAAACAATTCACTTTAATCACCCAAACCACCTGAATCCTGCAAACAAAATCCGTGAACGGTGAAACCACCGGGTTCCACTGGCCACCGCGATGAGTTTTCTCCCCTTAGTTGAATGTTTGGGAATGAAATTATGAAGCTAAATCAAGACTCGAATATCTAACCATTCACATGGCTCTTAGCCAAATAATAACACGTAGAAAGATCTTACTATCTTGGGTTAGAACTCCCTGAAAATCGGTGCCCACGCGTAGCCTCAGCGTAGAGCGACTTTAGTTTCTTCTTTCGATTAGGCGGCGGTCGACAGAATCTAGAGAGAATCACCTATCTCTCTCTCTAAAAATCTGGATCCGACCCTCGGCTGCACGTTTTGCTCTTTTTTTGAGAAAACTATTCCCTTTTGTCTTATACTCATTTTGCTGGGCAAGGGAAAATTGATTTTCGGAAAAATGGCAAAAAATAGTAATTCGGTCAAAACCTAAAATTTTCACAGATCTCGAATGATGCAACGGACTTCAGTTAGGATCGTCTCATAAAATATAAATTACCGTCGGTCTGACGGCCAATTAAAGAACGATCGAATTTGCGTTCGGTAGCCGTGTGGGTGAAGTAAAACGACATGTGATGTGACAAAATTCACCTATAACATGTACTCATGTGACACATGTTGCATGAGTAGAGAGGATGGAAATAGATGGCCGAGATAGCGTCAAGTGTCAAAAATCCAAGAGAAGGGACACAAATGGAATTATAGAATTTGTTAATGAGAGTAAGGACAAAATGTTGAATAGTGGTCTTCTTCTTCAAAAGAAAAGACCAAAACGTGAAGGGAAGGGAAAAAACATTTACAGTGAGTTAGGTTTTTTATTTTTAGAGAGAGAGTGTGTCACTTCTCTCTAACCGGTTGATTGGACCGTCGGATTTCTTCGGGCCAAGTAGCAAATGGGTTCCTAGGCGACGAGGGCCCCGGCGTGGAGTGCCGGTTTGGGAGTTTAGCTTCCGAGTGAGGTGAGTTTTATCCTACTTGTTTTACTCTTGATTTAAGTGTTTTGTAATGCTTGGGTTGATTTGGTAGTGGTGGCGTTTGATCGATCCCCAAATTTGGAGCCGAAATGTGAAAATTTTAGGGGCGGTGTGGGCGGTCAGTGAGTGTGTGTGGAATTTGTTTAGGAATATGGATCATAATTTATTCAATAAATTGTATTATGGTGTGTATGAGGCCGGAAATGGATATGAAATTCGGGTTCACAAAGTGGAGCCGTGTTTGAGTGCTTGGGTGAGCAGTGGCAGAGGTTTCCTTTGTTCATGTGAGTAGTGTTCCGAAATATTTTTGTGAGAAAATGTGTTTGGTTGAGTAATTCAAATCGAATTGCTCGTGTTTGTTAATTAGCCCATGTGAGCTAATTTTTGGTGTAATGTATTAAGAATTTATATAATATGTTGTTGTGATTTAAATTATGTAAATATATGCATGATGATATATTTGCATGTGTTATATAAATTGTGTTGAATTGGCATAATGCATTTCATATGCACCGGGGTAACCTAGAAACTAGGTGTGTGTGCATGACATGAAAATTTTAAAGAAAAAATGAAAATGGTTGCGAAAGGAATTTCACAGGATGATTTTCCGGAGAATGGTGTTGGGAGATGGTGTTAGGCATTACCGGAGTTGAGTCTGACCTTGTGTTCTAGGATTTTATGCAACGTGGGATAGAAACGCTGCCGGGCGGGTTAGAGAGAACCCGGTGCTTCTCGAAGTGGGGTTTGAAGTGGTCTACATAGTAATCGGATGGAGCCTCCACGAGGAGCAATAGAGTCGACGGGGGATCTTGAAACCACACAATGCACATGTCGATGAGGGATACATACACCCCGAGGGGTAGGTGCGGCCTCATGCATTGTACCTCTGCAAAAGATGTGGTTGTCGGGCCTTGTTGGTATTTTGTTCCCAACCTTCCATGAGTATGGAAATGAGAATCCATACACACGCATCGGGGGAGTTTGAGGAAGTTTGCACTACTTTTGTAGGCCAGTTACCCAATCGATATGGATCACCTTAATTTGAAGGCACTTTCCCTTAACCCTCAGACAAAGCAAAATTTGGCTTAATTCTCTGAGCGAGGACCATCGGTGAGTAGAGCGCAGGTAAGGGTTTTGAAAAGTTATTCGGTGCACACATGATCAACGATTTGAAGAAACGAGAATTTATACATTAAAGCGTGTGATAATGAAAAGTTCTATCAATGTTAGGAGAGATATATGGAAACCATCGTGCATGCCCACACCATGGCTTTGATACATGGATGTTGGTCGACTAACCCATACATGATGAATGTCCTACCTGCATGAAGCGAGTTATTGGAGACTATGTGTGGAGGATTTCACGGTAAGAATCGGATGTAAACCGTGGACCCTCGACTATGGTAAAGACCTCGAAGCTTGGGATAGACGAATCTAGGGAGATAGACGGGATGGGGCCACCACCAAATCAAAGGGGAGGCATATACTTTCGGCTCTCGAGAGGACATGGAGGCAATGACTGTCCGCCCAGCGAGGAGGTTGGAAAAGCTTGAAATGAGGAATCGGCTATGAGGTACGACGGTGGCGGGGCATCTGCATTGACCATGCTTATTTGTCGATCCACCCAGGCACGAGAGCATTGCCCGAGTGTGCCTTGATGGGACTTTGTGGCTGAACAAGCGATGCGTGGGCGAGCAGGCCACCAGCCACAACCCATTACAACAATACCTATAATCCTAGCTGGAGAACCACCCCGAGCCTCTCTGGAAACCAAAGCCTCCTCTATGGCTCCTGGCACTGGCAGTAACATGGATCATCACCGGCTAGCCACGGCCACCACCATCTTCATCAGGTTGAGAACTGACTATTATGAACTTGGAAGGTAAGGTGGGTAGAGCGACTTTGTGGAGAACAAAAGGCGGTGAATGCCGGGCGATCAAAGAATTGACACGGTGGAAAGCACGCTCAATAAGAAAATGAGCAACACACTTCCAGAAATTTCTCAGCATGACGGCCTACTTAATTTGAAATTTCCCAATATAGCTGACTGTAGTATTGATATCGGTGCATCCGACCGGCATAGTGCGGGAAAATGGGAGAATTTCCTCTCGGACACAGCCAAACCCCGAGGTGCATGAAGTGAGCTCTTCAGTGAGCCCAGATTCTATGATGGGATGGAGATTTAAAGCCAGTCGTCACGGTGAGAAGTGTGAAGAGCTGGCGTGACACTGAGCGGAGTGAAAAAGGACGGGAAGTTTGAAAAGCCCGAACCGGAGGAGGTGGTGATCAAGCGGCTGCGAGAGAAAAAATAGCACACCCCACGCTTTTCCTCGGCAAAAGCTAAAAGAGACTATTAATCAGGGGTGAAATCTTTAGAAGTCTTTGAGAAATGAAATAAAGGTCGACATCCCACAGCAGCGTGATCAAACAAGTCCCCACACATGCAAAATTTTTTGAAGGACTTGTATGCAGTGAAAGGGTTGAATGTTGATAAGGAAGGCCTTCCTAACCCAAGTCGATCTTTATCATCAGTGTAAAACACCGGTGAAGTACAAAGATCAGGGTTGTCTGACCATTTCGGTTAATATTAGGCACTAGCAGTAGAAAGAGCCTTCATTTGAACTGGGTCTTGATGTGAATCTCCTCCATTCGATGTCTGAAAGCGACTCGGGTTGGGAGAACTAAAGCCCACCTCCATCATTGTCTGCTGCGGATATATCCATGAGATACCAAAGGGCGATGGAGGATGTTCTCGTCTAAGTAGATAAATTCTATTATCCGATGGATTTTGTTGTACTTGTCACGAGGGCAGCCGCGATAAGGGCGACTATGTGCCTATCATCCTAGGGGAGACCCGTTCTTAGCCACCTCAATCACGATTGCTCGATTCTTGAAATGGTGTTATGCGGGCTCACCTTGAAACATGACCCTTGAACTGACATCTTCCACTTGAGTAAAAGCACATCTGGCCCGTTGGGAAGATGACTCGAGAGGAGTTTGCATCATTGACACAATCCTGGAGACGGTGACCCTTGGAAGAGGCGGGATTTGTGATTGGATAGCTGGGTGAGTGTTCGAAGGCGTGAAGCCAATGACATGAAAATTATGCAGGCGTGGAGAAAAACGAAATTTGCATTTGGTAATTGAGGAAGGAACCGGTGAACCACAGAAATTGGGCTCGAGCCACTTACACCGCCCAGGTTGAAATATGCCTATTTGGAGGAAGCGAAGCGGTCATCCGATTTTCATTTCATCCACACTTTCGGCATCTCCACGGGAAGGTAGTCTGGCACACATCCTAAGGGAGAGCAAGCAAGCCTTTAGGGTGGAAGATTTACGTCTGAAGGATTAGCTAGGAAGTTTGCACCCATCACATCTACCTGGGGAGGCAAAGTGAGTAAGGTAGCCCGCAGAGAAAGTGAACCCACATATCACGAAGTGGTTGCAGAGCTTAATCCCAAACCTGCGGTGGTGTCATCTACCCGTATCGGATAGCACAGATTGAGTCCGACCCGTATGGTGCTGAAGTCGGGGTAACCACGGTGCATAACTGACGAAGGAGAAGAGATGCCCGATCGCCTTATCATAAGATTGGAGGGTATGTAGTGATTATAGGAGGTTGAATGAGTGACCGGGAAGGATCACTTCCCTCGCCTTCATGGATCGACCACAGAAGTTTACGAATTGACCCTTCTCTTGTTTCTGGATGGCTATTTAGGATACTTTCAAATAGAAATTCTTCTGCGAGAAGACCGAGGAAAAGACCACCTTCCACATGCCCATTTTAGCGCGTATGCATCTGAAGAATGCCACTTTGGCTGTGTAATGCCCTTGCCACATTTTAGCGTTATGCTCCGTATTTTGATTGATTTGTTAGGCGCGTGTAGGTTTACATGGATGACATTACAGTCTACGGAGGGAGCTTTGAAGAATGCACAATCAACTAGAAAGCTGTCACCTTGCAGTGTATAGAAAAACCTAGTTTTGAGCGGGAGAATGCCACTTTGTAATTCGACCCGGGGAATAGTATTGGGGCACATTATTTTATAAAAAGGGATTGAAGTTGATAAAGCGAAATCAGCTTGATTTCCAAGTTGCCCTTCCCCATGAAATATCAAGGCGTAAGGGAATTCTTGGGGCATGCGGAAGCCTGCGGGAGTTCATCATGGACTTCTCAAGAATTACCCAATCTTTGTCTGGCTTCTTTGGAAAGATGCGAATTTGGCCCAGGATGCGGCGCGAAAGGGTTTGAGGAGCTTAAAGACTATTTGACCATTGCACCAATAGTGAGAGCCCCTAACTAGCAATTACCCTTCGAAGTGATGTGCGATGCAAGCGATATGGCCATTGGAGCAGTTCTCGGACAAAGGGAAGGAGGGAAGCCTTATGTGGTGCATTATGCGAAGCAAAACTTGAATGAGGCCTGGAAGGGGTATACGACCCACGAGAAAAAGGAGGCTGGCGCGGTGAGTACATGCCACTAGACAAATTTTGGCTTATTTGGTTGGAGTCGGACAAAATAGTATTCCGCGAGATCACTTTCGGCCTTGGGAAGTACTTGCTCCTGAGCAAAATGCTAAGGCACAGGCTTATCGGGTTAGTTCTCCTGTAGCTACTTGAGTTTAACACAACGAATCGGGACCAAAGATTGTAGTATAAAATGTTGATTCTTGATCACCTATGAGATTAACGATCGCACACAACCTCACAGCCTCCGTCAATGATGAGTTCCACTGAGAATCCTTGCTCCCCAGGTTGAGAGGCACCTGGTATGCTCACATTCTGAATTACTTGGCGCGGGAGCTATCGTGATTCGGCTGAGACAAGAATTATTCTTTTAAAATTCCTCCTATTATTGGGAGGAACCATTCTTATACCAATCTTGTGCGACCGGATAATCGAAGGTGTGCTTGAAGTAAATGACGAGAATCCTCGATCCAACACCGTGAGAATGCATGAGCCACTTTGCTTCAGCGCTTGGAAGGTGCTCGATGCGGATTTCGCGGCCTCTCTTTTTCAAAGATGCATATGGGAATGCGACAAATGCGAAAGGTTAGGGAAGATTTCTTGTCGTCATGATGCCATTAAACCAGATTTTGTAGTTGACGCCCGACGTGTGGGATCGATTTCATGGGACCATTCCGCTTCCTCCTTGGATGCCTCACATTTGGTGGGGTCGACTATGTGTCAGTGGGTTGACGAGTTCATATAGGGCGGTACGACCTGGTGGTGAAATTTTTGAAGGAGAATATATTCTCTAGAATTGGGGTCCCAAAGCCATAATTAGTGATGGGGTTCGCATTTATGCGACAAACCTTTGAGCCTCACTCCCAGCTGTATGGTGTTAAGCATCAAAGTAACCACCCTTCACCCTCGGACCGGTGGCGAGTTGAACTATGTGAGATGTCAGGCAATCTTGATGAAGTGGTAAATTCTAGCCTTAGAAAAGATTGGTCTCTCAAGTTGCTTGACTCTGCAGGCGTCTGAGACTGACTCTGAGACCGTCTGGGCATGTCTCCTTATTGTAGTTTTTATGGCAAGCATACTGCTGTGAAGTGAATATAAGGCATGGTGGGCGGTAAAGTGAACTGGACATGGGCGGGAGGCCCGGTCTCAAGGCTCCTCGATGTCAATTTAGAAAGATTGAGAAATGATGCACCTATCTTTCGAAATTGCAAGATAGGCGAGAAGGGTGGCGTGATCGGTTGATGGCTGTGACATTTTCCAAGGGGACCCAGTCTTGCTACGACTCGAGCTCCACCTCTTTCCGGGCAAGCTTAAATCGAGATGGGTGGGCCATTCTTTCATCCGAAGTCTACCTCGATGGTTCGATGGAGCACGCTCGATGCGAACGTCGAGTGTTGAGTGTTGATGGGTTAAAGAAATTTCGAAGCAGTATCGCATTTCCGACCTTTCGAGCGAGACCAGGAAATCCCCTCCTTGACCCTCCGTGAAACCTCCTGACCACATTTAGGAGTGACCTGCGGTATCTTAGAAGTCAGCATAATTTCAATTAGCAACTTTTGTAATCTTTGTGTCCCTTGTTGTTTGTTTGGTTTGTTGTTTTCCTTTTCTGATTTCTCTTTTAAGCATGTCTTCTAATATATATTTTTTTGGTTTTTACAGGTGTTGCAGTGGGTTGGGAGAGCCGATTTCTAAGCACAGAATTTCGGGTTGCGAGGTACAGCGAGGGTCGCGAAATTTCGCGAGGTTGCCTTGTCGTCTCCTGCTTTCATCTTTCTCTTTGCGGCCTTTCAGGTTCCCTCTGACCCTCACAAATTTTGCATTTTTAGTGGCCATTTAATAGGCACTTAATGCCATTAATTGAGCAAGGCCTTCCACTTACACAGATCCACCTTCCCATTTTCATTCCAAATCTCCATTTTCCGTTTGAAATTCCCCTTTCCACCTTCCCATTCCTCCTCTAGCCCTGACCATATGGTGAGAAGACACACGGTGGTCATGCTTTTCAGGCTGAGGTGCCTTGAGTTCCTCCCTCCCCTGCCCGTAGCACCTCCACACTTGATCTAGGCTGCGCCCTTGCGTAGTGCCTCCTACTGGCCCGGTGTCGTGTATACGCCTCCCCTCCCGGCCCGACTACCGTGGCCCAGTTGCCGGGCGTATTTATCCTTAGCCACTTTGTTCGCCCTTCTTGCCACCTAGGGCAATCTCTTTGTGGGCTCCTCTTTTGATGCCCCTGCCCTGAGAGGAGATACCACACTCGGGTTGGCCCCACTCAGCTGCCCATCCCACATCCCGAAGCCGGCCTATGGGGATTTGCAGATCCCGAGAGACCGGGACCTCGGGCCCGGAGTCTTCGGTCGAGGCTGCTTGAAGCCCGATCCACCACCACAAATCGGGGCATTGCAGACCCCATCTAGACTTGTCCTCGGCCTCTATCATCAGGCGGCCATATTTCCCTTACAACCCCATTCCGGGGAATGCTGATTGTAGTGAGAGGGAGCTACATGCAGAGGTTCATTATGATCTCTAGGACTTTTCCCAAGACCGGGCTCGGAGACCTGCAGTGCTCATAGTGCGAGGCGGTACTCCTAGCCGTTCATGAAACTGTAATGGTTTTCTACCCTCGGGTGGTCATTGGGTTCTATCCTGCGATGACATCAATGTGAGTGACTTAGTGGTATTCATTTCTCCATCGGCAGGCGGTAATACTTTTCAGGCCTGCGGCATCCGCAGCTACTTTTAATGTGGGTGGTCACCATGACTCGGCTTATAAACGATGGCCCGTCCCTCACCGGGGGAGATGAAATGCGTCTTCTCTCCGGGGACGCTGCCGTGAGGTGATTACGTTCGGGGCGGCTCCACCGCATCGACCTGAGACCACATATTGCGGTCCCAATCTCTTCTGCTCCCGCCATAGTCCCGGTGAGGAGCCATCTTGGAGGCCCATCTGCGTATCGGAGGGCTTACGGTTCTGACCCGTCATAGCTTATTATGACATCCTTGTTCCACTTCGAGGGCCGAGGTCCGTCCTGAGGAGTTTACCTCGGCTGAGTCCGCCTCTATTATTCAGGACTCTTGTGCCGGGTGCTATAGCATATTAGCCACTGAGGAGCCTAGATTGGAGAGTCGTCGAAATTTGCGGTACGTCCTTCTGCAGTTGATCGGTGGCACAACATGCCCTGTTCCTATCATCTGCCACCTCTGGACCAGTAGAGGACCGGCCATTTCTTGGATATTCCACGAGGACCGGCCCTATGCTTATAGCACATTATGGGGCCTTAGGCTCCAGCCCCCGACTAGGCTACCACCTCCCGATACCTCCGGCTCACGTACGGTATACCTCATGTGCCCTCGACTACCATGCCAACTGCCCATTCAGATATTGCTAGGCGAAACGCCATACAGTCTCAGTGGAGTCCATCACCATCTCATCCGAGACTTTTTGGTATCATGGATTTGTCCCAGCACATTCTCGCCACATCGGCGTCATTTCTGTGCGAATGCGACCTGCTTGAATAGGATGACTTGCATTGAGGCCGCCATGACTCAGATCAGCGCCATACTGGCACAGAATCAGGCCATCCTTATGCAGATCAAGAGTCTCCCCACAGGTCTCACTCACGATCTCCCCGTGTGCACCTTCCGGGCGCGCGCGCTCTGCTCTGCGGGACCCCGGCCCCTCCTTCATCGACCCTACGGCCTCCACGGATGTGGCTGGTGGTTGCCGGCCCTCCTCGATAAGCGCCTCTCGTCTGTCGGACCAGGGGACACCTCTTGTACCGCTGCCCAGGATTGAGGGAGGGGAGTGGCCCTTCCTCATTACCTTTCAGTCTCACACCCCATTGCGGTCAATGGTACATTTGGTTGGGAGGAGAGTTAGTGAAGGAAGTGATTTTCTTATACTGTAGATATCAATTTGTTTTACACTTTTCGAATTTTCCGCATGTATAAGCAAAGCCCATTTTGCATGTTTAATGGCTTGATTTTTGCTTCTTGTTGAGAAAGCTGTTTTTGAAAAATCTGAAAATTTAGTGATACACACTGCTATACATATCAAACAGTTTAGTTTCTTAACTCATTTGCAACATTTTTACCCCCATTTTTCTGTGGTTTTGCCTTTCCTTTAAGTTGAGAAATTGAAACACTATCTAATGCCATTGATACTAGATTTGTTCCATGCATGATTAAGTGGTTGGTCAGTTGAAGTCCCCTGATATTCAATCTTTTTCTTCCACCTTTAGCTAACCACACACTGTGCACATCAATTTTCTTTAATAACTTGGCGCAACTCCATTTAATTGCAAACCTACTAGTTTAGTTGACCACTGTAAGGTTATGGTTCCCACGTAATAGAAGGCGATGTGTCTTCAAAATGAAGAGAGGAAAAGAAGAATAAAGAAAAGAAAAAGAAAAAAGAAGAAAAGAGAAGAGAAAAGTCGCGAAGCTTTACCTTGAGCAGAGCACGGTCAGGGGGTTTGCGGCTGAGAATCTTTAAAGCGGTGCCTAAGCCTTAGTTGGTTGGGAGCCCTTGGGTAGACTTAGTGCTACTTCTGGGTGGATGGGTGAGGTTGCGAGTCGTGGAGTGCTAAATTTAATTCGTGGATGCGGGGTGAAGCAGGAGTTAGTGGTCGAGATCGTGACTTGATGCCACTGGCCTTAGTTGGTTGGGAGTCATCGGTGGACCCCCGTTACACGAACTGGTGAGGTCGATTTCTCAGCATTGCATCCTACGTTACAAAAAGAAATATGACAAAAGAGTGGAACAAAAGTTATTTAGGTTGGTCAAGGTGCTAGGATTTGGCAGTAACTTGGTTGGAACACTTAGATTGCGGTGGAAGTTTCAAGTCGATTCTTTTGGGATAGATACTCTTATGAAACTTGGTCCTGTATGGCATTTTTCTACCAAGCTGGTTATTATGCAAGGTCTCAATCATTCACACTGAGGGGAGAGCATTACTTGTCCATACACTTTTTGAAAATACCATCCCCTTTTGCATTAGCATTACTTATTTGCTCTTCCTTCTCTTTGTCGTTCCTAAGGAATTTGTGATGTGTCGGTTGGAGTGATTAGTGTGAATAGTCTTGTTTGAGCCATTGATTGTAGGTTTGAGCACTTTTGTGTACTAATCAACAAATAGCTTGATTAATACATTGAGGTCATTGTCTTAATGATCATTTTTGTGGATATTTTTTGTAGTTTGCATACGGTGCCACACTATATTCTTCATGTCGATTCAAATATCTTTGAACCGCGGGCGAACTTCGAAGTTTGCATGTGCAAATCGGAAAGCGATGGAGCTAAAAATGAGAAGGAGAGAAGCTGACAGGAATTTCGCGAGGTTTCTCTGTCTTTGTGTTGGCCTTTTGAGCGTATTTTTGTGGCTTTTTGCAAAATGCCTTGTGTAACCTCTGTTCTTTCATATTTTTATGTAATTTCCTTGAATCTGGGCACTATATAAGCTCAGTCAAGCTCATGTAATAGCAGTTTTAGTTTATTAATAAAGTTGGCGCCAAAGCTTTCACCTTTCCCGCCTCTGCAACTTTCTTTCACTTTCTCTCCCTGTCTCGTATGTTCTCACCCCTTGAACACCCCTTTGGGGATGGCTCGAGGGATGCTTGGCTAAATCTCCCTCGTCCTTGAAGGAGGACCCTTTGGGTTAAAGTTGGAGGTAGTACCTTTGTCCTTTGTTATTAGCATGACATCTATATTCATTTATGTTTCTGCATCTCGTGTGGGTTTAAATCCCTGTGATGTGCCCTAAGTGGTTGGTATTTTGAAAACTTTCAAGGTTTAGTGGATACTTATTGCTAGATCCACTGATGCTTAATTAGTTGCCATTCATTAGCTCCTGATTCGTGCCACGATCAAGTGAAATTTGAATCGACAATATTTATACCTAGTTCCTCCTCACTACTTGGTAGTCGAAACTCTTCTTGATATAGTGAATCTAGGGTCGAACACGGGGATGGGTTTTCATCACCAGAATGATTTGCATATCGTCTGAAGGTAAGGCTTTCTATTTGGACTTTTGGATTTTTGTTTTAGCAGTGTGATGAGTTTGAGCGATTAGCCTTAAGCGAAAATGAAGTGTGAAAGTTAACTTTGAAGATTTAGGTCACTAACTCGGTAACTAGGGCGAACAAGTGTCCTCGGGTTTTATCCTGAATTATGAAAAGCAACCTATAGTCAAACCACACTTAGGATCTGTTTTAACTAGCAAACCTCACCCTAAAAACAACTCCTATTTGAGTTAACACAGGTAACATGCATCTATGGCCCTTTTACATTTTGAAACCCTAACATTAAATATCATTTCAGTGGCTCGTAAAGACCATCTAAAAAACCACAGTGCATCTAGCAATAAAGCCTGCCTTGTATCCTAAAGCATATGTTAAGTATTGGCGAATCAGCTAACATTCAATGCTAGTCTGACCTATTTTGAGAAGATAGGGTCATAAACACGATACACATGGCTTTTAATCTGAAGGACAGCACATGTACTTCACGAAGCTGGCTTCCTTATCTTGAAGAAAAAGGAGCAGCCAAGCATCTCTTGAGTTGTCATCCTCAGAGGGTGTTTAGCTGACAAAATAAGGGGAAAGAGGAGAGAGAAGAGAGAAACACCAAACCTAACTAAAGCTACGAAGATGTTTACAAAAAATAAAAAACTTACCAAAATTTGCCTCCAATTTGTTGCTTTGGAGTTCTGAAAATGGGAGGGCTTATATAGGCCACCAGTATGAAAATACCATAAAGCCTAACAATTTGGCTAATTTTAGGAGACTAGTATCACAAAATTTGAAGTCGAGTTTGCATTAATTACAAAAAGCATGACAAAATGATGAATTTCGTTGGCGACGAAAATTTAGCGAAAATTTCGCTGGCCTAAGCTAAATCACTAGAAGATAGCGAAAATGCAAAATTTCGCTGGCGGGTGGTGATTTCGCTAGGCTGAAATTCAGCTAACTTAGCAGTATGTGATAGCGAAAATGCAAATTCGCTAGGAGCGATTCTTTAGCGAAATTCTGTGTCTAGCGAGAATTAGTGAGTTCGCTAAGATTGCAAAATTTTAAACAAGGTTGCGAAATTTTCGCAATCAGTGCTTCATAATCTTAGCGAGAGTGCGGGATTTGTGATTCATCTTGCATTGCTTCACATCTCCTACGCATCGATTTTGCCTTCATTCTTTCTTTGATTTTGAATTACATTTGATGGTGCTTGATTGAGATTCAAATCTTAAGAATTCATCATATATATCACCGATATCGAACTCCAATGCATAAAAACACACTTAAAACAACTTAAATAACCTCTAAGCGGCATAAGTGATACTAAGAAGACTTGAACACTTCAATTGGCATAAATGACATGATTGAGTCGCATGTAGCACTTTCAAAAACCTATCTAATATAGGGTTGAAAATAGCGCTTTAGTATTTAATCACCCAATAGAAACGTTGCTAATTACTTAGCAATGCAAAAAAAAAAGAGAGGAGATGTATGTGTGATTTTCAAAAAGTTTATGATTTAAAAGGTGTATGTACATATAAACATTGTCCTTAAGGCGAAAAATGGACACGAGATTTGGCAGGCATGAAGAGCCAAAACGTACAAAACAGTTTTTAGGTCAATATTGGTTCACCATGATTCTCAACTTGAATTTCCACCTAAGTCTAATGGTTCTTTATATAACTTGGTCCTTGATAAATTGCAAAATTGTCCCTCCCCCCCGACCCCAGCAACGACATGGCCTTAAGATGTTGAACAACCTAGATAAGGATAGTTACGCACTTCTTTCTTTATTCAAGTATATTGTAGGATCGCGATGCTTAAAATCGCAGGCTTCAGCCCCAAAGTCCGTGTAGCGAGGGTCCTGCGATGACTCGACCAATTGGGTTTGGGGCATCGAGCCAAAGGATCGCGAGCCCAGCCCTGAGCTACGAGGCTTCACCCAGGACTCTGAATGACCGAAAATTAAAGCACCTCTAGATCGTTAGACTCTACTATCCACCGTATAACGAACTTTCATCGATGACTCCTGACCCAGTTAAGGCTTAGGGCATCGGAGTTTCAAAGGCTTCGCCATACACCCCTCGGGCCAGGTGCTCGGGTTTGGTAAAACTGCGACTTTATTTTTCTTTTTCTTTTTTTTCTTTTGCTTTTTCTTTTCTTTTCCTTTTTGGAAGACCATTGGTCTTCAAATGTGGGTAACACTAACCTATCTTAGGTTGCCCTGACATGTAGGCCATTTATCACAAGCGAAAGTAAACAAATTCCACGACTATTGGAAATAATGGAGTACGAGTGTGTGAATTAGCATAAGGAGAAATTTTCAAGTTGAGCTATCACTGAACTTATTTGACAAAAATTGGATTGAAGCATGGAATTTTAGCCACATAAAGGTGACAAACAATGATTCAATTTTCCAACACAAAATGATTGATTGTCAGTGTATGATTCAATTGTTGATTGAAAAGAAAACAAATATACATGGTAAAGGCACAAAGCATGGTATAAAAATGCGTATATATATAGGCTGAATAGCTTTTGATATAGCCAAAATGGTAATACATGAATCTGGCTAAACAAGACAAAAGTATCAACGCCCTCTCATGGCTAATACATGAAATCTAATCAAAATTAGTAGGCGGTTGATAAAAATTTGGTAACTATACAAAAATCATAAAAGGAAACCTAACCACCTCCTTCTTTGTGGTGGTGGTGGAGTCTGAAAAAACTACTTTGCTTCTTTGCCTTGAGAAACATCAAATAATTTAGCATGCATGGTGGGCTCCCTACGATGAGAACACTGAGGGAAGGCCCAAGTGTGTCATGATCTGTGTATAAAGTGACATTAGATGGCCCTCACGATCCTGTCTTTGTGTAGGCGCTAGTGAGGCGAGATGGCATCCATCCTAACATCTCTCGCGAAATTTGGCGTGGGCTATGCCAATTGGTGGTGTGTGGCGAATAAGATGGCGGGTGTATCATTTGCGTTCTGCGGATGTGGTGTGTGGAGGAGGGAGATGAAGGTGACATCTGCGGAGGCTGGACTCCTGCGCATCTCGGGCTCGAAATGACGTGTACGTCTGTGGGAGTCCCTCGACCACCTGATCCGGTACACTCCCTCACAGTCTGTGTCGGATGGAAGATCACGGGCGTGGTCATCACCGCTCCGGCGAGACGGAACCGGAAGGGGCATCCCAATCCTCATACCCGATCCTGGGCTCCTGCAGGAATCCCAAATGCTCCTAGAACTTTGGTAAGAGTGATACGACATCGACAACGGAAGACTCTGCCTTTCGCGCAGACCCTTAGTGGACCTTCTCCTCGAAATGCATCAAAGGAGGTCATCGCTGACTCGGAGGGCCAGACAGTATCCCTCAGAGATCCGTTAAGAGCCTCGAGATGGCTCCTCATTTGCGTAATGTTGTAGCGGGAACAGTTCGTCAGGAATAAGTGGTCGTCGGCATCGGGGGGCGGGGAGCGCCTCCTGTAAAATGCGGTCGGTTGTGGTGTCTGGCCGGTCTCGAACCATCTCGATGAGGTGGGTGGGCCCGATCTCTATAACCTGCTTGCATTGGCGGTATCTGCGGGCCGAAAGTCTTGAAATATCGGCCGCTCTTAGTACTCCGCGGCGATCATCAATGGCCCGAAGCTCACGGACCATACGCTCCTCGAGATGTCATAGAATGATCGGCTAGCGACACCGCTCGTGGGGTAATAATCTTTGCCTCGGTCATCAGAAGAAGCGAGTAGTGAATAATCTTCGATCAATCCATGGACTCGTCACGGGATCGGCCACGGCCGGGACGCCATTAGAATGACTCGATGAAAGTCCCTCGAGATGTAGTGCGGTATTCCACGGAATGGGGTGCCTGAGCAAGCCGGCCTCCCGATCCTGGAGGCGGTGACAAGCGGGCGATGATGTCGCCTCACGCCCCGTGATATGTTGGTGATAGGCTGCGGCCAGGGGAAGATGACTCCCCGGAGGGCCGTGTGCGGGGGCCCGCTTGGAGCCGGGCCTCTAACTCTCCTCCCGAGTGGGTGATGGGCAGGGAATGTCCCAGTGTCACGATAACGACAGAAATCCACAGAGGCTCATCGAGTCTCTTGCCTCTCGAGGGGCCGGTGATGAATGTTAGGTCGGGGCCGGGGCCCGGGGGCTCTCTCGGGTGTCGCGAATCTAACCGCGGCGGCGGGACCCACCAATCTGAGAGACCATATCTAAAATCTGAGATAAAATCTTTTGGAAGAGGAATTTGACTCACTTGAAAATGCCGGTTGAGGCTCTGTATCCTGCGAACTAAGGCTCAGGTGGCCCGAATCACTTTGGGGGCTCAGCGAGATGAGCCGGGCTCGGCTGGGTATGCTTGAACCAGGAGCTCTAAAATAGCCAAATAAAGGCTGGTAGGACCAAATCTTGAGCGAGCCAATAGCTGAACACGGGCAGAGGGTCACGGGCGCGGTGAGGCTCAGCGAAGGCTCGTGGGGCGGCTTGGTGCAGGCGGCCCCGGCTCATTGTGAACGGTCGGGGCTCGTGTGCGTGGCTGATGCTAGCTAGAGTGGGGCTCGGTCGGGGATCGGCGGCGGAAGGCCGGTCGGGCGGGGCGGGCGGCGCGAAGCGAGATGGACAGGGCGGCGATCTTGGCGGCTCGGTCGAGCGAGGGCGGCTCCGGAAGTGGCGTGACGGCGGTGGGCGGAAATTTGGGAGACTCGGGGTTTGTTGGGAGGGAGACGTGAAGTGTCAAAATGGACAAACCCCACCCCACCCAAGGTTTAAATAGGCTTGTTTGTGGCGGTGAAGATGCTCAGGCACCATTTTTCGCTATTTTTAAGCGAATTTGACCCTCTTCACGCTTCTGAAATTCAAAAATTACTATATTAATTATGACTAATATATGAAATAAAAATTATTATAATAAAATTTACTATATATAAAACTGTAAGTAAAAATTAATACTAAGTACTATAGTATAAAAACAAAGTACTAAAACGTGGAAAACTGATAAATTAAAAATTTTCCAAAAATAACTAAAAAATGTTAAAATTGACTGAATTAAAACAAAAAGCAAAAATTATGAACTGCAATTCGGTTTTTGAAAACACCGAACCAGCTCATTCTCAAAAATTACTCAAGGGGGGTCAAGGAGAATGATCTCCTCAACTCCTGCAGTAGCCTGGGTTGACTCCATTGTTTTGGGTGCCCATTTGTTGAAGTGGTCTCGATGGCTTTTTTGAATTGAAGCGGTGAAGCTAACGATGGGTGTTGATAGCAAGACCCGATATCTCTTCAACTCCTTGGCGGGTCACTCCTGCCGATTCTTTGCTGCTTATCTGAACACGAACAACTTCATCGATTTATTTGATTTTCATATTCTAGCAACTTTTGCTTGTTGTTCAGATGAAAGATGTTCAACTCCATAGTCATGTTACCAAAGGTAGGATTTGCATGACTCATTCCGATAATTTATTATTGCATTTGATATGTGGCGGAAATGAATTAACCTAAGATGATTGGAACATGATTGGGTTCACTTGCAATTGGCTCGGTGTCGAGCACTACAAAATCTTGGGTAGTAGAATTTGTCATTTCACCAAGACATCCTCAGTATCCCTTTAGGGGATTTTGCGATCCATTCGGCTGATGATAGTGTGATGTTGGTAGGTTTAAGTTCACAAACCTAGCCCAGCGTATGCGGAATACGACATTAGGTTGCTGGCTGTTTCAAATCGGCGGTAGTTGTCTATGCACTTCCCTTAATATTGGCCCGAAATTGTGGAGATCACCGGATCATGTATTTGTGGGGTATTTGCTTTGGATTATGGCGAGCTTGCTCGGTGAAATGCCAACTTCTTCTCGATGCACAATCCCTTCTTAGTGTCACGAATCTTTCAAAAATTTTGCATAAGCAGGGAGTTGTTTGATTATGTCCAATAGAGGTATGTTAACCTTCACTTGCTGAGATGCCTTCTTCTTACCTCTAAGTGCTTGTGGAAATGGAGGTGGTATGCGGTATTTCATTGAATCTTCCTTTGGGAGGGCTTAATGCCAAATTACTTGATTCCTCTCCGCTTCTGGATTCTTCAAGACTTTTTGGCATGGGTTGATCGACCTCTTTTCCACTCCTCGAGGGTAATTATAGCCTTTACCTAAATCCGTTTCTGAATTGTTGGATGATCACCTCATGGATTCCCTTTTAGGTTTTAGCCTTGTTGGGAAGGAAACCTTATCGCTTCTTGTACCTCCAATGACTTGTTGATCTTGGTGATTAGTCTTTTGTAGGTTGTCAATTTTACAGTTAAGATTGCTCTCAAGCCCATCTATCTTGTTCGTGTGCTCTCTGGTATGAATCCTTTGTGCGAGTTGCACATTGATCCCTTTTTGTTCTTCCACAAAATTGCCTACCACCTTACTCAAATTTTAAAATGGCACATTCCACGAGTGATGAGGATAGTGGTGGTTGTGGTTAAGTGGGAATCAAACTATCAGTTTGGCACACAGGGAGTACATAAGCGAGGGAGTGGGTTTCGAGGAAAGGTTAGAATTGATTCCTCGATTGGAATTGTAGGTATTTCAGGTATGGAGCATTGGAGTTGTGGTGAAACACTTATTTATACTACGGTGTTGCACGATGCGACATCGAATCCTTCAACTTTGTGGGGGCCGCAGGACCCAGCATTCTCTTGGATGCTGGGGGATTGGAAATTAGTGCGGATTGGTGTATGCGGGATTTTCGATCTTGCACATATGCCGTGGAGCCTTTTTTCCTTATTGAAGCTCCTCCACCTTCCTATTTAAGGTTGAAATCTAGCTTTCATTTCTATATCCTCTGCGATTAATATAAATCCCTCACTGCAGGGTTTGGTGACATCCATTGTTTCCATTTCCACAGGTTCATTCATTGACCCTTAGAAGTTTCGACCCACGTAATTTAAAATCCATGGCAAAATTGGAATGCTTCACTCAAAAAAGTCTCCCTCCACACATGGTTTCCAAAAGGCTGCTCATGGCGGGGAGACATACCACCATAGAAATTGGTTTTACCGGCATCCATGTATCGAACCCGCTGATGTGGGCATGCAACGATGGTCTCCATAAAATCTCCCGACCTTTGGTAAACCTCTCGCCCCATCACGAGAACACCCAAGGTGTAAATTTGTCTTTTCAAATTATTAGTCTTATGGAAACCTTTGAAGAACTATTCCCGGGGTGCTTTCTTGGCTCGGCCCATTCCTAATGGTTACAGGCCTCGATGAGTTTGCTTAAATCTTGTACTTGTCCTTTAAGTCGGTGGAAATGCTTTTTAGCTTGACAAATCCATGTCCATCATACCTTCCTTAAAGGTAGTGCAAACCTCCTCAAAATCCCTAATATGAGTGTATGGATTTCATTTTCCATACCATGATATGGGAGTAGGAATTGCAATAGCCTCGCTGCTACATCTTCGGTAGGAGGAATGATACGAGGATGGGCACTAACTCTAGGAGATTGGATGTGATCCCTCATGGTTCTATAAATTTGTTGGATTCATTGGGGTTCAGAGTGCTCTGTTGTTCTTCAGGTAGTGGATCCATGGTATCGGTCTTCTGCCTGACTTCCCTTGGCAGGTCGGGTTATTGTGCGGTTCCTCGGAGTCTTCACGGGACCTACGTCCCGGCTGCTTTGCATACTGTTGTTACACAAAGCGAGACACAACAAAACCACGAGCTTGACTTGCAAAAGGTTAGGGTTAGCTAAAGAATAAGCCCCATTGTATATATAAAAAAAAAAAAACAAAAGCATTGAGATTCTTGCCAAAGTGATGAAAACTTGGATTCTTTATGGCAGGTTTCAAGAGTTAAAAGATTACCTTCGCAGTGTTGATCACAAGTACTCTTCAACTTATCATTCGTAGTTTGGCGCCATCCGACATGACATCATTGATTCGTGCCACGATGGGTACATTGAATAAACAATATTTATATACCCTAAGTTCCTCTATACTTGTAGTCGAAACTCTTTGCCACATTATAAGTGAGATAAATTCGAACACGGGATGGGTTTTCATCCTAAGAATGATTTGCATAGGAGTGCGAGAAGGTAAGGCTTTCTATTTGGACTTTTTGGATTTTTGTTTCAAAAGCGATTAATGATGAGTTTGAAAGCGATTAAGCTGTAAGCGAAAATGAAGTGTGAAAGTTAACTGAAGATTTAGGTCACTAACTCGGTAGCAGACGAATAAGTGTCCTCGGGTTTTATCCTCGCGTTATGAAAAGCTGACCTATAATTCGAAACCCGCAGCCAGGATCTATGTTTAACTAGCAAACCTCACCTAAAAACAACTCCTATTTGAGTTATACGGGTAACATGCATCCCTATGGCCCCTTTACGGTTTGAAACCACTAACGTTAAATATCATTTGAGTGGCTCGTAAAGACCATCTAAAAAACCCTGTCTCTAACGTAAGTATCTGTTTATCCTAAAGCATGGTAAGTATTGGCCAAATCAATAACATTCAATGCTAGTCAGCCCTATTTTGAGAAAGATAGGGTCATAAAGCACAATACTGTAGCTTTAGCTAGGACAACTGTAGCGCCATACTTGAGAAGCTAGCTTCCTTATATTCAAAGAAAAGGAAACATGGCTCTCTTGAGTTGTCATCCTCGAGAGGGTGTTTGTGACCAAAGAAAATAAGGGAAGAGGAGAGAAGAGAGAAACACCAAATAACTAAAGCTACAAAGATATTTACAAAAAAATAAAAACTTACCAAAAATTGCTTCCTCAATTTGTTGCTTTGGAGGTTCTGAATGGGAGGGGCTTATCATATTACCAGTAATATGAAAATACCATAAAGCCTAACAATTTGGCTAATTTTAGGGACAAAGAGGAGTAATACGCAAAATTTTGAAGTCGGTTGCATTAATTACAAAAGCATGACAAAATAAGTGAATTTAAGCTGGCGTTTTGAAAATTTATTGACAGCGAAAATTTATTGCTTCTTGAAATCGCTCAAAGATAGCGAAAATGCAAAATTTAGCGCTAAGCGTGAAACGATTTAAGCTAGCTGGCGAAATTATGTGATAGCGAAAATGCAAAATTTCGCTAGAACGTTACCTATGAATTCACGGTGTCTAAGCGAAAATTGGTAATTTCGCTAAGATTACGAAATTTTTCGCTAAAGGTTCGCGAGTACCATGATCGGTAGAATTTCGCAATCTTAAGCGAAATTCACGGGATTTTGCTGATTCATCAGCACGTGCCTTCTGTCCTCTTTGCATCGATTTCCATCACTTTTGCCTTCATTCTTTCTTTGATTTTGGCGAATTACTACGTTTGATGGTGTGATTGAGTTGATCTTCGCGATTCATCGTATGTCTGGAAGTATCGAACTCCCCGAAGTGCGCAAAAACTGCTGAAAACAACCAAAAATAACCTCCTAAGCGGCATAAAGAGTGATACCCAAGAAGACTTGAACACTTCAATTGGCATAAATGACATGATTAGTCGCAAAAGCACTCAAAACCTATCTAATATAGGGTTAAGCCTTTTTTTAGGCCTTGTCAGCTCACTTGGAGTTAGATCCCGGTGGATGGTTTAGCTGTTTTTGAAACATTAATGGGTCATAAATGCTGTATAAACTCTTAGGGTTCAGTTTTTATAACCAAACCTAGACCCGGCTCGGGAAATGACTATAGGTCATCCTCCTCAGCACGAGGAAAAGGACCCGAGGACATTATAGTTACCTTAGAACCCTAAGCCCAGTGGTCTGAAACTTCAAGGAGTTCTTTTACACTTTATTTCTACTGTGGAGTTATAGTTTCACCGAAGCCATCAACCTCCTTGTTTTTGCAAAACCCCAAATCGAAAGTGGAAACACTAATTTCAATCAGCGTGACTCATTTAGCATGAAGAAAACCCATCCCTGAGTTCGACCTTAGGCCACTATATTGTAGTAGCTCTGCTACGGCAATAGGAATTCTAGGATACAAATTTTGTTGATTCCGGTGCACCTATTGTGGCACGAATCAATATGCTAAAAAGAATATTCCGATTACAGTTGAAGTATGGATTTGAAACCCTTACATATAAGAGAAGCCCTCGTACCCAAAAAATAGGACATCTCTTGTTTGCAATCTCATTCAAGTATTAAAAAATTAAAACAAGACACAAAATAATTGACTTATAAATCCTATATACAATGAAAATTAGTGATTTTGTTTCATATAAATATCATATTGTTTGTGGTTTTTGTGAATGTCACTTCAATATATATAATCACAATTAGAAAAATACGTGGACGTGCTAGAAAATTAAAGTGTTTCCAAACTAATACTATGTCGAAAATCAAACTTCTAATCAGACGAAAAATTCGGTTCCTTGGTTCCTTTGATACTTCCCTAGAATCTAAGTAAAAATGTCACAATAAATAAACCGAAGAAGATAAAATGAAAGTCAAAGGAATGGTTGTATTTCACTAGGAAAACTAAAATGAAGGAATTGCTGTACAAATTGTTAGAGAAATTGTTGTATTTCACTTGAAAAACTGAAATGACAAAGTATTATAGAAATAAAAGAAGCTTGAAAAATTCTATTAGAACGATTAAACTGCTAGAAGTGATTCATTGTTGTTGATTGATTGAGTTTATTTGGTCCCTTCTCATGAGAGAAGCTCTCCCTCTCTTTTATAGGAGTCTTTGAATAAGCGCGAGTTCTCCACTTCTCCTTTTCTCCGCTGCAAGCTTCCTCAAATGCTTGCCATGTCTCCCCATAGGAAGGCTTGCTCCCCAAGTTTTCTCTACCACCTCAAATAACTACCCACATCTTCTTGCAATGTTTTGACTTTGAGAAAAAGTCTCATTTGACTTTAGAAAAATTTTAAATTTTTTAGAAATACACTTAGACTTTTATAAGGGCTTACTCAAATGGATCTAGGCTCATCTCTCTTAGATTTTTACTCATGAGCTTGAGCTCAGGCCTAAATACAATTTGTTGATTAGGCCAAATTTTAATTTGGGTGTAAACATGTACTTTATAATGAATTAAGATATTTGTCTTTGCTCCATTGAGGTTTGACTCAAGTGGTAAAGGAGTGAAAAAGGCTATGAGAGATCCATGTTTAAATCCCTGTAAGAAAAGGTACTACATCCTAATATACAAAATGAATAAATGTAAAAAAAAAAAAATGTGTTATAAAGAATGAAGAAAGGAAGAGAGAAATCGAGAGAAGAAAGAGAGAACTTTAAAGGTCATTTTTCTCCTTATCTTTCATTATCAGGGATCCCATATATATAGGGGTCTTCATTAATACAGTAATAAGTACATCCATAATGATTCACTGGTAAATGTGTGGTCATTCACATTTCTCAATGAATTATTTATAACACTCCCCCTTGAATAACCACCACTAGATAGTTAGTAGTGTCTCATTAAAAAGATTTCCAGTAAAACTTGATGGGATAAACCTAGGCAAGGGAAAAAAGAGTGGAATTATACTAACATCTTTAACAATTCTCCCCTTGATAGTGACATAATACTTCATTTTGAAGATCTTTTACTTGACTCATACCAATCTGGTGTACAAGTTTCTTGAATGTTGTAGTAGGCAGGGCTTTTGTAAATAAATATGCTAGATTATCATTGGACCTTATCTGTTGCACATTGATTTCACCACTGTTATGAAGTTTATGAGTATAGAAGAATATTTTGGAAATGACTGCTTGGATTCGATCACCTTTAATACTTATCCTCCTTTGACTTGAAGCGTCCAGCATCATTATCTTGTCTCAATATACGTTGGTTTGTTCTTGATAGAAGATAATCCACATCATTTTCCGATGTGTTGTATCATGGATCTCAACTAAACACATTCTTGACTAGCTTCATGCATGACAAGTATTTCTGAATGGTTGGAGGAGGTGGCCACCATTGTTTGTTTTACTGACCTCAAGGATATAGTAGTGTTTCCATAAATAAATATATCTTATGCAACGAGTAGAGCTTTGTGAGGGTCAGAAGATAGCTACATCTGCATGCTTAGAAAAATTGTGGTTTGAATGTTTGGAATAAAAATAATCGATATCACATGTCCATGAAGATATCTTAATACATGTTTAATTCCATTCCAATGCTGCTTGTAGTTGGGCGAGCGTATCTTGTTAGCTTAAATTAAGCGAGAAGGTCGAAACGATATTTGTTTTCCTAAGATCTTTCATTTTCAAATTCCTTCTTTAAGTAGTCAATTGTTTTGATAGGCTCTTTGGAGTTCTAATCAAATTCGATCATCACCTATACCACAGCCAATTGCGAAATCCAGTTGCTACTTTCTTGATAAAAATGCATGGGCAAATTGAATTATTCACATATCCTTCCTTGAGTAAATACTGGCTTAAACGATTATACCACATTCAACCAGGCTGTTTTAATCCATATAAAGATTGTTGTAACTTGATTGAATAATACTCTGTGGTTTGGAATTCATTACTTCAAGTAATTTGAATCCTTCAGGGATTTTCATATATACATTAATATCAATAAAACCATATAAATTGGTTGTGGCTACATCCATCAGCCGTATATCAAGTCCTACGGAGACCTCTAAATATATTAAATAATGAAATGTAGTTGCATCCATTACGAGAGAATATGTCTCTTCATAATCAATTCCATGTCTTTGTGAGAAGCCTAAGGCCATAAGGCGTGCTTTATATCTCACGATTTCATTTTCTTTCGTTTCGCTTTTTCGTGCAGATCGATATCAGCCAGTTTTATATCTTTTTAGGTGTTTGAACTATTAGTCTAAATACCTCGTTTAGCCGATTGATTTTAACTACATTTGAATTGCTTTTCCATTTTAACGATCATTTCAAGCGTCGACATTCATTCATATTTTGTGGCTCTTGTCTTCATCATTACTTATGATGTCCGCCGCCCTTGGAAAGAAAAACGCAATTTATAAGGGTAGTATTTCGATCCCATATTTACCCTTATGTACAATTGTAGATATATCTTCATTGTTATGTCTTGGTACAATCTCATGAGATAATTATTCAACTAATAAAATGCCTACATAGGGGTTATTAGTTCATCATTCAATCTTTTCACATTTGTATGCTCTTAGGGAGCATTGGATTTAACACTTTTCCTTTCTCTAGGAATTGTATCTTTTGAGCCAATAGGTCGTCCTTGTTTTAATTGTGGCTTAGGCTAATTGGTCACGCTATATTTCAATTTTCCCATTGGAATTTCAATCTGTGATAGGATATTTGCAGCTAGTATATGTGATTTTGTAACCTTTGTTGAATTAATAAATGTATCAGGCAATCAATTTGCAAGATTTTGTAAATGAATTATCTTTTGGACCTCTAATTCAGATTACTTTGTGGGGGGGTCAAGATGAAAAGGCGGTCGATTCATGCCTGGTTCTGTCAATTCTTACAGGAATTGGCTTTTCTCCCACAATGACAGAGAAACATCTTCATTAAAAATAACAATCTACTTAGTCAATTATTAAAAGCTCACATGAGGCTCGATATAGTTAATAATAGATGAGGTGAAAACCAACATAAATACCAAGGCGGCGTTGAGGGCTGTTGGATTCAATGAGTGGGTGCAAGGGAACATAAACAACACAACCAAAAACACGTAAAATGTAAAAAATATTAGTTTAAATAACCTTACAGAACAAGTTGTAATGGGATAAATCTTGATTTAGTTTAATAAGGCAGCGAATTAAATTTGCGGCATGAATAATAGCATGCCCCCATGCCAATAAAAGGCAATTTAATTCAAAAGTATGTAGTCTAACAATTAATTAGGAGCGTTTGATAAAGGATTTAAATGACTAAATTACGAGCATGAATATGAGCAATTGAGTATTGAACATCTATTCAATGGACATACAATAATCGAGGAAGACTTGAGATGAGGAATTCATGGCATTATCAAGGCGGGTGTCTTGATAGGATGATCAGTGTGCCTTGGCCAAAATTATCTGAGCTAGTAATCTAGCAAATGCAACATTAGGATAGATAGAAGTCATGTGAGATATCTAGTGGACATCAATTAAAACCATAAAATATGAAAAGGTCCACTAAGTGGGTGAATAGGCCCTGAAATATCCCACGCCAAATACGAGTTCGAGATGCAATCTTGTAAAAGATGGTTTAATAATTAATTTGCACTTTTGAGAACAAGCATTTAACTAAAATCTGTGAGATTTTAAAATTTTATTACCTTGTTAATGGATACTGTTAAATTTTTGAACTATAAAGTGCATCATTGAAAGTCAGTGTCAAGTATTCATACCCGCAGTAAAAATGTTTTTGGGTCATTGAACTTATGGTTCATGACAACATGAGATTTAAAAGGTTTGATAGTTGTTTGATATAATCCATGTGATGAAGAAATCAATTGTTAAAATTTGTTTTTGCCCGAGTAATGAGTAAATACTCATTTCCATTATGACTCATGGTTTGATGTGATATCCATTTGAGGAATACACCTTGCGACTAAGTAAATTTTGGTCGTTATTGGAGCAGGCATCATCAATTTGAAACTTGGTGCCATTAAGAATTTGATAATAGTAGCTCTTTGGAGACTTTAATTAGGTCAGCGAGATCGAGATAGTTTGAACATTAAATGAAATTAAAAATTTAAGTTTGAAAAGAAATTAACTTATCATAAAGCGTGTAAGGTTGTAGCACAAATCAACAAGACCAGCCATCTCTAGGAGAATGATCCATATATCCTCAAAAGAAAGAAAAATTAATGAAGAACTCGGTTTGTGGTAAGCCAAGTAATAAAAAGTAACCAATAAGCATATATGTTAATGATAGCTTGCATTGCCATCACGATCAAATGTGAATTGATTTTCCACTTGGATCTTCAAAGTAGAATATCAAAATGAGTTAAAAGGTATTTACCATGTTAGTGTTGGAGTTGAAGGGACACTTGATAGGGATCAGTGGGATCATTGTCCCATGACCATTGTAAGTTGGTCTCAATTTAGGTACATTTTTCTTTCATGGAGGCTTGATAAAAATTGATGTAAATGTTTAATTAAAATACAGGTACATGACCAGTGACATTTCATTTCACATTTAGCAGCATTCGAGTCTCCACGAGCCCTTTATTATGTGACCCGGTTGCTTTCTTGGTAATGTTATGAATGATTAAGCTTTTTGGTTATTGGGTTGTTTCTTATTGTGAGGTTGATTATAATCACGATTCCAAAAATATGGCGACCATGACTCTGACCTCGGCTTAGATCCATAAAATATCCAGCGACCTTTCGCCCACATCATTAGTTTATTGTGACATTGGCTTGACCCGATGATATAGATCGATAGGCGAGTTTGTGATTTATTAATAACAATTCATTATTCCTCTTTCAACTCTAGGAGACTTGTCTGGTCATCGAGAATATTTGATAAAACGACACCTCTATATTGCTGCAGTAGAAACATATTAGAGGCATGAAAAGTGGTATATGTTTTCAAACATGTACTCATAGGAACCTTTCTCCATGTAATTTTTAGCTCAAACTAATTTTGAACAAGTGAGTTATAGTTAACGTGACTAAAAATCTTTGTGAGTCGTAAATGAATCAAATTATAACAGAGACCCTTGGAAGTATTACGGTCTTTTATTAGTGCATCTGGATTCTTTCAAAATTTTCGGAGGATCGATGGATTCTTGAGCGTAAGATATTCGGCTTTTGAGTCCTTCCTGTGATATGATGATGAATGAATATTAAGCTTTTAGCGATCACTCTTTGGGATCACGGTATTTCCTTCTTTGATTGTATTTCAAGATTCACATAAGCATCAAAGTGGATTTATTGCTCCCAATATGCAAGATCAATAATTCTTGAGAAATATCAAGACGACAGAGTCGAGCTTAGTAATGTGGTCATTTATTTAATAATTAACAATATATGAATAAAGTGAAAAGATATAAGATAATTATAACTTAATAACTTAAAATTTAATAATAATATATTTGAGCTCAAATGGTAATGTTTTAAAATGAGAACTTTGATAGCTATGGTTCAAATTTTCTCATTATCACATAGAAAAGTGCATATTTTCAAGTTATGAATAAATGATAAAAGAAATCTTTATCAACTTATATATTTTCGCCTTCGGGCTATGAATAACGTCAGTTTGCAAAACACAGTACATAAATTTTCTTTAGAAAAGAAAGAAAAGGAAAAAGGAAAAATACAAACTCGGAATACCTTACTGGTTTTATGACTTTGTTTGTTTGAGCTCTCGTGTTAATAATGTGTTATAAAAAATTAATAAAGGAAGAGAGAAACTAGGAGAAGAAAGAGAGAACTCTAAATGTCATTTTTATATCTTTCGTCTCAGGGGATCTATATATATAGGAGTCTTCATTAATACAGTAATAAATACATCAATAATGATTCACCTATAAATATGTGATTATTCACATTTCTCAATGAATTATTTATAACAAAAAGATATTTGTCATTGTTTTACCCTTAGAGTCTGGCTCTAGTGGTAAAAGGAAGTAGGTGTATGGGAGGCCTTATGGTTGGGTCCTATAAAAATAAATGCTACAAAGATCTAATGCAAAGTCTATAGCGTTAAAAAAAAAAAAAGTGGTTATCTTGCATTCTTAGGGAGGTGTATTGAATTAGAGGAATTAAGGAATTAAAAAGAAGGGCATTGAACTATAACTTGAATTCATGGTGTATTAAACTTTTTTTTTTTTGATGGAATATTCAACTTTGGAAACTTAAAAAAAAGTCTATAAAAATCATGTAATATTCAATTATAACTTTTATAAACTCCACAAAAGCATACTAATATAGGAAAAGTTTTTTTT
The DNA here is from genome assembly GCA_016808115.1 of Tetrastigma voinierianum. Classification (NCBI taxonomy): domain Eukaryota; kingdom Viridiplantae; phylum Streptophyta; class Magnoliopsida; order Vitales; family Vitaceae; genus Tetrastigma; species Tetrastigma voinierianum. Next base: position 158,593 of record JAEQBH010004954.1, read on the forward strand.
TTCATAGATATTAAATTTTTTTATTACTTTTGATTACTTTTCTTTTTAGTAGAAGTAGAAATATTAACCATTTTCCTTTACTTTTTGTGAAGATTTGAAACACTTTTTAATTGAATGCATAAACATGATAAACAGCAGCTAACCTAGTAAATTTCACTAATCTTGAAAGAAATTATATGAAATAAGTAATCATCCATTCCTTGTTTATGATATTACAAAGTATTTGCCTATTCTCAAACATACAGTCGTATTATATATTTTTTTATCGAGTGAAACTATGACACCCCAGATAATAAAATACCTTGGGTATAAATTAGAAAATTTTCCGACTATTCTCTAAAAAGTAATCCTTTTCGCAAAGCTATAGGGAACATAGAATTTAACCCTAAAATCATTTAAGAATTTAGGTAAGGGTTGAAAAATTAAAATCATTTTTTAGTTAAAGTTTAACCATAATAATTAATAATATTTGTTTTAAGATTTTTTAAGACTTTTAACAATTTAATATTCTTTAAAAGATCCCAATCTAGATTAAGGTTAGTTTATTTAAGGTCTAGATTAGAAGAAAACATACAAGTATAAGTTGATTTTATGGATTGAAATTGAAAATTTTGAAGATTGGAAATTTATAATTGAAAAAATTTAGGAATTAGAAGATTTATAAAAGTTAAAAGTTATTTTATTGGATATTTATTTTTATTAGGAATATGAATTTATTACATTTAATTAAAGTTATCAGTAATCTATAAGTATTTTTAAGAAAGATGATTTATTATATTTATTTAAAATTATTCATGAAAGTCTTTCAAAATAAAAATTATGCCAAAGTCATCCAAACTGTAAAGTCTACAAAAATTTTAAAAATTTGTCAATTCTGCAATTCGTCCACCAAAAAAAAACGTTTATAAATATCTTTACTAGTCTTAATTTAATAAACTCCGAAAATTTAGAAAAGAAAATATAAGGAAAAATATAGAAAAATGAATTTGATATGATAAATTATTTTTATGTTACTCTAAAATTATTTTTATTTATTTTAACTATCTAATATAAAGATTAAATAAATTATAAATTAAGCACCAATTATGTTTAATTTTTTAATATTTTTATAATATACTTATTTTTGAAAACTAATATTATTATAAAATATTATAATTTTTTAATATTTTTATAATATAATTAAATGTGAGAAAAGCAAACTATTCTTTTTATTTTTTTTTTTATTCTACCCGCAACCCTAGAGTCAAATATTATCCCAAAACTCTATAGCCTCCCTCCTACTAAAATTTAAAAAAAAAAAAATATATATATATATATATACTTATATATATATATATATATATATATATATATATATATATATAGTTTAAATAAAGAAAATGCTATTTAGGAAGAAGACAAATATATAGCATTTTCTCTTTATTTAAACTATATATATATATATATATATATATATATATATATATATATATATATATATATATATATACTATATATATATATATATATATATATTTTTTTTTTTATTCATTTCAATTTTATGGCTGCTATTTGATTGGAAAGGGGGTTAAAGTGATACTGAAGGGATAGGAATATGAGTTTAACAAAACACAAAACCTGATTCAGAGACTGACAGGGCATGAAGTAGCTAGCCGAGGGACAGTTGTTGTGGCTCAATGCCACCGTGTTGCCGTCGGCGGCGCAATTGGAGGCGCTGTAGGTAGTTTCATCTTCTCTCTAACCTCTCCTGGTCTCCATTATCTATTATCTAGGTTTTTCTTACCTTTTTTTTAAATGCTGTGTTTGGTCTGAGGAGAGCCTAAGATGAAGGTTCTGTTTTATTCTCCCTTTATCTCTTGACGGTTTTCCAGCCACCAAACAAACTGTTAGGTTGAGTGTAATTGAACTGAATCTTAAACGTAGACAGTCAGTTAGTAACTTGGGGCAATGAGTTTGAGATATTTTGGTCATCAAAAACCATTGAGCAATTTATTGAGTGCTCTTTATTTTGTATTCTCTGTTCTTTGATTGTGTTTTCTTAAATTGGGGGTTCGTGAGTACTTTTTGTGCCTCTGAATTATTTGGAGGGAGGGAAATATACAGGGATTGCTACGCCTGTATGGGTTCGGAATTGGATATTGTACTTCTCATGGAATGGCTGTGTTCTCTCTCAAAGTTTCAGCTGGTTAGAAATGACACATGTTCCCTGTCCCCCTGTGAGATTATGAATGGGTGATTGTGTGGTTTAAGCCTGGGTGTGCCTCCTCCATCCAGGAGTGCGTGCCAGTTAAGGTGTTGACAGTTGCTGCATTTGGATGTGCATCAACATAATCATTTGGATTGGGCTTGCGGAGGTTGTCTTGCTCTTTTGTTTTTGCTGGATCCTTAAGAACTTTGTTAGACTTGTGGTACATAGACAAGGTTATACCGCCCTGCTTCAGTGGTTGTTACATACACCGATAGTTCTGCATTAGTGGAATTGGTAAATTGTGTGGTCTTATCATCTGTTTTTGTAGGCAGCTTGGCGGAAGTGAACACTGTATTATTTGAAGTTTATGTTTCTTACTTGGCTCTATTTCTGACTAACATTTTTTTAATCCAGGAGCTGTGTATGGGACTTATGAGGCTATTAGGTATAAGGTATGGTCTCAACCTCTTCTTGAGTTTCAAGAGGGATGGAACCTTGATATAAAAAGTTGTTGTTTAATCCTTTTCATGATCATTATGATTTTCGTAAGGTCTTTCTCTTTCTGCTATTAGTTGAATCTACCTTCTGAAAATTGGCATGCCAACATCTACATCAAATATTGTGTGCAAGAAAATAAGACACTATGACATCAACCCATAGATTGAGTTTCTTTTATCTTCTTCGTATGAGCTAGTAGAGTGCTTTAAAGGATAGCTGCGTATGTTAGAAGCTAAATTGCCCAACTGGTTTTTTTTTCTTTTTCTGGCTTCTTCCTGCCTCTTGGTGAGCTATCTCCCTTTAGACTATAGAAAGAACAGTGAAATAAACTTTATGTAGCATTGCCTTGGTTGATGAATAGTTAGCTGAGATTTGCCTTGACTTGGGTTTTTTTTACTATTATTTATGCATTCACTTGTCTCTCAAATTCATTATAATTCTTGTGGCCCCATGCTTGATTGGGTCTCCGTCTTTCTCTTTGGGTTGCTCAATTTGAACCAAAGGCCCTCAGCTTTGGGATCCCCCTAACCTGGAGGGAAGATAAGAAAACAAATAAAAATGTTGAAGAATTACTTGTCATTTTTTCATCAATCCTGTGGTCTTTGGATTATTCTCAATGCTGAATAGTTCCTGAATTATGAAGCACCCCTCCAAACCCTAAGAAAATAAAAAATGAAAAACTAGGTCGTAAGATATGTGTAAATTTGTATATTAGTAAGTTAAGTGTAGTGTTTCAGTTGGAGTAGATAAAGAAAATAAAGCTTAATTTTTGTATGATTAAAACCAATTCTATTGGAAAATTTTCAAATTTTTACAAAGATTAACATACTTTTCTATGGAGCACACATCACTAGCAGCCTTGTGGTTTGGAGATTGGTTTCCCATAAATGAATTCATACCAAACTTGTATGCAATAGGGAATTCTTGTATATATTTAAATTCCATATTGATATTTAAGAAAATATCAATAGAAAATGAACACAAGATGGTGATGGATTAAGTTGAAGAAAAGGCAGAGAGTACTGAATATAATTCAACTGGTTGAGTTGAGTTGATTCAAACTCCCCTCTTTACGCAATCTTACTTCTTTTCCTTTTCTTTATCTTATATGTATCTCCCTTTTTGAGTAATGCAGGTACCTGGACTTCTGAAGATCCGGTACATTGGACAAACCACTCTTGGGAGTGCAGCTGTTTTTGGTCTGTTCCTGGGTGCTGGGAGCTTGATACACTGTGGGAAGTCTTATTAAGCTTCAGTCAGTTGACCAAATAAATAAATTTTGTTTTCCTTGCAAGAACCAGTTAGTTAAACAAATACATGTTTTTAAACTGTGAATGGAAATGGCTTCAGGATGATCAGATATTTTTTCTGATGTGAATTCTTTCTTTCCTCTTTATGCATCTTTCAAATGATTTTATGATTCTCTTAATGAAGTTTTCCCTCAGAGTGGTTTCTTTTTTTAGAGGTTGTAGTATGGTTTCTTGGTGATTAGCTTAACATCATGCTGCAAATTGTTGATCTGTACACTTGATTTGACCACTAAAAATTTTTCCTCATTAGTCTGTCAAAGATCTTCTATCTTGTGAGTTAGTACAAACTATTTCCTACAGCCATTGAATTGTAACTTAGAGGGTTTGGATCATGACTAATAAACCTATATATGAAGTGATCAGTTGCATAATTGTCATTTGACCTTGTATCAAATGTAATAGCTTTGATGTCCTGATTCATCAGTCTGCCAAACAGGATTGGTTGAAATATATGAAATGTTGATAAAAAGACTTATTTTGCTTATGGTGGCTTACATTTTTGGACGAGGCCAGTGTATAAATTGGCCTCAAAATGTTTGTCTAATCTTACCTGAGTTCTTTTTTAAAATGCTTAGAAAATTTAGAAATAATTTCAAGAATCTGTAACAAAGCATCAAGAACACTGGTTTAGTGATTCAACATCATAACTTATTCAAGGTTGAGATTGGATCAAGACATGACTTTATTCAGACACAAATATTTGGGTATGCCACATTGTTCAAGGAAAAGGCAAAACTAGTATTATTGCTACCCTTTTACAAGTAATTGTGCTTCCCCCTTTTTTTTATTGGTAAAGAAAATTTATTAAAAAAGGGAAGCGCCATAAAGAAGTGCCCCTACGTATACAAGAAGTATACGACTACTAGGTTAATAGTGCTTCCCATATCGACTTAATCTTGAAAATATTTCTATTAAGGTTGTCCTTGGAACAAGGTTAAGCTGAATAAGCTGCTACCTTCCGGAAATATGAGTTAAAAGATTTGTACTGTAATTATTAGGAATAAGGCTTGGGCTTCCAAACATAAAGGTAGATTGTGTATCTGTTATTCAAAACCTTGAATATTAGTACACTCTGTGTAGCAGGTGGAGAATTCTTTAATTTTGAGTCATGTTGGTGTAGGATATGCTTGTCAATGTTGTCATGCTTTCTGTTGAGGGACTGGAAAGGTAAGACCTTATTCCTTGTTCCTTGCTGTCATTGGTATTGAAAACAGAGATTTGGCTTTCTTGGACTTCATTGATAGATTGAGAGATGCTTTGCTTTCTTTTGTTGGTTTTTGTTTTTTATATTCCTTCTTTTAAGCTCCTTGGTAATATCTCATGGAAATGGGTTGTTGCCCTTTTGGCTTTGCTTACAAGCATGCCCTTTTGCCTATTAAAATACCCCTTTCCATTTTTCTGTTCTTTTGTTTCCTAAAAGTTTGAGCTGAATCTAATGGACCGTACGAGAGAAATGCCTTCCAAATTTATGATTTGCTTGTGAAAGGGACTAGGATGTAAGTAAGAAAGATACATCCTTTTGGATTGATAAGAGCTTCTCATACTTGAAACATCTTTTGAATTGGTAGAAGAAGAAGCCCTTCTTCTCAAGTTATTCAACCTTAGGCACACTATTAGGAATCTCCAGGGAGCTGATTTGTTTACTGAAATTAAACATTGGAATGACTTTGCCCGATATCTATGGAGAATGTTTTTGGGAGGAGAAGGGTCTTTGGGAGGCTGATTGTTTCTTCCCCTTTGAGTTATTTTATTGAGAACACAGAGAATAATGTTTGAGGATTCTGTCCGGTGTCACAATGACAACAAAAGTAATGGTAATGATGAATGTTTTAGAAAGCGAAACGGTCTGGTCGGTTGGACCTTCGATCAGTGACCTTTTCGATCTGAATTCATCTGATTAACAGTGGATTAATCGTAATAACTTTTAAATTGAGTCATCGGTTCGATTTTTAAAACAGTAGTAGCCAATGTTATTTGCATCCTCGTGCCGACCCGGCCCACAGGCAGGCCGGATCTAAAGGCGTAGACAGTTTACCACATATATACATTTCGAATCTCATGAAATAAATGTCACATAATCATTTCGATTAAAGAGGGTCTACCATTTTGTCAATTAACATTTTCATTCAATATGGTATGTATATCATTTTAGTATTATCATTTACAAAACATTATTAGAGTTTATATCTACAAATAAATTAAATATGTTCTTCCCATAAAAACTTATAAATTTTTGGTTTCATTATAAAAATGATCAATTAATGTCATAGGATGAAATGTATGCATGAGACGGAGCGTTTACTTATATTCCACACGATTCGACGATGACTCTGAACTTTACGGTCTTTGCTCTTGTCCCTAGTCACCGATACTTACGCGATGATAAAAACAACTCACTAAGCATTTTCATGCTTAGTGGTTCTATGCAATTCTCCCTTCATTTTAATTAAACACAAATATGCAGCTTTTCTAAAATAATGTTTTGGCACAATTTCAATAGTCTATGCAATATACATTATATATATATGTGTTTATTTCACATATTTTCATTTGCAAATCATTTGATTACTTCAAAGTATAAAATTTCATATACAATATTTCATTTGAAACTCAAATCATGCATTTAACATATTTACTTATAATTTTGCCCTTAAACGAATATAACAATTTCTTTCGGTGCATAGGATACTTGAATCATTTATTGAAAAGTAATTAGCACATTGTTATGGGCTGGTAGAAAAAAACATTTTATAACCTGATCTGGGTCGTTGGACTGTATTTAAGTTGTTAAAATCATTATTAACTACACTAGATACTATCCGAGTTAGGCTATAAGATCGGTATGCCACTATATTCATTTAAGTTCACGATTATTACTAGTTTACGATCACATTGGTATGCCGTCCCTATCCTTAATGAATATGACGGATAACATTACATTAAGGGTATTAAAACTTAGTCCTAAGTAATTTTACAATATTGTATATACATTTATATTCAAATAATACATTTGATGCTCATACAATTTTGTACTGTGATACAGTTAGTCAAATTGTCCCAAATCGCTTAAAGCAATTATACGGTTCTTGAAAAGTATTTTGACCAGCGATCACTTGAGAAGCTTGAAATAAGAAAAGAGGCCATAGGAGAACAAATTCAAAAAGGTTGCTCGCTCCTCAGATTCCTATACTCGAATCCGGGTTCTTGGGTGAGGTTTCCTTGTCATAACCTAAATCAGTACAATTAGATACTTGATATTAGTTGGCTTATTTAGGTTTATAGTTAGGGTTATTTTCTACCCGACTTCCTTCAAGTAAACTTTTCTAGGAATGAGCCTATATTTTACCCAACTTTTTGCAAGTCCATTCTTTTATATAAATGCATTAGAAATTGGAATCGTCAGTCGAGCATGAGAACTCGAGATATATTAAAAACAACAGGCCACTATGTTTTAATTCAAGCGAGTGCTTTGAAATGAGGCACCAACGGCCCAATTTGGGTGAAGTGAGTCCAGTTGTTCACACTTATTTGAGAGTTTTTATACACAAGAAGTCCCAGTTCTGCAAATTTGAGAATCATTCGATTTGGATGAGTGATGCATTTAAAAAACAACAGCGGGTTTGAAAATTTGACAACATCTCACTTAAAACCCCGACATTTCCTTGTCTAATTCTTCAAAACTAATTATAACCCAATTTTTGAAACTTAACCAAGCAGCCCAGGCTGATCTGACCTTTAAAACACTTATATTCTGATTTTGGGTTTTCATCAGACCTAAACACAACATTTAAGGGAAGTTAAGGTTAGTTCATACCTTAAATCTCTTGATTTCTTCCATTAACTTGAATCTGGCTTCCTTTTGCTTGATCAAATGGAACCTAATATGGAGAGAATCACACTAACTTGGCTCCCTCTTTGAACCGTGTCCTTCTCTTCTCTTTTACCCAAATGAGAACTCTCTCATTCTAAGACCAAAATTTGGTCTTAATCCACATCCTTCATAAGGCCATGTTTGGCTCTCACATTTTTGCTCATTCTCCAATTTTTTTGCATTTTGGTCATTCTTTTATCTTTCATTTCATCAAAATTTTCGTTTTAGCTTCTGTTCATTTATGACCATTGGATCCATCATTTTGACATTTCTCGATTCGCCTTAATTCTTGTTTCATTTGGGTTTTATCATATATTTTTTTTTGTTCTTTCACAATATAAATTCCGGAAAAATATAATTTAACTTATTTTATACCCTAAATATGTTATAAAACTGTTAGGATATTTTCAGGGCGTTACAATAATATACAAAAATGGGATGTGAATTGTGATGTAATGTAGAAGCCAAAAATTCAAAAAAGGGAAAGGGAAAGGGAAAATACTGTATTAGAAAATATAATACAGACATATATATATATATATATATATATATATATATATATATATATATGTATGAGAATATAGATCTCCTGAGAACAGTAAGTTTACATAAACATAAACAAATATAAGGTTCTTAATATTTTATGATCTATTTGAGACACTGGCGTGAACCATTTTTCCTTTCCTCTGTACTTACGGCTTACCCGAACCATCTTTGTACTGTCTAATGGTCTCCCTCAATAGGAAGGGGTATCTAGACTCTAGAGGGCAGTTAAAGAAGCTATGCCATTTCGAGTAGCTTCTCTACCAGAGTCATGCTATTATCCTGTACCAAACCAAAGAAGAGAAACAGCCACACTGGTTCAGTTATTACCCTCCCTCCATTGCAGGAGAGACTGAAGGAGATAAAACAAGGAAATTGAAGAACCCCTGTCTGATAATATCCCCCGAAATGCAATGGAGTGAAAGAAGATCCATCATCTGATCGAATCTGATGTGGGGTTTGGTTTCTCGGGTGGACGAAGAAAATAGCAGTGGTCATCGTTCAGAGTTCAAAACAAGAGCGATGGTACAAATACAAGAAGAATAATGAGAGCAACCCAATGGCCAAACATGTAAAGAAAATGCAGTAAACTACAAGAGGTGGTGATTGAGTAAACAAAAGTTGACAAAAAGGAAAGACATAAATAAAGTGACTGTTTTATGACAAGTTTGCTTGGCTAAAGTTGGTGGTGAAGCCCCCAAGACACACCTCCATTATTCAAAATAGTGCAGTGAAATCTCCAAGGGGATATTTATTTGATTAAGTTGGTGATTAGTCCTAATCCTTGTAAATTGTTTCATGAGAGGGAAGCAAGATGTGTCACCTAATGAAAAACAACCCAACTATCCAGCCGTTGTTGGTTGGTTAAATATTAAAAACCGGGTCAATGACTGAACTAGAAAAGTTATGGATTCAAAGTTCAAGAGTTGATTGATGAATGAACTAAAAAAGTTACCCGTTGGCAGTACAAGGGTTGCATCAGTGGTTCAGAACTGAACTGGAAAGGTCATCACAATCAACAATCCAACTGATTAGGTCTGGATTTTAAAACACTGCTAAATACTAGCTCAACTTCTAGGTGGAGCAATAAGAAAATACACCTTAAAATGTAGCAAGAATCACTTGGCTGTAAAGCAGCAATCAGGTAAACTAGTGACCTATGGAAACTAGAGAAGTAAAATCAAGTTAAACACCATGTGAATATGTATGAGCTACTAATATTTTCTTGATGAAATCAGATTATCTAGAAGGGTATTCCTGATAGCAATGGATTCAGGTTGAGAGGCATCACATTTCAAAGGCATGCATGCTGGCATCCCTATCAGTTTGGGACTTTTCAAAATTGCTGGCCAGCCTTACTTAACCTTTTATGCATTTTAAACAACATAAAACTGGGTTAATCAGTTGGATTATGCAAAAAACGCATAATATTTCAATGTCATCCCTATTAGTTTAGGACTTTTTCATCAATTACTGACAGGCCTTACTCAAACCTTTAATGCATTAAACAGAGGGCTAAACATAAAAGTGCAAAAAACCAACAAAACATTCAAGTACAGCATAAGGTTTTTCACCAGTGAGCAAACTAGTGATGAGCTCATCACGGAGAAATTAGTACAATCAAAGCAATCAAGGAACATTGTCAATCACATTAGAGAGATCTTCTTTTTCTGGCTTCAGCAGAAATTCAACTGGCTCAAATTTCCATGTGAAAGGTGACGATGGTGGAGAGTCCCAATGCACTGGAGAAGACTCCGGAGATTTCCAATGGTCAAGAAACTCGGACATGGGAAATTCAACAGGTTCCAAAGAGTCACTGGTGCTATCAAGATGAATCTAAATCATAGAGAAAAAATAAATGAATAAGTGAAGCTGTATAGCATAGTTCCAGAAAGAGTAGTTCTACTGAATTAGTTTCTTTAAACGGAATTCGAATGCACCAAGCTACAAAGTGCCCTGTAATTTTAATAGATCCTACAAATATAAAAAGCACACCCACATCATATATATCAATATAGGTATTGTTTTAATTAAAATTTACGATTAATATGATAAAATAGAGTTGATTATCAAAGTATTGTTGGTTTTGTCATAATTTTTGCTTTCAGACTCCATAATTTGAGAGTTATAAGAAAAAGCAGTTGGATCACCTTCACCTGATTAGCTTTGGGATACTCAGCATGAGATATGGAATCTGTAGATAAAAAAATAACATGATTACAAAGATTAATGTCATTTATGCAGAAGTAACTGTATTTTATTAAAAGAAAAATGCAAAATATTTGTAGATGCCAACAGATAAATAGAAAGATCTATACAAAAGGAAATGGGATCAAAAGTTCAACAAAACTCTCATCCAATTTCAGACCATCTCAGAGGTTGGGCCTATTCGAACCTATTCCCAGACAAATCCCCATTCTACACTGTTGTATTTTTTGTTTTATGTTCTACCATATTTCAGATTGCAGCCCATACTTAATGTGACATGGACAAACACGCCTTGGGTGACTGCCATATTCACACTTAAAGGTAGTATTCGGACAAATTAAAAATGCTCTTCTATAATTTTTTGTCATCTATACTTTTTTTGCACATATCCTTCATATGACAACATCCAAGCTACGTCTAGCATAAAAATTGGAACACTTCAATTTATGTGACAGTCAAAGCCCGACCCAATTCCTTGAACAGATATTTAGAAACAAATTAGTAGAAATTTGGGATTGAGTTCAAAACAATTGTAGAACTTTTCTTTGGTGGAGTTGTAGTAGTTGAACTTTTAGGATCATTTTTCAACTTAGACGGAAAATGAACCTTTACCTGAAATCTAAGACCTTGTGTTGTATATATTCACCAAATTCCAGACTCAAATGTAGAACTATAATAATAAAAATCAGAAGGTGATGAACATTGACCAGAAAGATTGGTATGATTACCATGCCTTGGAAGAACTATGTCCAAATCTAAGACCTTGGTTGTATATATTCACCAAATTCCAGACACAAATGTAGAACTACAATAATAAAAATCAGAAGTGATGAACATTGACCAGAGGGATTGATATGATTACCATGCCCTGGAAGAACTATGTCCAAGAAACAAGGTTCACTTGCTGCTTTCCGTGCCTCAATGCATTTTTTGTGATCATGCAAAAACTTTTCTTCTGCTATATTGAACTCCTCCTTTGGTAAATGTTTTTTCTTCAATGATTTTTCATGATGAAGGGTTGATTTGTTTGTAATGTTGTCGAGGGCTTTACGATTTCCTAAGCCGCCAGCTTTCTTGGCTGTTGTTTTACCATTCTTCGAGTTTCCACCAACCAGAGCCTCTGCACAGAAGGAAAAATAAAAAATAAAAAACTGAATCGGCGAAATGTTTCCAGCTGAACAAAGTTCCAGAAGAGATTCTCAAAAGGCCCACTTAGATTTTCAAAAATTTTCCTATAGAATACTCCTCCTAAAGCACAGAGATCTAAAGAGGCACCGAGTCCATATTTAAGAATTATTAGATTAACATTGACATGCCTAGACAGACATATGCCAGAGATACTTAATCAAGAATTTTGGACATGGCTCTACAGGTTATACAGAAATTTAAATAGTGGAAAAGAAACAGCACAGGAAAATAAACAGTTAGCACTTAGTAGGACATTGTGAGTATAGCAATTTATGTACAGAAATCAAGATTTTATATTTGGCATGTATTATGTACTCATCCATGCATAAGTGTCTGCATAACCTGTGATTCATATTGTCACATGTTTGTTATTAGGGTTTTGTGTAAGCATATCCATTTTCATGTCATCACCATTTCCACTGTGTGTTCATGCTACAAAGCTTTTTGTAATCCCATCACCATTTCCACTGCCATGATGTTATAAGAACATACTTAAAAGATGAGAAGCTCATACTTTTGTTCTGAATGCCAAAATTTTCTTTCTGGATGATTAGCGGTTCTCTCTTGATCAGACTTGCCATTGCTCCGAAATTTCAGCAGCAGAATATGACTGGATGCTGAAACTTGCAGTGGAATAAATTATCAGCGCATAATATAACAGAAAATAAAGAAACTCAAAGGAATAAGATCTTCTATCCGCAAGAAATGGCTTCAACTGATGAGAAAAATAAAGTTGCACAAAAATTGTAACAGTTAATCAAGCTTTAATATTCTATAAACATATCTTAACAAACTAAAGCCTTGTACTCAAATGTTCTCAAAACTTGCTCCCAAGGATTATTCAATCATTTGAATATGCTCATTGGGAAAAATGGAAAGTTTGAAGAAAGGGGAAAATTCTCGGAAAAAAAAGAAGAAAAAAAGCCAAAGCAATTTAGCATGGTTAAGTAATCTTTGGACATAGAAAATCAATTAGGCAGTCAAATTTCACACTGGAATAAGATCTTCTTCGAGCCTTGATATTTCTTAGATAACGACTTGAATAGACATCTTTTATGTCAAAACTGATTGCTAATATCTTCTTTGGGGGTTTAATTCAACCCCTTTCCGGGCAATAAGGTGCATTAGAAACAAAAATGAATTGATAGGATATAGTCGGTGATATATTATAACACATTTAGAATGGGTACCGATGAATTACATCAAGATTACAAGTAACTTTTAAAGGAGTTCATGGTAGATCATCATAAGTCATTCGTGGAACGGAATAGTACATGGCTTATCCTCATTGAATGTGATTATCATATGGGGAGGTGGAGATTGCTGAAGATTGCCCTAATATTGGGGAAAAGGCATGCTTATCAACATAAAATAAAAAACAAAAACCACGACACAAGGTCCTTAATCCAGGATGAACATGAATATGGAAGATTCTGTAGCAAAAGATTGGCAGAGCAACACCATAAAAGAGCTTCGTTATCCAATAGAATAGGTGCTATAATGATTCAAGATTGAGTTCGTGTCTACCTCCATTACAAAACCTCAAAAATAAAAGAAAAGGACAAAAATAAAGATCATCCACTTCATCAAGATCACTGTATGGAGGATTCTAGGGTTATTTATCCAATAATGTCGACTGGAGAGCAATATGAAAATTTCATGAAACAAGACGTTCCGACTGGCTTTGAATCAAAGAAAACCATATGCCATCCCAAAAAATACCTCTAATGTGCTGAACGAGGACAAACTGGACGAGTTGAAGAACAGGAGGAGACGAGCGCTTCGGAAGTTGGCACCCTAGATCACACCGATTGGCCTTGACGGAGACGGAGAGAAATGCTTCAGAATTCGGAACCCTAAATCCTACCGATTGGGCTTGGAGATGAAGAGAAATTATTCAGAAGTTGGAACCCTAAATCCCCCACCGATGGCCTTCACGGAAAAGAGAGAGCAATGCTTCAAAAGATGGAATGCCAAAAATCCTACCGTTTCTTATTTAAATTTTAGAATTCTTACCGTTGGGAGATTCCAGCGGGCTAATGGGGCTGTACGGTTGTATCCTTAATTCCTTATTACCACTGAAAACCCTAGGCTCCTTTTATCTAATTTTTTCTTATTTGGTAACCTATTTTCGTTTAAGCAAAGAGGGATGAATTTTTGGTATTCTTGACCCAAAATGACTCATCTTTCATAGTTTTAAAAGTTTTGTTTAAAGACGCGCTTAGACTCAAGGCACAATTACTTTCTAGCTATAATCGCAACTCACATACACCTTATTAAAAAGACGTACCTTATGGCTTATAGTTTTTTTTTTTTTTAAAACACATGTATTCTCAAAATATCTAATTATATTAAATTTATCATAAACTTCACATATTTTTCATTAAAAATTTTAACTTAATATTAGGAATATTTAATTTTTATTAATAGAAGTCATATTTTATAAAATTAATGTGTGAAATCATTTCAAGCTATAAAATACTAAATGCTAGATACTACCTCAAATCAGAGATCTGAGTCAAACTCATTCCATATCTATACTGTAATTACACTACGTCGTTCTTCAGTATAGTTCTATTATTTTTTTTTTTGCGTTTTAATTAAATGTAACGTGCGAGGAATGTGGTCGTCGTTGTCTTGGTGTAGTAAGTGATTATCTTGATCTTAGTGTGTCACATGGTTATTGTTGTCTTGGTGCGTTGTTTGTTTGCCATTGTTGTAGTGTGACATTTATTTACATGAAGGCGATTCAAACGAGCAAAATATATTAGATAAAGAACAATAAATCAAATTAATGGTCGTCAATATGTTGCAGAACTATAGTCATAAGTATTCTAGTCACAATAGTAATATCAAATGCATAGGCTCAACTATCAAATATATAGACTTTGAGCCAATTCATTAGACTATTGATTGACATCATCTATGGTTTTTAGCGATTTTGATTATATGTTTTTATTGATGTATTGTTAGTTTGAATCAATAAAATTATTTTTCTCTTCAAAAAGAAAAAAGATTTTATTATTATGATTAGTATTATTTTTATTTTATATTTTTGATTGAAGGTATTTATTTAAACAAAAGTATTAATAAGTTGTACTCATCATACAAATAAAAAAAGAAAAAAATAGTTTTAATGGGTAGTTAGACCTTAAAATTCTAAATACATGGCTCGTTTGGTTCCTATTTTTGAAAATTATCTTTGAGAACAATTTTTGAAAATATGGATAACACTATCTTGACTGGTGTTCACTGAAAACTATTATTTGTTTTATAAATTTAGTGTTTTCTGTGTGTTTTCCGTGTTTTTTCATAACAAAATAAGAAATCAAATATGTTCCTTATGTTTTTCTTGTTCTCCTTGTTTCTAAGAACAAAAAATAATTTTCACAAGTTGTAATCAAACAAGCTCGTAATAATTTGACCTACCACTAGCTAATGTTTTGAAAATTAAAACCAAAGGATATTGATATTTGAAAATTATTGGAGTAATCTTAATTGAGATTTTGTTTAAATGTATTTTTTAAAAAAGCTTTAAAACAACTTGATGTTTGATAGAATAAAAAATTGTTTGAAATTTGTAATTTACCGTTTTTTATATTTTTAAATATGTTTTTAGAAAAATTATTAATGATAAGTGAAAATAATATTTTATTTTAATTATTCTTATATGTATATTAATATTTTCAAAATAAACCTAAGAACTTGAAAAGAATTTCCTAAAAATATAAATTCTTCCAAACTTTTAGGGTTTTTTCTTACTGATATTTTTTAAGTTGTTCATCACATAAGAAATTTGTCATTTAAAGGAACAAAAAAAAAATCACATGATGTATTTTAAATGTTTATTTGTCTGTATCAGATATAAGGGTGTTTTTTTTTAACAAAGTTCTTGTAATGCTCCTTCCAGGCCTGTCAGTGAGGCGTTACAGGGCGAAGTATTAACGACATTAGTAGGTAATTTGACATATATTTTCATGAAAACATAAACTTGTAAAACTACCACCATAGTGGTATTTAAATTGTCCTGTATATATATGCCTGAGTCTAACTACTTGTAATTACACAAATTCCACTATCTCAAAATATTACATTTACATTTTCATTACAAAAAAACTAATTTCGAGGACTCGTCGGAAGACTCCTAACATTGTGTTGGCTGCGGCGAATGCGGAATGTATCTCTGAGCCTCTTCGGTACCTTCGCGAGATGAAATCTTCGTGTTAAGTTTTGAACGAGTGGAGAGAACGGATAACGTATCTGGCCTTCTATGATCCTCGGTTATAGTATACATTTTAAAATGAATTCATATGTCGGTATTCCTTATCTCCATAGCGATTACATACGCAATCTTTTAGCAGGAGAATTTTCGTGGGGTACACTGTCTGAGTGAGATATGCCTTAACATAAGAGCTGATTACTTTGTTTTCATATTGTTCATATGCCCCATCATATAAATGTTTCTGCATGCGTAGACGTTAACAATGAATGAGAGGAGCGTGAGTCTGATAGGTGCGCGAAGGAGTCTGATGCAATCTTAGCGAATTCTTAGAAGCGCGATCAAATGTGCACACTGACCGCGAAGCAGAGTGCGAAACAACATGCGGGAGTGCGAAGCCAGCGCTGTCATCGTCTGTCGCTGGCTTGAAGTGCCATTACCTTTAGACAAGAATGTCGAAGCACTAAACAGACGTGCCTATTCATTCACTATTCGGTTTTAGGCAGTTACACAATTATATGTGTTTTCAGAGCATTTTATTTTGTCATTGTTAACATTCATGTGGTTATATAACCCATTCATTTAGGCTTGATAGGGAAAGAAAGCAAAACATGCTTCGCAACAAAGCGACTTATTCGGAAGGCGGTCGCTGGGTGAACGATGTGCTTAGGCGGAGGGTTCGCCCTAGGTGGGAAAGAGCAGTGGTCGGGGAAAATAGCCATAGTTCCTTTAAGTAGATAGAGCTTCACCCCAGGTGGAGAGCCGAATTTGAAAAATAGAAATGAGGCATTTTATACTATTTCACGAGACACTTCAATCAAAACAAAACAAACTCAAAACAAGCCTGGCCCGGCTTAAACTGACCGAAAACACCTTTATAATGAGGTTAGGGTTTTCTTAACTCACATAACGAAGGAGGATTGGAAATTTCCTAACTTATGATTTTCTTGAACTGCGCTTAGCTTTCCTTTTCCTTCCCTTTCTTCTTCCTTTTTACATGAACAAGTAAAGCCTTAACCAAGTAGAGAGAAATCACCAAGAATGGCTTCTTCTTCTCCCCAAACCGTATGCCCTAGCCTTTTCTTAGCCAAAATGGTGAGAATGCTTATCTTAGAAGACACGTGTTTGTCTTATGGATTTGGCTCACATTTTCCCTTTGCATTTTAGTCCTCCACTTTTATTCTATTTGCAAGTCAATTTATTAATATCCCATCTTAACATATAATCTTCTTATCTTATGTCATTTGAGTCCTTAATTTGACATTTTGACTTAATTTACCATTGCCCTTAGCACTTAATTTTCAGAAAATGCTAATTTTGACTTCTATTATCACTAGCGTGTCATGCCCAATAGATTATAGTTTGGGGTGTTCTGATTCTCCCAACAAAGGAATTAGTCATAAAAATTCATACTTAATTAAAGAGTTGAGGTATTGTGCCACCAATTGTCGATTCAGATTCCTGAGATCCTCCTCCATACCATGATGTTTGCGAAACACCTTTACTAGAGGAACTTGTTTGTTCCTCGGTGTTTTTGAGGAGCTAGAATGGCCTTTGGTTCTTCATCATAAGTGAAGTCTGATTGCACTTGTACATCTTGTACTAGCAAGATGTGCGATTCATCATAACGGTATTTTCGAAGCATTGAGACATGGAACACATTATGTAATTTAGTGACTCGGAGGAGAGCCAAGCGATAAGCTACTAGTCCGATTCTTTCTAAGATCTCATAAGGTTCGATAAACCTTGGACTCAGTTTTTCTTTCTTTCCAAACCAGAGTATCTTCCTCCACGGTGATACTTTCAAGAAAACCTTATCTCCAACTTGGTACCCTATGTCTTTTCTTTTCAGATCTGCATACGACTTTTATCTATCATTGGCAGCTTTTAACCTTTGTTGAATGACCCAAACTTTTTCTTTTGTCTCCTTTGTTGAATGTCATAGGGGCGTGATACTTCATGGGGCCGTACGATACCCATCGACCGGCATTGTTATAAGAGCGGAATTCCATAAGGGAAATATACTTATCCCAACTTCCAGGAAAATCTAGCACATAACCCTAAAGCATGTCCTCTAACACTTGAATCACTCTTTCAGATTGTCCATTGGTTTGTGGATGGAAGATGGTACTAAAATTTAGTCAAGTACCTAAGGCTGATTGTAATTCTTTCCAAAACCTTGACATAAATCGTGGATTGCGATTATACACTATCAACAATGGAATCCCATGCACGATCGAGACGATCATTCACATACGGTTTGCTAACTTAGATCCATTGGAATAGTCGACGGGTTGGTAAGTGGCAGAGCTTTGTAAGTCACATCGATAATTACCCAAACTGAATCATGCTTTTTTTAGGTGAGGGGAAAATCGGACACAAAATCCATAGTAATATTGTCCAGCCAGTTTGTGGAATTGGGATGGGATTGCTGTGGTAGGATGGTACTTGATGTTGAAGCTTTTACTTGTTGACAAGTCAGACATTTGGATACATACTGTATATCCTTTTCATCCCTCGCCTGATGATGCATTTTAGCTTGTTTTATCTTATTTACCTTCAAGATGCATGGTGAATCTGTGCGGCTTTCATTCATTAACTTCATTTTCAATTCCTGGACATTCGGTACAAATAATATGTTCTTATAACACAATCCTCTATCTTCTTCTATAGAATAGTCAGTCTTGTCTCCATTTCTAACTAATTGTACCATTTGTTGTAACTTAACATCATTTTTCTGAGCATTAATCATCATCTGCCTCAACTCAGACATATCCCTTAATTGAGCTAACAAAGCTCTATCAGATGTAAATCTCCATGTATAATGTTTCAAGGACAAAATAGAAATTGTTTTTCTACTTAAGGCATCCGCCACCACATTAGCTTTTCCTAGGTGGTAATCAATTATACAATCATAGTCTTTGAACAATTCTAACCATCGACGTTGCCTCAAGTTTAGTTCCTTTTGAGTTAATAGATTCTTAAGACTCTAATGATCTATAAATATTCTATATTTCTCACCATATAAGTAGTGTCGTCATATTTTCAAAGCGAACACTACCACTGACAATTCCAGATCATGTGTGGGATAATTTTGCTCATGTGGTTTCAACTGTCTTGAGGCATATGCCACCACTTTTCCATCTTGCATCAATACACATCCAAAACCAATCCTTGAAGCATCACTATACATGGCATATTCTCTGCAAGGAAGTGAAAATTTTGGAGTTAACACTAGTGTCAGCAGTGTTACTAACTAGCTATTCAGAAACTTAAGTACGACATTTGTCATCCCATTGTTCGCCCCTTTTAGAAGTAACTTAGTAAGTGTAGGCTATGATGGAGGAATCCCTTCTGACAAGTCGATAATACACAGCTAAACCAAATAAACTTCTCCTCTCATTATATTTCGGCGATTTCTAATTCACAATCCCTTCAAATCTTGGTCGACTCTAATACCCTCTACGGACCACAATCTGACCCTAGGAATGACACTTCCTTGAGCGAAAATCACACTTACTTAACTGCGAACCTTTTTCTCTCTCGGGATCCCACGACACTATCCTCGAATTCTATTCATGTTCTTGTGCATCCTTAGAATACGAATGTCATTTATGAATACCACCGCAAAGTGGCCTAAATAAGGGTGGAGATACCCTATTCATGAGTCCATGAATGTAATGGTCCATTAGTTAACTTGAATGGCATTCACCAAAACTCATAATGACCATATTAGGTTCTGCTTATTTGGGGACATCAAATCGTTCACACGAGTTGATAATATCCGATCATAGGTACATCTACGAAGACTTACTCGCTCCCTTTCAATTGATAAAAAAAAGATCTTATTCTACGCAATGGATATTTATTTTCATTATTTACCTTATTTATTCTGAAGTAAATCGTGCACACATCAGGAGTGCCATCTTTCTTTTTTGAAAAACAAAGCTAGAGTTGCACCTAGGTGAAACAACAGGTCGACGAATCCTTATCCAGTAAGCTCCTTGGTTAAGTCTTCAACTCTTTTAGTTCGGGTTGGGCCATGCGGTAAGGTGCCACTAGAAGGGTTGTCCCGTGCTTGACCCGATAGCGGATCTACTTCTCTTTCGGGTGGTAAACTCGGTAATTCCTTGGGAAACACATCGGGGGTCCTTTATCAACGGAATATCTTCGGTTATCTATCCCCTCAAGAGTCGAGCACGAGGTCGAAGGCTACCTTTTTTCTAAGAAAGCCTTAGGGCTTGCATAAATTATATTTGACAGTCTAGATCCCGAATACCATGTACGATTACCTTTAATGAGTCGAACATTTGCCTCTTGTTTTCTTATCACAATCATTTATAACTAGATGTTTAGACAACCAATCCATCCCAAATCCATCGAACTCATGAAAAGGCAAAGCAAGTAGATCAATTGAAAACTCTACATCTTGGACCGTTAGGGATGATTCTTATACTTGGTTGACTACAACACTATGCCCAGGGGGTAGTAACATGCGTATATGTACTACGAGGAGCTCTCTTGATGGCAATTTATCACTCGATTGTTCAATGCATATATAGGCATTAACATAACTGGATGCAAGCATGCATTTCGAGTGTCATAGAGTGAAATTTACCCACGATAATCCACGGTGCGTCGGTCTTATTGAGCTCTCATAGCATGAAGCTCGGTGGGGTATAGTAGTAAGGCGATTTCTTATTGATTGATACTTCTTGTTTGCTATTTTGAACTACTTTGCCCTCTACCCCTATCACGAGTTGGTGGAGGTACATTGGATCTTCCTCTGCTACTTCCTTGAGGATTTCTCCCAGATCCTTGCAGACAGTTCACTATATAGTGGCTTGTGCTTCCACATTGGAAACAACCCTCGGTCAACCATCTGCAAGTACCAGAATGATGTTTGTGACAGTGAGGGCATTCAATTATTTCTTCTTATTCGGTTGAAGTGCCTCTACCGGAACCTGATGTCATTGTAGGTCCTTGCCTTCTACCTCTAGTAGTTGAACTATGTACTAATTCAACTTGAGACTCTCTAGGTCTTTTACCTGAGAAGGAACTACCTTTGGAGAACTTTCTCTTTGATTTTTTTTCATGACTCATCATTTTAGATTTCTCAATTTTCATAGCCTCTTGCATCAGCTGGTTAAAATCCACCACTTGCAATGATGTAACAGCAGTGTGGTACCTTTTTATAGACTCACTTAGGCCGTCCTGAAGCCAGTCACATGTCGAAGAGTTTCGGTGGAATGGGTGCTAGTGCATGCTTACTAAGGCGGCTAAACTCTTTCTCATATTCAGCCTTTTCTCTTGTTTGGTCGGAATTGCTTGGTAAACTGTAATCATCGGTGACATACTTTGTCAGAATTCTTGGACGAAGTCAGTAAGAATTGGGTCGAGAAGTAGTGGATTTCTTAAAACTAATTTCCACCAATCATAAGCTGCACCTTGCAGAAGTAAGACCACACATTTAATCATCTATTCAGGGGGATATTTCAATTCGTCTAGAGCCCTTTGCAATTTCTCTAGCCAAAACTTAGCTTTATCAGACTCTTTGAAACTTGGCACATGAATTCTTGCGAATGTTCAGACTCACAAGGTATGAGTCGATCTAAGACCCTTGCCATATCACGAGAAATTTTAACAACGGTTGACACATGTTCCACTTCCTAATTGCTTCGGATGGAATTTGGGACGGATGGGTCGAGGTCCAGCTGTAGGATTGTATTCTCATTTGTTTCCTCGTAGCGTCTTGGGATTGGTCCATTCTAATCGATATACCAAGCAAGGACATCCACATTAGGCGAACCATGATACTATGTAGAATTTTATTTTTAACCTAGTTTCGAAATGCTAAACCTAGGCTTTGATACCACTTTCCAGTAACGCCCCTTTCCACGACCTCGTAGTAAGGGCGTCACACGGGACTGAGAACTATTAACCTAACATTATTGGGCTCATTTCAAGCATATATTCATGAAAACATAAACTTGTAAAACTACCACCATAGTGGTGTTTAATTTGTCATGTACATATATGCATGAGTCCAACTACTTGTAATTACACAAGTTCCAATATCTCAATATTACATTTACATTTTCATTACAACAAAACTAATTCGAGGACCTACATCAAAAAGACTCCTATTGTTGTGTTGGCCTTGGCAAATGCGGAATGTCTTTGATGACCTCTTTAGTACCTACACGGATGAAATACTTGTGCTAAGCTTCAAGCTTAGTGGGAAAAAAAGATAACAGATACCACCACTTTCAAAGGTTCTCAATTACAGTATACATTTAAAATAATTCACATATCAGAGTATTCATATCTCCCGTAGGAGTACATAATAGAAATCTCTTAATAGAAGGTTCCCGTAGGTACACTACAATACAAAACTAAGATATGCCTTAGCATTAGAGCTGATTACTTTTTTTTTTTTTAATATTGTTCATTATTCATATACTTATCATATAAATGTTTGCCTGCATAGACCCGATATGATGAATGAAGAGCGTAGCATAATGGGTACTGAAGTGCGGTAAGTGCGAACGAAGTCTTCAAAACGGTGATCAAAGTGCTTACCTTGAAATACAAGTCTTGAAGCACTATGCGGAGTCTTAGTAGCCTTGTCGGACGTGTAATGCACCTTAACGAAGTGTCGTCGCGGCCCCAGACGAGAGTGTCGAAAGCCTTTAAGCGGGCGTCTTTTATTCATTCATTTATCACGGTCTTGGCGGAGTCCTGATTATATGTGTTTCGAGGGCATTTTATTTTATCATGTTAACATTCATGTGGATTTATAAACCCATTCATTTAGGCTTGATAGGAAGAAAGCAAAACATGCTTACTTGAAAACAAAGAAAACAAAGCTTGTTCGGATTTGGTTGGCAGGCGGAGCCGGTGCTACCTTTAGGCGGAGGGGTTCACCTAGAGCGAGATCGACCAGGCTAGGCAGGCGATGATTAGAAAACAGCCCAGGTTCGCTAGGCAAACAGCCGCTAGGCGGAGAGGCATCGAGCTGGAAACATAAATGAGGCATTTTTGCTTTATTTTGCAGACACTTCGATCGAAACAAAGCAAACCACAAAGCTACAGATTAAACTGACCAAAACACCTTTATAATGAGAGTTAGGTTTCCTAACTCACACATAATAAGGAAGGAGGTTGGAGAATTTCCCGAACTTGATTTTCTTGAACTTGACTTAACTTCCTTTCTTCTTCTTTTACATGAACAAAGTAAAGCCTTAACCAAGTGGAGAGAAATCACCAAGAATGGCTTCTTCTTCTCCCCAAACCGTATGCCCTAGCCTTCTCTTAGCCAAAATGGTGAGAATGCTTATCCTTGAAGACAAGTGTTTATATGATGGATTTGGCTCACATTTTTCCCTTTGCATTTTAGTCCTCCACTTTCATTCTATTTGCAAGTCAACTTATTAATATCCCATCTTAACATATAATCTTCTTATCTTATGTCATTTGAGTCCTTAATTTGACAATTTACCAATTTACCCTTTTTCACACTTAGCACTTAATTTTCCGAAAAATACTAATTTGACTTATATTATACCTAACTTGTCGCTAAAACTATTGAGATTTAGTTTGAGATATTCACAGTTCTTGATGTTGGGAGGTTTGTGTTCCGCGTTCGAGCGCGTTGTGCGATGAGTCGGGCGCTCTGTGGGACGTTATGTGTTCTGGGCAGATATAAAATATATCTTTCATTGTGATGCCCCAAATCCAGGGGTGTGGAGTTGATACTTGTCCCGGCCCGTGCGGAGAAATCTGCGTCTCGTGCGAAATTTCATCCTGATAAAATGGCGCTCTTGGGCGTGCCAAATCTTCGTGAAATACTGCACTTGACTATATTGTAGTTCAAGAGTTATAACATTTCTCTTAATACAAACACATATTAAAA
The DNA here is from genome assembly GCA_016808115.1 of Tetrastigma voinierianum. NCBI lineage: Eukaryota > Viridiplantae > Streptophyta > Magnoliopsida > Vitales > Vitaceae > Tetrastigma > Tetrastigma voinierianum. Next base: position 182,533 of record JAEQBH010004954.1, read on the forward strand.
TTTCAATTCTAATACATGTTATACGAAAACCCTTAAACCCCGCAACCATTTCTTCAAAATCGGCCTCTAAAGTGAGCCGTCTTCTCGAACGCTCCCTGTACCTAAAATAATATTCCCTCGATAGGGTGAGCTATCGCCCAGTAGTGGAATCACCCTAAATGGGTTACTCCTCACCTAAGTGCATATGCAATGATCCAATGTAAACACACACTCAAGTAAATTCGTGATCCTACTTGAATATACAAATGCTTTCGTTCATGTTTGATCCTCAGTCCCTCACACTTACCAAGCCATGTGAAAACACCATTTTCAAAACAAAACTTTGTTGTTCTCGAAAATACACTAGAGTTTCGATAAAAATATGGGACTACCCTCGAGGCGAATGTGTTGGAGAACTTCCGAAGCAGTCCTTGGTCCTCGTAGAAATGATGCATTTGGGTGTCTCCCTGACCCGATTCTGGGAAAATCATCTGTGAAATTCCTTTACTTAATCATGTTCGTTTTCGAAAATTCGAGTGTCATGCACTCACACTTAATTTCTAGGTTACCGTATATGAAAATGCATTATGCCATTTCATGTCATTCATGCTAATATATTCACATACATACATACATATATATATATATATATATATATATATATATATATATATATATATATATATATATATATATATTAACATGTTTAATTCACATACAACTTTGTTATGTAATTTCACCACAAATTTACACCAATATACAAATAGCAATCACACCACATATTTATTCAACAATATGATCGACCAACTCCCCAGATTTGCTCACTTGGGCTAATCACGAAACTCATCTCGATGACACACACACACAGTATATTCCCATATAATTGTGACCTTATGTTAATACAGAAGTTCATGCATTAACTACTGAATTCCCGCACAACTAAAGCCATTCATTTCATCAATTTCAAGCACCCAACACATGGGCGTTTTGGTCCATTTCACACAAGCAGAATTTGTTTTAACGATCCCTAGCGGCAAGTGGAGCTGTCCACACAGGCGGCCCACTCATCAAACATTTGTTCCACTTTTGACAGATTTCCATGGCCATTTAGGCCTCATACACATCAACACAATTTATTGCCTGAATTACAACACAAACACCCAAAACAGCCCTACTGCTTTGCCACGGGACTTATCAAATGTGTCCCAAAAATTTCCACACTTCGGTTCCAAGATTTGGAATCGATCAAACGGCTACTCACGACCTCAAATCAACACAACCATTAACAAAACACTTAAACAAAGTGTAACTCCGTGGGATAAAACCCTACTTATCACAGTTTTGTGAAACTCCTCAAGCGGAGTCCACGCGTAGGCCACGCGCATGTGAAACAAACTTATTCTTTCTCTGAAGAAATCGACGGTCAGATTATTAGAAAACTAGAAGATGTGCTCTCTCTCTCTCTAAAAATATGAAAACCTAACTACGCATATAATTTCCGACCCCTCACGTTTTGGTCTTCAAATTAAATGGAAAGACTGTGAGTTTTGTCTCATTCTAAATTACAATTTCAAAATTCCCGTCTTGTCCGCTTTTTTGTCATTTTGTTGACCATTGGAACATCTAATGGTAGTTCATCATCCTACAATATTGTAATATACGTCACAGAGTACATGTGGTGGGTGACTTTTTGTCACATCACATGTCTCTCGAACTTCGTTCGGCACCCGAACCTCGGTGCCTCAGCGATCTTGAGTGGTGTCTCGAGGTCGACAAATTTGGCGTGTTAAAGATTTTATGAGACGATTTCAACGGTGAAGTTCGTTTCGTCATCCGAGATCTAGAAAAATTTTGAATTTTTACCGAAATTACGGTTTTGCCATTTTTCAAAAAATTGGAATTTTCTGGGGTCTCACATTCATTCAAGGTGAAAGGTTTAATGTGTAATACCTCAACCAAGTATTTTCACTCTGCACTTCTTCAGTACGCCTTGACAAATCTTATTCTTATTCAAGATTTGTTGTAGAATTCGTGATAAGCAACTTCCAAACCCCTAAATTTAAAACACTTGTAATTTGGTCTTGAAAGTCTTGATAGGGTTGGATCATTATCCTAGTATGACTCTAGATCATACCTTCTATTTTCTAAACTTATATTTTTTGAATTTGGGCGTTCTTGAACAAATTTCCTGATGTTGGGAGCTGTGTTCACGTTTGAACATTGCGTGGTGAGTTCGAATGCTCCAGTGGGATGTTTTGTGTCCTGAATAGATATAAAATATATCTTTCATACAAGGTGAAAGGCTTAACGTGCAATTCCTCAACCGAATATCTACACTTCGCACTCCTTTAGCATGTCCCGATGTATCTCGTTCTTCTTCAAGATCTATTAAAGAATCCTTGATGAGCAACTTCCAAACCCTGAATTTATAACGTTTGTAATTCGATATTTGAAGTCTTGATATGTAACGCCTCAAAAATTCCCTAGAATTTTTATAGTAATTTTATTATATATTCCGGGTATGGATTGAGCCAAACTTGGGTTTTTCTCAGAAAACTGATAAATTGTGAAATGTGAAATGAATATGTGAGCATATGATTAAATATCGTATGCTAAAATGAGAAATTGATTGAACCTGGAAATAAACACAAGTGTAAAAAGGGAAAATTTGGAATTGGTAAAATGAGGACCTAAGGGTTAAATGATAAGCTTAATGCTAAAGTGAAATTCTGAGAAATTATAAATGAAAGTGAAATGAAGACCAAAAAGGAGAAAAATGGAAAATGGGATTTAATAAGGAAGCCAAACATGGCCTTATAATGGATAAGTAATATTAGACCACATTTGGTCTTAGAATGCCCATTTGAGCAAAAACGGCATTGAGAAGGGAAGTGAGAGGCGGGTTTGGAAAGAAGTGATTTTGGTGGAGATCTTCCCATTTACGGTGCATAAGTGATCAAGAAGAAGAAAGAAGAAAATTTAGGGTTTCAAAAGGACAAAAGAGATTCAAAATTATAGGAACCTAAACCACAGAAAGTTGTATTTGATGTTTGGGTTAGAAAAACCCTAATCCATCCATGGGTTTTGCTCATGGTTGGTTTAGGATGATATTATGATGTTATTAGAGTGATTCCCATGTTTTGTTTGGGATTTTGGGGTGATTTTGGAAAATGGCAAAAAGTGCAAGGCGGAAAATGCGGGCGTGCTCCCGGGTTCCTATCTTGCGCGTAGGAACCGCCGCTGACGTAGACTATGCTAGCAGCGTGGGATACCCTTGCCATGGCAGTGAGGTGCGAAAATGTAGCCTCGGGTGCCTTAGTGAAGCATTCTTTGCTTGACTACTTGGTGTAGCTACTATTACAACCCGAGCAATTTTAGATTGTTGTTAGAGATTACATTTTTGATATCTTAGAGTAGTATAAGACCCTAATAAATGACTAATGGGGGTTCAAATAAGAATGAAATAAAGTGAAAAACGCACAGTACCTAAGTGTGATAATTGTTTACCCACTAAAAGTGGTGTATTTATGTTTGACTAGGGGTTGGTGAAGATCACCTAACCTAGGACCGAGATCAAAGAAAGAGAATTGGTAAACGACGGTTAGTTCTTAGGACCTCTGGTTGATCCGATTATTTTAGTTCTTTGTTCACCGTAATTATATTCATATTTCAAGTGTTTGGTAGTTTACTAAATAAACCTGAAATGAGTATATGGAATGAGTATATCTTTGAAATGATATTACGAAAGGGCATATGGATTTGAAAATGTGATATTTGAAATGTTTGATAATTAATTGCATGTGAGTGATTAATTGAATTGTAAGCAGGTAATTGATTCTTGACATCTTGAATTGAATCGATATCTAGAATGACCAACATGGAGGATGCAATTGTCGATCCGTCGTGAAGGAAAGCGAAATTCGATGTCCACATGGCGAGGATGCGCAATTGGCATCTATCGTGATAGTGTATGGCATTTTTAAATGTCCAGCTTGGCGGGATACTCGATCGGCATCAGTCGTGATGGGAACGAAATTGTTAAATGTGTAAGCACATTCACCAGAGATAATGAAGGGCCAGGATTCAGATGAGTAAAGTCATGAATATGACTTGTATAGACAAAGTGAAATAACAAACTTTGATGAGTGAAAATGAGATTTGTAAACTAAATACGTCCTTAAGAGTATATGTTTGAATCTCATGATTTGAGTTAAATGATTTGTTGCATGTGAAAATGCATATTTTGATATGATTAATGATTTGTAAAGTGAAAGCATGTGAAAATGAATAAGTATGAGTATAGTTTGATATAAAAGGCATGGTTTATGATATAAATGCATGTAAATATTAAGCGAAATTGGAATAGAATTGTATATAGAACCGCCTAAGCATGAAAATGCTTGGCGTGTAATTTTATCTATCTTGCGAGGTTTTGAGTAAACAGGAAAGAAGGCAAGATCAAGAAGCGTAGAGTCTTAGAGAAAGTTGCGGCGTATAAGTATATACCCCGTCATATGCATACCATTTTTTTTGAACGTGTGACATTTTGTGAACAAAAGAGTTAATATTTGAACTATTGTTTTGTATATCATTTTGTAAAGCCATGATACGCCATTTTGTAAACTTATTGTGTAAAAGTAAATGTAACACCCCGAAATATACCCTAGCCGTTTTCGACATGTTTAGGGTATTTTGTAAGCCTAATTTGAATGTTTCGTGAGTTGAATGCGAAACACGGAAATGAGAGACCCGGAAATTACAAGAATTAAGGACAATTTTGTAATTGGTCCAAAAGGGGGGCTTAAAAGTCCTAATGTGAAAAACTAGAGGCAATACAATAAAAGAGGAAAGTTTATTTTATAAATAGAAAGAGTTATGGAGCTGAACAGCCTTAACAAATCCATGATTTAAGACCAGGTGGTCTCCAAGGGAGAGGCTAGCATTATGGGAGAAAGGAGAAGAGAAGAGGAAGAGGAAGAAGAAGAAGAGAAGAAGAGGAAGAGAGATCAAGCAAAAAGGTATGGAAACTAACTTTGGCTATGGATTCTAAGAGATTATGTATGAATTGCCATGCTTGGTTGGTTAGTAGTTTGTCCCCAAACATGGGGTTTTGCTAGGGTTTCATCTTAACCCAAAAATGATGGCAAGTAAGGTGGGTAAAACCCCATATGTACAAGCTCATGAATCCTCTCTTTGAGGATGAATTCATGGTTAATTAAGAGTAATTGGATAGGGTTTAGAATAAATCTAATAAATCCTTGAGTTTGATTTGTGTATGAGTTATAACCATATTGAATGGGTTTTGAAGTAATTCATGATAAGTCTTTGAACTAAGATAAGTATTGAAGGAGGAATTGAATAGAAAAGAGATTCGAGAATTGAATTTAAGGGAAATGGTTTTGATATTGTGTTTAAAGTGTTTATGAGGTATAGGGATGATTAGGGGTTCAAAGTATGGAAAAATGGGAGAAAAACACACATTTGGGCATTTCGGGTGACATGTCTGGGGCTAACTTGAACATGTACGGTACAATTTGAGTTCTGGTCATTTTGGCCAACTTATGCAGGTACATGTTAGACATGTAAGAATTACGACTGTTCTACCTTTCCAGTTTCGACCAGTTTTTGTATTTTGGCCATAACTTCCTCATTTCTTATCCGATTTGAGTGATTCAAGTGGCTACGTAAAATAGACTTCAAGGAGAACCAAAATTAAAGAGAAGGAATCGCCAAATTCGGATCCTAAGTGGCCCAAAAATTCACTCAAAGTGGGGCCATGTGCAAGAAAAATTCTGATTCCAGCTTTGAACATAAATTGGTCAGGGTTGTTTCGAGGATAACTTGAGGTTAGGTGCTCAGTGGGTGATTCCAGTTGGAATAGAGCCCTTAGAACCTTAGCTTTAAAGGAGTATATAAGGACATAGTGTCAAAATATGAAGTTAGACCCCGGAAAAAATGGTAATACAAGCAGTCAGGGTACCAAATCGGTGTAGGCTAGTTGGCGTAATACATAACTTGAGTTTGGACGTCAGATTGGAATGATTCAATTTCTGAGTAAATGATTCATAGGCGAACAAGAATATATGAAAGATATATGATCATATGACTACCTAGGACTGAAATGAATGAATGAGTGGACGTCTGATTAGTGCTACGGCACTCCCGATTGTCTGCCGGGCCTCTGATTGATCTTCTGGCGCTCTTGTCTGATGGTGCTCGGCACTCTTGTCTTTGATTAGTGCTACGGCACTCTGTTGATGCCGGTACTCCTATGATGCTATAGCACGATGTTATATCGTACCTTGGTACTTATTATGCTACGTCTACTCATTCTTATAATTGGTGCAGGTAGTCAGAGACGGACATATGATAAGACAGCAGATAAGAATAAGAGTATTAAAGATACGGAGACGTATCTGATGCATCACCAGCCAGTACCTATGGGTACTCACGGCATCACGATAAGTCACGCATCTAAATAAGTCAGTAGCAGTACCTCTGGTACTCCTAATATCGGCAGTCACATCTCTGCGTAAGGTTCTGTGGTACCCTACGGGTACTCCACAATCTCTGATTAAACTCGCGGTGCCTCACGGGTACTCCACGTATGCGAAATGTTACATGGTACCTCACGGGTACTCCTTGTAGTTAATTAATTTACATTTACGTCTATGATTTAGTTACATGGTACCTATGGGTACTCACGATACTCTGATTAACTCACATGCGTTAACTCCACATCTCTGATTAATTTCACATGTTTGAGCAAAGTCCTGTAGTACCTATGGGTACTTATGTATCTGAATAAGTCCTGTATCTGATAAGTCACGCATCGGAGCCAGTCGTGGCACCTATGGGTACTCACGTATCGTGAGAGTGCATCTGCCCTTAGGATTACGTAGTACTACGGGCCTCCTTGTCTCCCGATTAAGCTCACGCGTAGTGCTACGGGTACTCCTGATACGAAAATGGTTGCATGAGTACCTCACGGGTACTCCTGTAGTTAATTAAGTTAATTACATCTATGATTTAGTTACGTAGTACCTATGGGCTCCGTCTCTACGATTAACTCACATCTCTGATTAACTCCACATCTCGATTAATTCTGTATTTGAGCAGAGTCTTGTATGCCTCACGGTACTTATGTATCTGAATAAGTCACATTATCTGATAAGTCTGTAGTACCTAAGAAGTGCTCCTGGCCATTTGAATAAGTTCTACGTAGTACCCTACGGGTACTTATGTATCGGAATAGAATCTGTCTACGATATAGTTCGTGGTACCTCACAGATGCTCACGTATCCAGAATAAGTTACGTAGTACCCACGGGTACTCTGCTTGTCGATAAAATAAGTATAGGATTTTGTAGTACCCATGGGTACTCTTGTATCGATAATATAAGTATAAGTTTTTGTAGTACCAGGTACTCGTATCGATAAAGTAAGTTCTTGGATTACGTAATACCGAGTATAAGATCAGGTAAGATAGTATACGCTGCATGGAGGCATGTATAAGATCCTAAAATACATGTCGAGTTTTTATGCACCAGTATAAGATCCGTAAGATAAGTATACGCTCTGTAAGACATGTATAAGATCTAAAATACACGTCTAAGTTCTGTAATACCAGTATAAGATCTTTAAGACATGTATAAGTTCGGTCATACATGTATAAGATCCAAAATACCAGTATGTGCTCCGAAAGACCAGTATAAGTTCCGTAAGACCCGATTATATTTGTAGTACTTAGTACTTAGGTATAAGAATAAGTGCAATACCGATTACGTTAGTAATCTCTACCGTGATACCCTACGGTACCTACGAGCAGTGTAAGCTTCAGAGTAGTATAAGTTAAAGTGTAAGTCCTGTATAAGAATAAGTTCTGTAACTCCTACGGGAGTCCTGAATAAACATAAGTCCGTAAAAGAGTAAGTCCTGAATAAGTATAAGTTCTGTAACTCCTACGGGAGTCCTGAATAAATATAAGCCTGTTATAAAAAGAAGTACTTGTATAAGTTCATAATATAAATGCATGAAATTTATATTATCTGTTATTGTTTTATGCGTTAAATGTGTATATGCATAAGACATATGTGTTTTACTAAGCGTAAAAAGCTTAGCACGGTTTGTCAGGTGTAGAGTACAGGAGAAGGCGTCCGGTGAGCATGCGCATCTGGTTGGGCGACACACTTGTAAGGGTTCACTTTACATGTAGGTTAGGTGCTCGTTTGTAATGTAAAAGTAAAGTTTTGTAATTGTAAACGGGACTTAGTTATATGTGTCTAGATTTTGATGGACACCACTCTGGTGGTAGTTCTTTGATTTGTATATAACATTTGGATTATGTTATTATATGAAGTGTGAAGTACCCATGGAGTATAGTGGGTTTAAAAAAAAAAAAAAAAAAAAATCAGGTAAAGAGTCCCAGTATTTGGTCTCGCGTCCCGAAAATCGGGGCGTGACAGTAAATGTTTATGGGACTACCATTTGACTCTGACTTAGTGTAATTGAAACTCCCAAATGAAATGACATAAAACGAAAATGTTTGATAAGATAAATAAGCGGTCAGTGTGGGCTTGTTCGGATCCGCCATTCGGGTAGGGCTGGGGATTCGGGTTGCGACACTTTTGAAAAAAATAAAATTAAAAAGTAAACAAAAAGAATTAAAAGAGCATCCCGGATCCTGTTTAGACCCACTAATCGAGTCGGGCCAGAAAGGGGTGCTACACTTTAGTGGTATCAAAGCCTTGGTTTAGGCGTTTCTCGAAAAAGGCTCTAAACGATTTTGTAAAAGTATATTGAAAATGGTATTTGACATACATTGCATTTGCATATAAAAGATGACATGACTCTGACGCGGATCTTGTTGGTCTTAATGGAATGAGAACATGAGTAGTATAAAGTCCTTTAAATTCGAGGTGACCAAAGGGAATCGTGCGAGATAGTCTACTAGTGTGGAAGGTAGAGAGGCGGAGAGCCTCATACGCTCCATCGATACATGAACAGGAACAAGTAGCAGGGGGTACTATGGATATCCTCCAGAAGTAAGCTCGAGGGCAGAAAACGGCCTGACCGGTTGCGGTTTCTCCTCGAGAGATCGACGATTGAGAGAATGGCGAGTGCAGAGCTAATAGACTTTCTAGGAAGGAAGAGGTGATTCTGACAAGAATTGGCTCACAGAGGCAGTGATGCCTAAAGTCATTGCACATTGGAAGAGAAGTTGGAATGTGCGACCTCACTACTATAGGATGAGGCTTATCAGTGGTTGGTTTCCGTGACCAGGACCGCACCACCAGAGAGAGTTACACGGAGGTTCTTCTTGGATGAGTTCAAGAAGCATTATGTGGATCACCTCTATTTAAACAATATGCGACGAGAGTTTCATAATCTAAAATAAAGGCAATTAAGCGTAACCGAATATTTGAGAGAATTCACACGGTTGAGCAAGTATTCTCCAGAGATGTTAGTAACTGAAGACGAGAAGTGCCATAATTTTGAAGACGGCCTTAATGACCATATTCGGGCCCATATCACAGGATTTTGTCATGATGACTTCTCCAAAACTGTGACATGTGCTCTAAATGTGAAAAGAGTAAAGGAAAATGAAAGAAAAGAAAGGCGGGGAAAAAGTCGGTCAAGCGAGTGCTCATCGACCCAGCCAATTAAGAGATGCAGAGGCCCTGAGGTTATTATTCTGACTCGGGCTACCGGTAAGAATACTATTCTCTGAAGCCTTGCTCAGTTTGCGGTACGAAAGAAGTGCTTTTAGGGGACAAGATGTTCCTCGTTGTTCTCAGTGTGGGAGAAGACACAAGGAAGAGTGTTGGAGATTGACAGATGCTTGCTTGGGTTGTGGATCCATGGAGCATAAGATACGAAATTATACAAGGCCACGTCCTTCACGGCGCAGACGGGGGCAACGATTTATCGATGCGAAGGCGACCAGGTGTTGCATCAGGGTGTTAGAGACGAGGGACCACAGGACTTTGGGTAAGCGAGATGGTGGGTGCTCCGACTAGGCATATCACGATGAAAGCGATTAGAGAATCTGGGCGCCTAGATGTGATGGTCGATAATTTTACTATCTTTGATACTATTATGCATGCATTGATAAGATCGAGGATCGACTCATTCGTATGTAATGTCTTGACATACCCGGCAGGTAAATTAGAGTGGCAAGTATGACATCTTGGTGACGAACTCGCTCGGACATAGTGTTATTGTGAATAAAGTATATAGAGATTGTCCTATCAGAATAAGAGAATATGAATTTATGGGAGACTTGATAGAGTTATCCTTCAGAGAATTTGATGTGATATTAGGGATGGTGGTTATCGACACCTGACGATAGTCAGTTAATAGAATGAAAGAAGTGACCTTAGAACATTGAATGAGGATGAAGTAACTTTCATGGCAGAGGTCAAACCACCTCTCTAATGTGATATCGTAGCCCTTATAAGAACAATGGTGGAAAGGATGTAAGTCCCCAATTGGCTTAGCAGTTGAAACGGAAAAGGCAAGGCTAGTGTGTTCGATATCCCTACCCAGATTGGTGACTTTACGGACATGTTTCTGAAGAGTTGCGGGTTGCCTCCTGGAGGGAGATTGAGTTGCTATCGGTGTACGGGTGCCACAGGCATCCATTACAACATGCTAGAATGGCTCCATTGGAGTTAGAAGAATTGAATTACCCGATTGCAAATTGTTAGAAAAGGGATTTATTCGTCCGAGTGTATCACCGTGGGGAGCTCCCATGCTTTTTTTTAAGAAGAAGATGGTACAACCGACTATGTATTCATTATGAGCAGTGAGCAGTTGACGTTAAAGAATAAGTACCAGATTTTTGAAGATTGATGATTTGTTTGACCAGCCCGAAGGTCTGATATCTTTTCGAGAGATAGATTTGCGTCCCAGGTATCATCGATTGAAATTCGAATATGGATGTGCATAAAATGGCGTTTAGAGCCTTGATGGACATTATGAGTTCCCTTATGTCTGGATTTGATTTGATGAGTCTCCGGCTTTCATGGACCTAATGAATCGTGTTTTCCGACTACATGTGGATCAGTTTGTCGTAGTGTTCATAGACGACATTCTTGTGTATTCAAAAGATCGGGAAAGATCATGATACACACCTTCAGGTAGTGTGTGAAACTTCAAGAAAAGAAAGGTTATATGCAAAACTGAACAAGTGCGAGTTTTGGTTAAAGGAAATGTCCTTTCTTAGGCACATAGTATCGAAAGAAGGAATCCGAGTGGATCCAAATAAAATAGAAGTGGTGTTAAATGGAAACGCGAAAATGTTCTGAGTCGCGTAGTTTCTGGGATTTGGCGAGTTCACTACGGAAGATTAGTTCAGGGGTTTCTATGATTGCGGCCAGATGAGATTGCTCCAGAAAAATGTAAAGAATGAATGGAGTGAAAAATGTTAAAGAAGTTTTGATAAGTTGAAAGCATTCTTAACCAAGGCTCTGGTTCTTACTCAGCTGACCTGCGGTAAAGAATATGTGATCTTTAGTGATGCGTCACTAAATGGACTTGGATGTGTCTGTCTGAGAGGGTAAAGTGTATGCTTGAGACGGGTTAGTACTTGTGAAAAGAACTACCCAGCATGATTTGGAATTAAGCGCAATTGTATTTGTCTTTGAAAATCTAGAACGTATTATTTGTGGAAAAGTGTTTCATCTACACTAATCATAAGAGTCTTAAGTATTTTCCATCACAATGAGAGCTTAATTTGAGACAACGTAGATGGATCCTCGTATTACAAGGATAGGGTTTATGTACGTAATGATTGTGAATTAAGAAAGCCGATGGAAGATCTCTCTTGGGAGTTGGCGCGATAGGCCTTGGGGTAGTTGGGATCGGTACTGTTCGCTTTGGTTGAATTTGTGCTGACAACGGTTTCCAATCGAGTATTGGAATGGCGCTTTATGAGGCAAAATGTAGAACACCATTGTGTTTAACTGAATAAAAAGAAAAGAAGTAATTGGTCAGAGCTTGATTCGAAGCGGGAAAAGTGAAAATGAATAAAGAAAGGCTGAAGATAGCCACGGATAGACAGAAATCTTATGTTGACATGAAAAGAAAATATATTAAATATGAGATCAGCGAGAAAGTGTTTTTGAAAGTATCGCCTTGGAAGAAGGTGATGAGATTTGGGAAAAAGGGCAAGTTAAGCCCTAGATTCATTGGTCCATATGAGGTGATTGAAAAAGTGGGTCGATATCTAGTTTGTAACCTGCAGACTTGGAAAGGATCCACAATGTTTTCCATGTTTGTCATTTGGGGAGAGATGCCGTCCAGGACCCATCACATGTAGTCTCTTTGGGAGACAATTGAACTTCTGGTTGACACATGAAGAAAGTCGAGTGAGATCTTGGCTCGGAAGTGAAAGGTGCTTGAGCAAGGGAAGATTCGCTAGTCAAAGTGTTGTGGAGAAACCACAAGAATGAGAAAGCTACTTGGGAAAGTGAAGAAATGATGCGGAAACAATATCCGCAAGTGTTCAATGAAAGTAAATTTCGAGGACAAAATTTTCTTAAGTGGAGGAGAGTTGTAATGCCCTAAAAATACCCTAGAATTTTTATAATAATTTTATTATATATTTCGGGTATGAATTGAGCAAAACTTGGGTTTTTCTGGAGCCCCGATAGATTGTGAATTGTGAAATGGCTAACAGCGAGCATATGATTAAATATTATATGCTAAAATGAGAAGTGATTAGACAGAAAATAAACCAATGAGTGTAAAAGAGCGAATTTAGGTGTTAAAATGAGGACCTAAGGGTCGAATGATAAGCTTAAATGCTAAGTGAAATTCTAGAAATGATAAATAGAAAGTGAAATGAAGACCAAAAAGGAAAAATGGAAGAATGGAAGTTTGTAGGAAACGAACATGACCTTATAATGGATAAGTGATATTATACCACATTTGGTCTTAGAATGCTCATTTGAGCAAAAACGGTATTGAGAAGAGAGTGAGATGAGAAAGCTAGGGTTTTGGAAAGAAGTGATTTTGGTGGGAGATCTTCCCATTTCTGGTGCATAAGTGATCAAGAAGAAAGAAGAAAGCTAGGGCTTCAAAGGACAAAGAGATTCAAGGTATGAACCTAAACCCTAGAAAGTTGTATTTGATGTTTGGGTTAGAAAAATCCTAATCCATCCATGGGTTTTCTCATGGTTGGTTTAGGATGATATTAGGATGATATTGAGAGTGATTCCCATGTTTTGTTTTGGGATTTTGGGGAAAAATCGCAAAAGTGCAAAACTGGAAAATCTGGGCATTATCGATATCACGTGCGGCGTGGGGAACATCTTAGTGGAGTATACCTCACCTTGGCCAGGTGGGACGGGTGCTGAAATAACCCCTTGGGTACCACTGACGAAACATTCTTTGCGCCCGCGCGCCAGCCACTATTCACAACAAGCAATTTTGGATTGTTGTTAAGATCAGTTTCGATCTGACGATAGTATAGGAACCACTAATAAGTGACTAATGGGGGTTCGAATAAGAATGAAACTAAGTGAAAAAACTTACTAATACCTAAGTGTGATATGTGTTTTACCCGCACAAAAGTGAATTGTATTTATGTTTGACTAGGAAGTGGTGAAGATCACCTAACCTAATTTGAGATGAAGAAAGAGAAACGAGAGCGAATGACCGGTTAGTTCTTGGACCTATTAATTCAAGTATTGCTAGTTCTTTGTTCACCGTAATTATATTCATATTTCAAGTGTTTGGTAGTTTACTAAATAAACCTGAAATGAGTATATGAACGAGTATATCTTTGACATGATATTACGAAAGGGCATATGGATTTGAAAATGTGATATTTGAAATGTTTGACAATTAATTGCATATGAGCGATTAATTGAATTGTAAACGAATTGGTCAATTCTTGACATTTTGAATTGAATCGATATACCGAATGACCAACATGGCGGGATGCACTAATCGACATCCAGTCATGAAGGCAAAAATTGTTCGATGTCCATGGCGGGATGCACCGTCGGCGTCAGGTATGATGGTGTATGACATTGTTAAAATGTCTACAATGACACCCGAGCCGGGGGTCCCGGGTTGACCACCGTCGACTGCGGAAACCATGTCTCATATCATGAGACCCATACATGAGTAAAATGATCCGATAGAGTACATCATCCCATACTTTCGTCCATATGGATTTACAAGACCATACATTTCTATAGATCGAGAGTTATTACATCATAATACAAAACATATATTAAAACTAGTTCGTTCTAATATATACACAAAAATAGAATCAAAGCTGACGGTGCGGCGGCACAAATCCAGGCCTCTGGGAGCGCGGAGTGCAACATCTTTGTCGCGTATGCGAAAGGGGTCCCACGGCGGGTGAGCTAACGCCCGATAGAGATAAATCCTGAGGGTTGCCCCACCTAGAGTGCGTATGCAAATGATCATTTCACGATTGAGCCAAGCTGACAATCCGATTGCATACATGTTGTCTCACATCATGGAAAAAAACTACATGCATGTAGCAGAGACTGACACTTTCACGATGCCTCGTATGCTGGGTCGACCTCAGGCCTGACCCAGTCTGGAGTGCCAATGGGAAATCAATCTGAGTCGATCCGGAGCTCCGTCTCACCACCGTAGTCTATGTGATATTTATTTAATCGTTTACGTGTCTTTTTGTATGAACTTTTTGGGATCTCATCGCGGGTCTCTTACACCTCGACATTTTGAGCCACCGTGGATCTTATTTGTCTAACCAGGTTTTTAGGCTTTTCACATGAGGGGGGTATCTATCCCACTTCTTCACGCTGAGCACATTTCATTTCCATTTTCTGCTTCTTGTGGAACTCGATTGGACTTTGTCCCATTTCGAGCCACGATTACGCACCCAGGCAGTGCGAGCCGATTACCATGTACACACACCATGTAATGCGATTGTTCTGCAGCACACCAATACGATGCAATTTGTGCCCTTTGCTTTTTCGAACCCATGACTTGATGTATGAAGACCTGCATGGTTTCTACACCATACCTTGTGTGTCTTTATGAACACTCATACAATGCACACAACATTCTATATATTCAATTCAACATCAGCATGCAGCCATGTTAATATTCCATACATTCAAATCGGTACATCACATAAGCATGCACTACATCTTTTCTATCATTCGAGTTCATTCATGTCGACACATCATTGATCAATATTAACATAATTCGACCGTTACTTAAATGAGTAATGCTATAATTCATATTCAAAAGAGGTGAGACATAGTGTAGCCGATCATGCGGCCCGATGCATATAATTATTTCCATCTTCATCACACATATGTCACATAATTGCACATATTAAGTATGTCATTGAATTTATGTAATAACACACATTAGCCGTTCAGGCCGTAAGAATGGCCATCTTGGCTGAAATAATACGGACTTGGTCCAGAAAGTCCGATTTTGTAATACCTGAACATCGACACACAATTCCTTGCGCACCGGGCCATATGCGGTCGAGCATTTGATTTCAAACTTGATTCAACGAAGTTAGGAAACGAGCGGTTCTATTCCTCGGTGTCAGTGACTGGGCCAATGTTCAGCCTACATTTTGGCTAAGAACTTTATCTTATTAAATTCTAGACTCGTGAGCTTTGTAGAGTTCGAAACCTTGTAATCGAGTTAGGGCGAAAGTTGCTGGTCATCAGTTGGGCGGCCGGTCGCGCTGGGGTGTCGCGAGATTTGGGCACACCCCTGTTTTGACGATACGCTCGAGTTTTGCGGGTCGAAACGATGTTACGGTTTGGATCCCGAAAACCCGTGGCTGGTCTTTGACCATCACACGATCAAAAACAAACCACCTGACATCTGAGTTTGCACGGAAACCGACGAAACCAGTAGGCCATTACACGGCCCTAAGTAAAATAACAGTAGGAGGAAACCTACACCTCTTGTAAGCGTAGTTAGGTTTCTTTGCTGTCGGGTTTGTATTCTTGTAACACTCCTTCCTTTTCCTCCTTCTTTTTCCTCTCTTCCTCCCCTTTCTTCTTCTATTTTCTTCTTTCCTTTTCTTTTCTTTTCCTCCCTTTCTCTTTTCCTTTCCTCCCTTTCTCTTTTCCTTTCCTCCCTTTCTCTTCTCCTTTCCTCCCTTCCTCTTTTCCCTTCCTCCTCCTCCTCCTTGCTGCTCCCCCCTTGCTTGTCACAGATCGCTAGCTACGATCCGCAGGCCTCGAATGAGCCATGCATGTTGACATGGCTGTGTGTCACCACGCATGGCTTGCCATGTGTCACACATGCACGCCTTTGCCATGCATTGTGACACATGGCTTTCCATGTCACTCATGGCTTGCCATGCGTCGCCCCCACATGGTTGACCATGTGTCATCCATGGCTCGCCGTGTGTCACAGGCTGCAGTTGCCTCTACGGCAAGTGACATCTCGGGTTGATGAAATTATTTGATTAGCGCTAGATTTCGCAAGGCGATTCCAACGGTTCTGTCAGACCGTCATTCGAGATCCTAGAAAAATCAAGACTTTTCTCTAAGCATTAGATGAAGTCTGAGTTTTTCCCCCTTTTTATCTGAAAAATTTTAATTTAAAATTTTCACGGGTTTTACACTCTCCCCCCCTTAAAATAATTTCGTCACGAAATTTTCGCATACATACACATTTAAACACATGCATATGCAACAATCATTTAAAACATTAATGACTGGAAAACACACCTTCCCCGTCGAACAAGAAGGGATAGTTGGTGTGCACGGTGTCCTCACGCTCCCATGTCGCCTCCTCGACTCCTCGGTGCTGCCACAACACCTTTATAAGCCTCACGGTCTTGCCACGCAAAACCTTATCGCTATCCATGATGCGCCTTTGGTCCCTCCTCGAAGGTCCGTCCTCATCAGCAGTGAGCTGGCTGATCCATATGGGTTGGATGCAGGTGTATACGGAGCATAGGAGCGTTAAACACCTCATGAAGGCTCAACAAGCTCGCTGACAACACTAGTGCATAGCCGCCACCCTCTCGAGTATCTTGAAGGGTCCGATGTACCTCGACAAACGACTTCCCTCGTTCTTTGAATCTTATCGCACTCCTCTCTTAGGCATCGCCTTGAAGACATGATCACCGCTCGAACTCTAAGGTCGTGTTCGTCGTATATTAGCGTAGCTCTTGCCGGCTCACGACGTGGGATGCGGCTTAGATCATACCCACCTTCTGCGAGGTGTCTCTCCTAATCAAATACGAGACCCGATTGATGGAGCTCTCTCCCTTTCATCGACATATCGGTGATCGATATGGCCTCCTATGAACCTCGTAGGGTGCCATCTGAATACTCGCACGATACTTGTTATTGTGGCGAACTCTACCGAAACTGATGCTTTCCTCCCGAATTTCCCTTGAGATCTAGAAGGACGCATGCTCAAGTATGTCTTAAAATACAGATAGTCGCTCACATTGACCATCGTCGAGGATGAAGCGGTACTATGATAGATGTGTCCCAGCGCCACAGAAACTCTTTGAGAGTGAGAGGCTAGTGTAGGGATCTGATAGATACTATAGGCCCGACACTGCATCTGGCCGTCTTATCTACTCTGCTCTCTGACACAACGGGAATTCCTCCGATTAATGAAGGTCATCATGAGCGAGAAAATGTGTCGACTTGGTGAGTCGGTCCACTTTATAACCCACCGCCATCATGCTTAGTGATGTCAGTGGCAAGTGAGTCGAAGTCCATCGTGATGTGCTCAGCTCCCGCTCGCTATCTCGATGGTTGGAGTAGCCACACTTTGAAACCTTTGGTGCTCGACCTTGACCTCTTGGCCTGCGTGAGACTCCGTCCGAGATGAAATCCTCGACATGCCTCTTCATCCTGCTCCAGTAATATTGGCGACGAAGGTCACGATACATGCTGCCACACAGATCTGCTGGCGAATCGGGAAGCGATGGGCTCCACGGATCTCCTCTCTCGGTCGATCGGCGGGGACCCACGGCCAGGTCCACATACCAAGTACCATCTGTGTGGATGGCAGTATGTCAGAGTAATATTACTGACGTACTCGGTCCACGATGGATACTAGTTAGTCTGCCCACAGGTTCACATCGCTCTGCTTTCGGTAGAGCCCGGGGCGTAGCCATCAAACTTCAGTACCCAAGCTGCTCATTGTATTGTGATGCAGGCTTGTCTGGGCATCCACCACTCCTAGGGAAGCTATGCTAGCCCGGTACTCCTGTGACTTTCGGCTAAGTGCATCGATACCATATGCCTTCAGGGATGGTAATCTGAAAGTGGTCGTAATCTTCAAAACTGCATCCACTACGCTGCCTCGTATTGAGGTCTCATTAACGTCGAATGTATTCCGAGACTTTTGTGAAGTGCGAAGAACACCTCGAAAGTACTCACCATATAGTGAGTGGCGCGAATATTCAAAGGGCGAGACTATTTTGCTAACTCCGTGTCATGCGTAGAGGTAATTACGCTCGTGATTCTTCAAGCTGAGAACCATGCTTCCTGACTTTCTGATTTGCATCAGAGACACATCCCGATTACGTCCTTGAAGCATCTGTTGCATTGTGTACCTACGTACCCTTTAGGGACTATGAGAATAGGAATTTGAAGTAAGCCTCCTCTTCAATTCTGGAATGCACGCTCATAGGTGAAATCGCCTGAGCTTGACATACCATGCAAAGGTCGATCTCGTCATAGGCGACACGCTAGACGGGAGAATCTCTATAAACCTCACGTATTACCCACTTGATCCCGAAACTACGTATCTGAGAGGCCGACCGGCCTCTCGACTCATCGACCTCGACCTTCCCGAGGGTGCTGCGACACGCTTAGGCGACACCACGTGTCCCCGAGAGCCCACCTCGAGTAAGCCCTTGACCGCACTTCTTGAGCAGGCACTCTGATTAATGATCCTCAGGCGTAGTATGATTCTGAGTGATCCTCATGCTGCCTCCAGGTAGGAGTAGATCGAGAGGATGTCATCAACAAAGACCACCACAATTGATCTAAATGAGGTTGGAACACCACTATTCATGAGAGTCCATGAATCTTGATCGATTGCATTCATCGGTCAAAAGAACATCACTTGTGAAAGCTCGAAGTGCCCGTGCAGCGTCTGAGCGTCTTAAGGATATGCGTCTACTGACTCTCAGGCGTGGTAACCAATCTGAAGGTGCATCTTGGAATTAGACTCGCCCCCTCAAGCGATAAATAAGTCATCAATCCTCGGTAATGGATCACAGGTTCTTGATTGTAACCATTGTTGTCATAATGGAGTGCATAGTCGAAGGGTCTTATCTTTTCTTCTTCGCGAAATAGAGCGGAGCGCCACGCGGTGAAGTGCTTGGTCTAATGAACCCTTGCCCGATAACTCTTACATACGGACCTTGAGCTCCTGCGACTCAATGGCGCCCGTCACATGCGGAGTCATAGGGAAATGGAAATGACGTACCCGGATCGCGACTCGATAAGAGAGTCACCATCCCTCGATTGGAGTAATCGACTCGTCAGGAAAAACATCCTTGCCTTTCATGAGCCACCAGAGGTAGACTCATATCCTGTGCTCCCCTCGTCCTCGGGGTAAGGCCTTCATTTAGGCATTAGTCATTGCACAATGCCATCGTGAATCGTACACATTATGGGGTGAAACATCGTGCCTATTCCCTTGAAACACAACACAAGTACCGTTTGGTGTGTAGGCGGTAGCTCGTGCGAGTCCTGATCTATTGAGAAGCCCAGTGTCTTGCTTGACCGGTAATAGACTAATATCGACCATCAGTTCGTTACCGAACTCTAGGTTACGTTTCTTAACCCTAGTGTTCGTATTTCCTATACTACTTGCCATAAATCTGATCAAAGCATACGAAAACACACAATGCATGATGTGATCCCAATCTGTCGTGGACTCTAGGTAACTACTACATAGACCTTGATGTGAACTATGATACGGATATCGATTTTGAGCCTTGGTAGCTTTCAACTCGACTCGACACGAAGCTATGCAATTTGTGATGCTCCCACGATATGACATGTCTGAGCCCATGCCCAAGGCCAGGTATTACGTATACCTAAGCTCGATGTCTGAGTTGTGACACCCCGAAAACCGCGAGGGTCCGGGTTGACCACCGTCGACACTGCGGAGGCTTGTGTCTCGTATCATGGAACCCATTCGTGAAGTAAAATGATCGATAGGGCCCATCATCCCTTTTCGTCCATATGGTTACAGACCATACATTTAGATCAAGAGTTATTATCCTTAATCTGAAAACATATATTATGCGGTTAATTACAATATATACCGCAAAAAAAGAATCAAGGCCCGCGATCAGGCCGCTTCATAATCAGGCCTCTAAGGGCGTTGTACACTTTGTACATCTATACGAAGGGTCCCACGGCGGGGTATTGCGCCAATAGAGATAGAATTCTGAGGCTATTCCTGGCTAGTGCGTATCTGAATGATCATTTCCGCGGTCGAACCCGACAACGTCAGGTGCATACATGTCTATCATGGAAAAAAACTACATGCATGTGAGACGACACTGCATGCCCCGTAATGAGATTGACCTCAGACCCACCGCGATGCAAGTGCAGTGAAATCGATACTCCGAGTCGATCCGAATCCCATCCTCTGCAGTAGTCTATGTGATATTTATTTTAATCGTTTCGTATCTTTTAGAGCAACGAGAACTTTTCGAGGTCTCACTTGTGGTCCTCTTCTGGCCTCACATTTTTCGGGCTTTCACTGTGGATCACATTTGTCCCAACCGAGGTTTTGGGCTTTTCACTGGGGGTATCTATCACACTTACTCGTAGACACATTTCATTTCCATTTTCATTTAACCTTTATGGAACTTCGATTGGACTTTGTCCCATTTCGAAACCCACGGAGTGCGCTGGCGATTGCCAATGAGTACCATGTACACCCATGTAATGCGGTGTTACCGCTGATAATCTGATTACTTACTTGCCTCGAACCAGTGACCGATGTATGAAGACCTACATGGACATTCTACCCGTACCTTTGTGTACTATGAACACTCGTATACAATGCACACAACATTCATATATTTCAATTCAACATCAGCATACATGCAGCCATGGTAATATTCCATACACATTCAAATCAGTACATCATAACACTGCACTACATCTTTTCTATCATTCGGTTCATTCATGTGACACATCATTCAATCACGTATTAACTGCATTCCGACCATTACTTGGCGATAATCTTTATAATTCATATTCGGGCTGAGACATAGTGTGTCAATCATACATTTGATGCATATAATTATTTCATCTTCATCACACATATGTCCTGTAATTTCACATATTAAGTATGTCATTGAATTTATGTGATAACACACATTATGCGTTCCGTAATAGAAATCCGGCCATGCTTGGCCTAAGAAATGTCTGGACTTAATTCAGGAAAGTCCGATTTTGTAAATACCACAAAACATCAACACACAATTCTGCTTTCGAGGGGCCATATCGTTCTGAGCATTTCGGTTACACGTAGGTTCAGCGAGTTAGAGCCGAGCGGATATTCTCGGTGGCGTCGTGGCCCATTGATGTTCATTACATTTTGGTGACACTTTATCTTATTAAATTATAAACTCGACGAGCTTTAGTAGAGTCGAACTTCGTGAATCGGAGTTGGACGAGAAAGTTATGGTGAGTCGAGTTGAAGCGGCGAGATTCACAAGGGTGTCTGGAAATTGGGCACACCCGGACCCATTATGCCGGAGTTTTCTTCAAAGCACGTGTTCGGTTTGAGCGGTCAACCCACGTGGCTGGTCTTTGACCATCACACGATCACGAGCAAACCACCTGACATACGAAATTCACGGAAGGCAGATGAAGCCAGTAGGCCATTCTGAGGCCCACAGGCGTAAAATAGCAGGAGTAGGAAGAAACCTACCTCTTTGTAGGCGTAGTTCAGGGTTCTTTGCGGGTTCAGTTTGCTCAACTGCATAACCTCCTTCTTTTCTCCTTCTTTTTTTCTCTCTTCCTCCCTTTCTTCTTCTCTTTCTTCTTTCCTTTTCTTTTCTTTTCCTCCCTTTCTCCACTTTCCTTTCCTCCACTCTCTTCCTCGCTTTCCTCCCTTCCCTCTTTCCTTCCTCCTCCTGCTCCTTCTTTGCTCCCAGTATGCAGAATCGCTGTCTGACCCCATATAGGCCTCGAATGAGCCATGCATGTTGACACATGGCATGCCATGTGTCGCACAGCAGCTTGCCATGTGTTGCATTACATGCCCTTTGCCATGCATTATGACACATGACGCCATGCCCATGGTTGACCATGTGTCATCCCACATGTTCGCCATGTGTCATCCACATGGCTCGCATCGGTCGGGATTTCTTTGCAATCTGGGTTTATGTCGCAGAGGCCCGTAGTAGATATTGTTAAGCCGGATGAGGACCAGCAAGACTTTAAAATCGTTTACTAGGTTGAGGGCCTCTTATACATCTAATGTGAAACTCTCTGCGTGTGGGATGTGACAAACACCCCCATGCAAACCTGGCGATCCTCTTGCTGTGTCCGGGATTGCGAGGCAACGAATGAAACACCCGCACGAGACGAGAAGCGAATAGACCCTCACATGGGGTGGGGGGATCGGCTCACGATATTTGTAGCAAACTAAGGCTGACTATGTAGATGTTTAGCCGGGCTGAGGCTGCCGCGGCTTTAAAGCATTCTTGGGTTGAGAGGGATCACATACATATATAGTGTCGGGAGTTTGCCACACTATTCGATGTGGGATGTAACGACTCGGCTCAACCATTTAGATATTGTCCGCTTTAGGTCCAAAGGCCCTCAGGCCCTCACGACTTTAAAACGCGTTTACTAGGTTAAGAGGGCCCCATACTTATATAGTGCTAGGAAGTTTCTCCTTTATCCGATGTGGGATGTGATAGTGACAAAGTATGAATGACCTCCATAGTATCTTGGATTAATAATAATTAGATAATTATTATAATAATAATAATTAAAAGGGATATGTTCCTATTTTCACATTCGTATGATTAAAAAAGGTTATTAGGTCTTCTGGCTAAGGACCTTTCCTATTTTTTAAAGACCTATTCCAATCGCATGACTCAGCTCTTTAATAATTATTCTTTATGTACTAGAAACAATGTCAGCGAAAATGAGGATGAAGCCATTAGGAACTCCCAAGAGCAAACGTAAGAGGCATTTATAGATAAGGATCAGGAGGCATGAACTTAGAAACACATGTTGCTGAAATGGATTTTATAGCCTTAGTGGAACTGTAGAAGAACAGGTTGGTCACATTTAAAAACTTGTTTTGGAAGGGGGCCTGTTGAGGAGTATTGATAAATATAAGGCTTTGAGGTCATGCCTCAAATCTTCAAATGAATAGGGAATTCTTGATTCCTTATGGAATAGTTACCTGGCTAGATCTACTTTTCATAACTTATAATAAAACTTGTTAAGGATCATCCCGTGATATGAATTGGTTTGCAAGGAAGATTGATAGTCTTGCATATGGTGTGTCCATTTGAAAAAGAATGTAAACCTAAGCTCGATCCCCGTTACCAAAAGTCACATATGAACTCTTTAGAATGAGATATTAAAATACTATCCATGTTCATTCTATGCGATCGCCTTAATTTTTGGTGTTGATAATTATAATGAACGCCGATGATAGTTAACTTTTATGTTTTTAGTTTGATGATTTATGTAATGTTTTATCTTTGTATAAATTACCTCAATGCTATGAAATATATTGGTTATGAAGTATTATTTAAAATTGTCAAGTATAAAATTAGCCAAAGTTGGGCTTAATTTTATAAGACAACAACTAAGTGCAAAGTAATTAATTAACTTAGGAACTCTGATTGTTAGATTAGAAACATAGTGAACCTTGACTAGCTCTATGTTCAATGACATTTTATAATTAATTTAATATTCATGTATGTCTTGAGAATTAATTATAGTGCCAATTTGATCGTCTGTAGTATGAACAAATGACAATCATATCGGGAATATCAGGTTGAACTCATAATAAGGTGATTGGGAACATAGTGAACTTCTCGACATCTAGCTCCTGGGTTCAATTGACACTTACAATTAATTTAACATTCATGTATGTCTTCTGAATTAATTATAGTGCCTAATTGATTGCTCAGAGAGCAACAAATGACAAACTGCTATCAGAAATATCAGGTTTAACTCAATAAGGGTGAAAAATTAAATGGTAATAAGTACAAGCTATGGAGTATGAAAATCCAATACGTTCTAGAAGAGCAAAAAGCTCTTGAGGTTTTAAAAATGTCCATTTTAGAACCCGAGCAAGGCAACATGACCGAACATAGAAGGGATTATTAGTCTGCAAGGAAGAACTCCACAAACAGATCACGTGTTGAGAAAGTATGATGATGACATCAGAGGAAGTTCAGAAAATATAGAGATAATAAAGGACATGGTTTATATCTCCTCTCAAAGGTTTGGTGGTACGTCCATAACTAACTAAGATCACTACCAATTTGACACATACAAACGCCTGACATGACATGAAAAAACATTTGAGGCAAATGTCAAATATGATAAGTGAACTTAAGGATGCAGGTCATACTCTTACTAATGAACAACAAGTGCAAGCCGTGATTCGTTAAATACCTTAAAGTTGGGAACACATGAAAATGCATTTGACCCACAATGAAAACATTAAAACCTTGGAAGTACAATGTGCCATTTGGAGCCTGAGGGAGATCGCCTCATGGTCAGTAAGACAAGTGTTGATGTTTACATGGCTGACTCTAGCTCACATGGTGGAAAATGGAGAAAGCAGAAATTCCATGGTGGGAACTAGTAAGAGAGTCAAACAGATGCTCAGACAAAGAAAAAACAAAAGTTCAACCAACTTGGAAAAGGAAAGAAGAAAGGCTTCTTCCAAGAAAAGCATGTCAAGCTTTCAGAAGTGTTATAGCGCTGATAGAAGGGCATTTGCACGTGACTACAAAGAGCCTAGGAAGGTAAATGACATTTATGCAGTTGTTAGTACAATTTTTGTTTCTATTTTTGTCTTTTTGACTGAATCATATTCTTTGTGGACTGTAGACTCAGGAGCTATTGATCTTATAGGGAAGGACAGAAGTGCCTTCATGGAATTTCAATGAATCCCACAAGAAACAAAATGGATATATGTAAGAGACAACTCTAAGGATGAAGGGAAGGGAATTGGCACATGCAAGTTAGTTATGCGAAGTGGACAAACCTTATTCCTACACGACGTGTTATTTGCTCCTAATATTCGTCGAAATTTAGTTTCTATGTTGGGTTTTGATGAAACTTGATTTTGAATTGCTTTTCCATGGACAAGGTATTGATTTGTTTTTAGGACAACAATATTATGGTTTTGGTTATTTCTTTGATGGTTTTATAGTTCTTGATATTGAACATGGTGAAAGCAAAGATTGTTTTTCTTATATTACGTCAGTTGTTAATTATGACAATAATGTAGAGGTTTAGCATGCTAGACTTGGTCATATTGGCCAAAGTCGAATAAACCGATTAGCCAAAAAAGTCTTTTTGGGGAATCTAAACAAAGTTGAGTTGTCAACCTGTGCACATTGCTTGGCTGGAAAGACAACAAGAAAATCATTTGGAAAAGGAACTAAAGCTAAATTTCCATTGCAATTAATCCATTCAAACATCTGTGGACCAATGAATGTAAAAGCTAAGCACGAGGCAATTTATTTCATCACATTCATAGATGATTTCACTTGATATGGTTATGTCTATCTGATTTCTCACAAATCCTAAGCATTAGATTGCTTTATCAAGTTTATGAACTTAGTTGAGAATCAATTAGATAAGAAAATTAAAACCTTAAGGACCGATCGAGGTCGAGAGTATTTGTCTAATCGGTTCAAACAATTTTGTGATGAAAAAGGGATAGTACATCAGTTGACTATCCCATATACTCCACAACAAAATGGAGATAACGAAAGATGTAATATGACCCTCCTTGAAATGGTTAGGTCAATATGGCTCATTTTCCAATCACCTTTTGGGGTGATGCACTTTTAACGGCCACATTTATACTTAACCGAGTGCCAATAAAGTTCGTTACTACCACTCCATATGAGTTATGGACCAATAGGAAACCTAACCTAATTTTTTCAAAACCTTGGGGTTGTGCTGCTTATGTATATAATTCCTCTCATAAATATGAAAAATTAAGTCCAAGACGAAAGAAAAATATCTTTATAAGATATAGTGAACAATATAAAGGATGTGTTTTCATAGGTGAGAAAAATGGTGATAGTATAACTGAATTTGAATCATGAGATGTCACATTCTTAGATAATGATTTCCCTAAGCAATGAAAAATAGGTGAAGACCTATTATTGTATGAAACTATTGACCAGATTGTTTTCGCTACAAAAGAATTGGATCCATTCTCTTCAAGTGGGAGTGTTTCGGGAAATGATGAATTAGTTTCTAAAATCACCCAAATACATCCTGGAGTGGATCCAACTATGCTTGCTTGTTCAAGTGGGAGTAACAACAAAATTAATGAATCCCCACTTAGGCGAACGTAACGCAACCGATTTCTCGTCGCCGATTTGAGATTGAAGGGGAAGCATTTATTGTTACTCTACAAGATGAAGAAATCAAAGAATATAGAAGAGGCTCTCAATTGTCTTACCAAAGAACAATGGAAAAAAGTAACGGAAGAAAAGATAGAGTCAATGAAAACAAATCAGGTGTGGGAATTTGTAACGCCCCAACCCCCACCTAGGTGGATGATGGGGGCGCCACATGGAATTGGGACTCCTTTACCTGATTTTCTGACATTGGTGGGCCAATTTCGAAATATAAATCCAAACTTGTACATATTGACATAACTTAAATCCATGAATTCTTCCAAAAGATGTAACTTGTAATACTACCACCGTAGTGGTGTTTAAATGTTTTCGTACATATAATCCTGAGTCCCATTACTTATAGAACTACCACCGTAGTGGTGCTTAAATGTTATTGTACATATATTCTTGACTCCCATTTACTTGAACTTACACAAATTCACTATTACCAAAAACAATACATTACATTACAAAAACAGAGTCAAAGACCTACATATGGTGGACTCCTATTACTGTGTTGGCCCTGGTGAATGCGGAATTCCTCGAATGTCCTCTTCATTACTTACACGGATGAAACACCCGTGCTAAGCTTATAACTTAGTGGGAAAACAAGTAATATATATGACTACAATAGTGGTCCTCAATTATAGTATAAATATTCAACATTTCATATATTAGAATTTTCATATCTCCCGTTGAAGTGCAGAACAGAAATCTTGTACATAGGGTATTCGTAGGTACACTACAGAACAAAACTGATTACTTGTGATTTCGTATAATTATTTCCATGTATCACATTATTCATATTCTTATCATATAAATGTTTGCCTGTATAGGCCAGAAATAATGAATGAGAGGGACATAACACAATAGGTACCCGAAGGTACGGTACAGTACTGAACAAAGGTATCGAAGCACAAACAGAGACGTGCTTGCCCATGTAACAGAAGTGTCATAGCACTAGCAGGAGTGTTGTAGCACTTATCAAAGGTGCCTATTTATTCACTACCCGGTCTTAAGTAGACATACAATTATATGTATTACTGAGCTTGTTATATTGTTCTTAATCGCATTAGCAAATAAGGGGCAAAAAACAAAGTCTGCCCAACGATAGGATCGCCAAGGCGGCGAGGTTCAAAGCATTTTTCATATAACTTTTATACTTGTAGGAGCGATTTCATTCACTTATTAGGATCCTCCTTTAATCCAATGGATGATTACTAGACTTAACGAAAGAGAGAAAACAAAACAGGATTTGCCAGTATGCCTAAGCGAAGCAATGCCACGCCTAGGCAGAGAGGTTCGCCTAGGCGAAGCACTGCTATGTCTAGGCGGATCAGAAAGTGTAGAAACTCAGGCCTTGGGTTCGCTTAGGCGAAGGGGTGTTGAGAAGAAAACAAAAATGGGGTATTTTTCCCCCTTTTTATCGGAAATATTCATTCCAAACCAAAACCAAAACAAATCAACCTTCAAAACTGAACTTAAACCAACCAAAAACACCTTCATTAGGAATTTTCCTACCCAAACCTAAATAAGGAGGGATTTTTGATAGTTTCCATACATATAGGTTTCATACCTTGATCTTCTTGAAATCTTCAAAACCTAGCTTTCTTTTCTTCTTTTCTTCTCTTTGTTTGAACCAAAACAATGGATTGCACAAAAGCCAAATGATCTCCTCTTCTCCTCCACCGTAAATGCCTTAACCTAAACCAAACAAAAATGGGAAAGTCCTTTTCTTAGAAGGCCATGTTTGGCTTTATCTCATTTTTTGCTTAATTTCTCCTTTTTACTTATTAGTCATCCTTCTTCATTCTATTTACAAGTCAACTTATCATATTTCTACTTTAATATATTCTCTTTTTAACTTATGCCTCTTAAGTCCTTAATGTGACATTTTATCATTTTAACCTTTTTCCCACTTTACACTTAATTTCCGAAAAATGAAAATTTGACTTATATTATACCCTAAACATGTAATAAACTTCTAGGGTATAATTTGGGGTGTTATAGAATTAGTTGATCCACCCAAAGTACGTAAACCAATTAGCCAAAAATGGATCCTTAAAATTAAGCATAAGGTGGATGACACAATTGAAAGATACAAAGCCCGCCTAGTCGCAAAGGGCTATACACAACATGAAGGAATATATTATGAAAAAATTTTTTCACTTGTTGTCAAATTTACCTCAATATGCTTAATTTTAGCTATCATTACGAGTATGAAACTAGAATTACATCAAATGGATGTAAAGACTACTTTTCTCAATGGAGAATTGGACGAAGAGATCTACAGGGAACAACCAATAGATTTCGTAATTCATGACAAAGAACATAAAATATGCAAACTTTTAAAGTCGATTATGGTCTTAAGCAGTCTTTGAGACAATGGAACATTCAGTTTCATAATGTAGTAATGTCTCATAATTTTGAAATGATTGAAGAATATCATTGTATTTATATTAAAAGGTCGAAAGACAAATTTGTAATCTTATCTTTATATGTTGATGACATACTGATAGCTAGAAATAGTAAGGAGTACATTTTAGAAATAAAACGATGGTTGCCATCAAAATTTGAAATGAAAGATATGGGTGAAGTTGCATATATTCTTTAAGTTCAGATTCAAGGGATTGATCAAAGAAATTAGTGTCTCTTTCACAAAAGCAATACATCAAGAAAATCCTTGAGCGGTTCAGAATGCAAGATTGTAAACCCATTAATACTCTTATGGAAAAAGTGAGACTTTGAGTCAAAGATTATGTCCTAAAACCTCAGAAGAAAAGGAATAGATGAGCAAAGTTCCTTACTTAAGCGTGGTTGGAAGCTTATTGTATGCTATGATGTGTACTAGGTTTGATATATGTCATATTGCATGTTGTTGGGATGGTTAGTAGATATCGATCTAATCTAGGTCAAGCACATTGGAAGACAATTAAAAGGATATTGAGATATCTAAAGGGGATAACAAGCTATTCATTATATTATCAAAGAAATGATTTGCAATTAAAAGGCTATACTAATGCTTATTGGGGAGGAGATTTAGATGAAAGGAAATCTACCTCTAGATTACATTCTTACTCAACAATGGTGTCATATCTTGGAGTAGTAAGAAACAATTCCGCATAGCCATATCAATAATAGAAGCTGAATTTGTAGCGTTGTCAGCTGCTGTACAAGAAGGAATTTGGTTAAAAAGAAACATAATTATGAATTCATATTTCTTGAGATCTCATGTGAAATGGATGTAATAGAATGATCTAGGATACAACATACTAAACATACTCCAAGAACCTTTCATCGAGAAGTTATATACTCATAATAGATATATAGTGAAAATGCTCTCACAGCATGCATGGTTACACGACTTATTTGACAAGTATGAACCTTTAAAGTTGAAAAGGGAATTAGTCCCATCATGTGTGAGTGAGAGATATTAATTCTTTTTCCTTTTACGTCGGTTACACATGATGTGACCGGACGGTTATTCAATTTAAATTCAAAATTTAAAATGATTTACAAACGAGAGAGGAAACGTGGAAACGTGATGGTTATATTTGTGAAGATTCCATTATTTAAATAAATACTAATAAAAAAGAAAAAACAGTTAATTTTCAAAAAGCAAGAACAATGGTATTTTTTTTATGAAAAAGAAAATAATTTCTTTCTCAAGAAAATTCTAAAATCTAAAAGGTGCAAGAACTATAGAAGGAAATCCCACTCTCAATTTTTTTGTGGATTCAAAAGGTATGTCATCTACGCTGTGATAAATTAAAATACCAATTCATTGTTTATGATGTGATTGGAATTTGAACTAAGCTTAGATATGATCTTGGACATTGGTTTGCATCTAATTCTATTTTATATCGGAGAAGCAAACTAATACTTGGTCACTAAGCAATCCTCTTTAGAGTGGAGTCCTACTTGTGTTCCAACATTACTAAGAGATTATCTCATAGGTGGATTTTCTGAGCTTTAACATTATCCATAGGATCTAGAAAAGTCCTAGCCTCTCCAATTTCTTCCTTCTAAGTTACCTTGAGCTCCAAGAGTCTAGAATTAATTCGAGTCCCAACTCAGTTCCGAACATAGTCTTGACTCTCTCCAAAGACTTCAAGTTTAAACCTCAAAATTTTTATCTAACTTGAACTTTGAAGTAGACATCTTCTTATGAAGCATCGGGGACGAAAATAGTACCAATTCTAAACCCAACAGTATCTAGCAAATTTAGATCATTTCTAAGAATTTTGGAGGTTTTGAAAATTGTTTATGGATTTTGAAGGTCAACTACCCCTAAAACATAATTCTTTCATCTAAATATTAATTTATCTGAAATCTTTTTAGATTTACTTGGAATGGGTTGCCTTTAAATGAAAGTAAGATATTAAAAAATTTATCTATCTAATAAAAGAAACTAATTTAAAAATATTTAGAGAAAACATAAATAAATGAATACTAAATTACATGAGTACCCATTTGATAGTGGTATTTAAAAGTGTTTTAGTCCTAAAATATTTCCAATGTATTTAATATAAAAAATAGGTGTTCGATAATATTTTGAAAATAAGAAAACACTTGAAAGAACACATGGAAATGCATTTTGAAAAAACACTTCAAAGGTTTTCAAATATCCCTTATTATTTCTTGATACATCTCTTTTTATTTCACCCTAATCCTCCTTTTTAATTATCACCAAGTGAAACCTCTAAAAGTTGAAACTTTTCTAATTCAACATAGATTTCAACTCCACCGTACTCTCTATTTTTTCTTTATGTTTTTTGTTTTTATTTCAAGGTTCAATTGACTTGAAATTTCGGACAAAATTTAAGTTTTGCAATTTTGTAATACATGTTTACTTATTAATTCATCTTTTAAAAAAATATGTAAAATTTTATTGTAATCATAAAAACAATTATTTTACTTATTTACTAATTTAAATGTTTACAATCTCTCTATTTTGTGACAAAAAATTCATTTATTATAATATTTTCTTTTTAATTAAATCAATGTTTTGTTTGGTAATTTAATAATATTAAAAATGCCCATCATGCTTAGCTCAAGTGATAGAGGGCGTATCGTTTCAAATAAGCAAAAGATATAAAGAGAGATTCCCAAGTTCGAGTTCTAAGTGCGAATAGTTTACTATCTTAAAAGTTAAAACTAATAAAAAATATTAAAAATATTTGTGTACTTATATTCCATGTTATTACAAATACTATTATAAATTTATAACAATTTTTCTAGAATTTTCAGGATACTTGATATATTTACCTTTAATAAAATACATAATGGTCAAAAGATGATGGATTGAATAATATTTCCAATTCTACATAGAGGTGAATTACATGCCCATTTTCTCTCATTTTTAGCCTCTATCATACAAGCCTTAATCGGATTGGATTTCTCTTTCCTCCATTTCACCTGCATTTTGCCTTCATTTTCAACTTAGCAACACCTAACCAGTTGTTTGATCCTTCTGCCAACTACCACTCAGCAAAAAACGGCTCTCCCCAAACCTCTATCCTCTTGCCATTCCCTCAAGTTTCCCACCAACCAAACATACCCCGATCACTACGTTCTTTTTATTCTTATCTCATTGTTTTTTTTTGGTAATTTGGATATTAAACCTGAAGAAAGCCATGGACAAAATACATGTTGTGCTGTGTATTTTGTGGCGAATCCACATGTTTGTGAAGGCCATGATGAATCCAAAGGAAGCCTTGATCACTGCAGCATTGCCACCATTGAAGCGAATCGTCCATTTTGTGGCGAGTAAATTGCCGTTAGAGATGGGTTTATTGAAATCGAGAAATTTTCTCTACATATTTATTCTTTTGATTGTTTTAGAGATTGTTCTTCCATTGCTTGAAATTTCTAAGACATTGGATGAAATTTGTGCTTTTATGCTTACTAGAACTCCGAATATATATTTTTGTAATGCTTTTTCTTTCCTTTTTGACAATCAAATTGAGTGAGGTACTAAAATAAGTGTTGTGTCTTGTAGGCAGCTAAAGCAAGACATCGAATATTTGAGGGAAGATCTACAATTGAAAATAGATTGTTGTGAGCAATTATAGACCATATTTTCTAATCAGGCAAAAAAAAAAAAAAATTGTAAGCTTCCATTATTTTTTGACGCATCAAATTTTTGACTTCAATATGTTGGTGTATTTTCCGGAAACAACAAGGGGAACTGTCTATGATCTTATTCCCACTTTGGTTTTTAATTTTTGTACTTGATTTTTTGGCAAACAAATTCTTTAGCTTATTTATTTTGGTTTTTTTATTTTTGTACTTGATTTTTTTTACTTTGTATGATGTTTATGTTCATGTTTTTGTTATGTGATTTTTGGGGTTTACAATTACATAATTTTGTTAGTATCGAATCAACATAAGATCATTGATTCATATTTCTTTGACTTTGTAATGTTAGGTTAAGAAATGAAGACTTACACCACTTTGTTATGTTATATGAATGGTGAAATTATCACTTGTCCAAATAGTGTATGATGTAGTTGTCCTTCAACAAAGGTTGTTGTGACGAATACTGATGCAATATTTGATAAGTTGGAAGCAAATGTATATCAATTATTGTCAATTGATTACTTGCAAACTCAATTAAAAATGAGTTTTTGATATCCAATATTTGGGACAAACGGGATTAGTAATTATATCCAAGTTCCTATTAAAGATGATAATGACATAAGGGGAATGTCCATTGTCGTAGCACAAGCGTCATCAACAGTATCCATTAAAATGTACTTAGAGACATGTTCCATAAAACATCATGCAATGTCAATTGGTTGTAGTCAAAGAGAACAAATAGTTTAAGAAGAAGATGATAGGGCTATGATAGGGTGCCTTTTCCTATTGATTGTTATAATTATGAGGAAGATGTTGAATCAAGAATGAATTTGATAATGGTCACTCAATTGGTGATGCTAATGGCGAAAAATTTTGTTGTCATCCATATTCAAAAATGATAATGTTATCAGTAGTTGATGAAGATGACCATTTTGAAAATGACTCGTTCTTGAATCGTGGTGAATATGAAGTCCCTTCCCCACTATTTAAAGAGTTGAATTGGGATGTAATAAATGTCATGAGTGTTGAGACTCTCAGTTCATGTAGTTGATTGTGGAATGAATCAAATGAATTAGCTTATGAATAATTCACGTTTAAAGAAAATAAAGAACTTATAGTATCTTTATGAAATGTTATTCCATACATATATAGGAATCAACATTTAGTTTGTTTAGTCAGAGCCAAGTTTATGACTGATCCAAGTTTGCAATAAATCAAATGATGGTTGTAGATGGAAGCTTCATGCGTGTCATCGCAAAACATATAATATGTTTGAGATAACAAAAATACATCGGTCCTCATACGTGTGTTTATCCTAAACTATCACAAGACCACTCTCAACTAGACTCCACATTGATTGCTAGAGAGATACACAGTGTAGTCAAAAGATATCCTACCACATTCATTGCAACACTCAGTAAAATAGTAAAGGATAAATTTGGCTATGACGTTCATTATATGAGGGTTTGGGAAGCAAGGAGAAAAGCAGTTGATAAAGTGCTTGGTGATTGGGATGTGTCTTACCATATGCTACCTAAGTGGTTGAATATCCTTGAACTTACTAACCCTGGGACAAGGATTGTTTGGAAAACATCCACACTAGCCTCCACTCATGGCAATGTACGTTTTATGCGTTTCTTTTGGGCTTTTGGAGCTTGTATTGAAGGGTTCAAAAGTTGTAGACCATTAATTCAAATTGATGATGCTTTCTTATATGATAGGGATAAGGGAAGCTGACAGTTGCTGCATGATTGATCCCCAATAGACGCCACCTTTCCTCTTGTCTTTGCAATAGTTGAGGAGGAATCCATAGATAACTGGTCTTAGTTTCTTATTGTTTTAAGAACTCATGTCACTTGAAGAGAAGGAATATGCTTGTTTTTTATCGTCATTTAGGAATAAATGCTGTTGTAATAGATGTTGCTATTGGATGGAACCCACCACATGCACACCATTGTTATTGTCTTAGACATGTGATTAGAAATTTTAATGAAAAGTATAAGAACAAAGTCCTAAAGGACTTGGCATACAAAGCTGGATGTCAACAACAACCACGCAAGTATGAAAGGTATATGTAAGAGATAAAAAGGTTGAATGACAAAATTGTTGGATGGTTTGCTAAGATAGACACTAAAAAGTGAACCCAAACATATGATGATGGATTTCGATATGGGTTGATGATAACAAATATTGTTGAATGTATAAATGGGGTACTAAAAGGGGCTAGGATGTTATCTATCACTGCACTTGTACATGCGACTTTCTATCGATATTACTTTTATATTTTGAGGTATTGTACAAGATCTGACCTCGGAATTGAAAATGGAGATATTTTCATATGCCGCATTTAAGTTTTCAAGTCACGAAGCAAAGGCTAGTGGACGATGCATTAGATCTTTAATCAGAATGAGATGTTTGATGTGACTACTACAGCTCATGGGTTCCATATGGGTAAAGGGGATGATAAGCAAGTTGTTAACCTCAAAGATTGCAAATGTACATGTAACAAGTGGCAATCATTTGGCATTCCTTACTCACATGTGCTTGTTGTTTGTGCTCATGCAAGGATTGATAGTTGGCAATATGTTGATAAATACTATAATATTGATGCTTATACTCCAAAGTTTTTTCCCATTCCACATGAAGCATATTGGCCGGAGCTAAACTTCCCTATTCATCATCCAGATCCAACACTCCTGCTTGAGGAAAGGCGTGAATCATCGATGATAGAAATTGAAATAGATTGGAAGAAACCAAACGTTAAAATTCGATGTGAATATCACGAACAACGGGGACACCATGATAGTGTCCTAGAAAAATTTGAGACAATCCTCTAACAATGTTAGTCAGTTGTTTTTTTATGAATGTTGATAATTTTTCTTGTTTGTAATGAGGTGTTTTGCAGACATTTTTATCTATTTATCTTTGGTTATGATATTTGGTGGTCATTTAAGATAATTATATTTTTTTTTCTCCAATTGCAAGTTACATAATAATTACATTGTCTTAAGATTTTTTCCCTTTATTTACATGCAGGTGTTGTTGTATAATTTTATATATGGATACAGGCCCAATAGATACTTATGTCCGACATGCTCAAGCAACACATAGATCATCATTTATGGACGAGGTCTGATTCAAGAGAGCTTCAATGCCGACTCTGGGAGGCAATATTTCATCGCACAATTGCATTAGATGATCGTATCATTCCACTTATCTAGCAGGCTGGATTGTATGGTGTCTCGCGGTTAGGATTTCTCTCCCTATATTAGAACTTGATTACAACATTTGTAGAGAGATGGAGACCCGAGACCCATACATTCCATTTGCCTAAAGAGAGTGTACTATCACACTCCAAGACATTATTGTCCTAATAGGCTTACCACTTAAGGGAGATGTCATTGGTCACATATGGGTGAAGGCGTCTTTGTCATGATTGCCAGGGTTACTCCAGAATCAAAGAGACATAGATTGACGACTTCATCTTAGCGGTTATTGGAGAGATTCTATATTGGCGATTACAGATAGATGATGAATCAGTGCGATGCTATTGTAGGGCTATTATAATGCAGCTTATTAGTGGATTTCTTTTTGCAGACAAGTCAAATAGTAAAGGTCATTTGATATTCTTACCACTTCTGAAAGACTTTGAAGCTGTAGGTAGTTATAGTTAGGGTAGTGCTTGCTTGGCTTGGTTGTATTTAGAGTTGTGTCGAGCATCTCATACGGATGCATATGATATATCAGGCCTGCTCATAATACTGCAGTTATGGATATGGGAGATTTCCACTCACTGCACCCCAACAACTATATCATTACCATGTGACAAACGTTTGCCACCACCTCTATTGGGCATATGGTATATATAATACTAACACATCTTATATAAGCATCTATGTAAAGCATTTATACTAACACCTCTTGTATAAATCAAAACCTTGTTTATTTTTTTTATATCTTATAGTTGGAGAGATAAGTTATGCGCCACAAAAATATCTACTCGTGCTCTAGCCTATTATAGGTATCAATTGGACCGACTTCAATCATATCAGGCGAAATAACACTCAATTAACTTTTGTCTTGTATTGTTAGTTATTAATTTTAGTAGTTTCTCCTCACTTTTTATATTTTATTTTATTGTAGATTAATTGGCAGCCATGCGGATAAGATATCATGACTAGACTACCTGCTTATTGTACTTCTGGTGCAGATATATGGATGACCATCTCCCCTCTCATATGTTTTCATATTGTTAAGTGGCATAGACCAGATAGAGTATTGAGACAATTTGGAATGCGCCAGAGGATTCCAGTGTCTTGTGATATAGAGGTCATCTTTCATCGCTATGATCTAAGGGGGCGACAATATGATAATTGGATGGATCGACATTGAGAATATATTCAAAGAGGGAATTCCATACCTAATCATATTGCTAGCACTGAAACATTCTCAAAAGTAATGACGTATTATGATCCATATATGGTTTGATATCGTTCAATCACACGTTTATTTCTTACTCCTTGAGAGTCATTTCATCACATATTAGTAAAAAAAACAATTTTGATATTTTATTACACCATTTTATATAATTTCAATAAAGATTAACTTTATTTTCCTTCAATGCGTAGAATAACACCTTGCAGCAGATATATTATCTAGAACTTCTAGATGACCATAACATTCGTTAGTTATGTACCTCTTCAATAGCAGTTGTGCAGGAAATGGATCGATCTCAAGGATCCTCCAACATTGATGTGTCATAGTTACCCCCTCAAGGTATGAGGGAACGAAGGAAATAAGGGAAGGATAAGACACGGTCA
This sequence comes from Tetrastigma voinierianum, assembly GCA_016808115.1. NCBI lineage: Eukaryota > Viridiplantae > Streptophyta > Magnoliopsida > Vitales > Vitaceae > Tetrastigma > Tetrastigma voinierianum. Next base: position 220,026 of record JAEQBH010004954.1, read on the forward strand.
GCCAGGGTATGTATGCAGAGAGGTGAAGTCTCTCATGGGGGTTGCAATGTGGACATATCATCATCAAGCCTATGGAAATCACATCCTTCATTTTCTAATGAGGGGGTGACAGAGTTACATGTCAACCCACCACCTCAGATAGAGTTCACCATGCCTAGTCAAGTTCCTCAGAGTGTCTGTACATCTTCACGGTTACGTGAATATTGAGGGATCGGAAGCCAATTCTCCATTGCCAACACCTTTGATTGTCACCATCCTTGCAACCATTAGATCAAGGAAGGGCTGGACGAGGACGAAATGGTGGATGAGAACGAGGGCGAGGATGTCGACGGCATGATGGTCACTTAATATATCTGAAATGCAAGTATATGATGAACGGCCATGCTTGAAAGAAGAAGGTTCCTTCATGTGACACACATGAGTGGTTTTATATATGAGTTGGATGAGATTTGTACTTAGATTCTTCATATTTTGGACAGTTACTATTTGGATCTATTTTGGATATCATCATACATGACATGTATTAATTCTTCATATTTTGAACAATTTCTACTTGGATCCATTTTGGATATTATCATGCATGACATGTATTATTGTAATTATTTATGAGGTTATTTTAATATTAGACTTTCCATCATTAGGTATCTTATTGATGTTGAACTAATGATATATAGATTGTTGTTTAGGAGACACCTTTTATTTTGGTATCTATGAAATGTTGATCAGAAAAGGTTGTTGATTTATTTTAATATTTTTAAGCTATGATACGTGTATCTTGCATTAAAATCGTGTCTTCGAAACACGACTTCACAATTTTACACTAAAACTTATTTTCAAAACATGATTTCAATATTTTACATTGAAATCGTGTTTTACAATGTCTTTAAAACACGACTTCACAATTTTACACTGAAATTGTGCTTTCAAAACACGACTTCACAACTTTACACTAAAATCATATTTTCAAATCACGACTTTATAATTTTATATTGAAATTGTATTTTCAAAACACGACTTTACAATTTTACAGCTGAGTAGGTGTCTTCAAAACTCTGGAACATTTTCTAAGTTTACATTGAATCGTATTTTCAAAATACGATTTCAAAATTTTATGCTGAAATCGTATTTTCAAAACACAATTTTAAACTTTTACACCAAAATCATGCTTTCAAAACACAACTTTCTAATTTTACATTAAAACCGTGTCTTCAAAATATGATTTCACTTTTTAGCATTGAAATCGTGTCTTCAAAACACGATTTTAGATTTTTGCATTGAAATCGTGTTTTAAAGATAGGACATCAATGTGACACTTAGTTGATAATAACTGTCATAGATTTGAAAATATTTATTTTTGTTCTATATTTTAACAAATATTTTTTCTACTTATGGTAAATCTTAAAAAAGCCCGATTTTTCATAAAAGTGTTCTTATAATGTGAAGCGGGTTTGGAGCGGTGTCATAATCCGGACACAACCTGAATCGGGTCGGATTTGATGGTTCGGGTCAACCGTTAATTTGACGGCAGCTCTTCTCTTTCAATTTTGTCCTTCCTTCTTCCTTTGACTGTTGCTTTATTATGAACCCCTAAAACCCTAAACCACTCCAACGCCAGAAACTCAAATTGGCAAAATGCCAATCTCCAAAACCCAAACCCGCGAAAACCCACTGTGAAAAACCCCTTCAATTTTCTCTTCGTCCAACCGTTTTTTCTTCTATGAACCCTACAGAATGTATAGAAGCTTCTCAAAATCTTCCCTGGAAGCTCAAATCAAATCGAACTCTCTCTCCAAGCAAGCTTTTGGTTGCTAGAACCCCAACTCAGACCCCCATTTCCGTTTAACGTCAGCCCCGGAAGAGTACTCACAGCTCAATCGGGCCATTCTTTATGGGGTTTTATGTGAACCCCACTTTGCAAAAATCCAAATTAAGTATTTACATGCTATTGTTACCGATGGATATTGCTTCTTTGTGAATTTACTTACCACAATTGTCGATGAATTGTACTCTAAACTTGTTAAATCAGCGAGAATTCAATTGATTTCGCTAGTTTCAGTGATGATTTATGTTTCGGCTGTAGGGATCGATGGTTTGTTGGTGTCACTTTTGAGGCAAATCGTCGGTGGGGATTTCAGCGACGGGAATTTATGGTTGTGTTTTGAGTTGGTTAGTCTTTTTTTGAGCAAATGGGATTGGTTGGTAGAGGAAGAGCCACAGGTTTTGAGGAATGGATTGTATACATATCTTCGGGTATTATCTGATCATTGTAGGTTTCCTGGTGATTCAAAGTTGGAGGCATTGAGGCGGATTGAGATTGAATTTTGTATTAAAGTATTGAGGGAGCAGTTTCATTTGTGTTTGAGGATTGGGAGGGATCTCATTCGCCTTTTACAGGACTTGGTTCATGTGCCTGAGTTTCAGGCTGTGTGGAAGGACTTGGTGTTGAATCCTGGTGAGTTTAGGACTCAAGGATTTGAAGATATCGCATAACTCTATCGTCAGAGAACATTAAGTCGATATTTTTTACTTAGGATCACTCCAGAAATGGAGAGCCAATTGCGGTTTTTACTCACCCATGTGAAGTTGGGGAAGTCCAAGCGTCATCAGGCATGGTTTTTGAGAAAGTTTCTCAGTGGGTCAGAGAGAGAGACTCTTATCATTGATATTGTTCGGTTTATATGTTGTGGACACCACCCGTCGAATGATATCATTCAGTCGGATGTCATCCCAAGATGGGCTGTAATTGGTTGGCTACTGAAGTCTTGCAGGAAGAGTTATGTTGAAGCCAATGTGAAACTGGCCCTTTTTTATGATTGGCTTTTCTTTGATGAAAGAATTGACAATATCATGAATGTTGAACCTGCTATGCTTTTGATGGTAAACTCTATACCAAAATATGTGTATGACCCATACTGTGAGTTTTTGTTGCTTCTTGTGGTTAATTTTGACAGTGAGAGAAAGGATATTATAGTTAAGGGTGTAACATCATCTTTTGGTATGCTTGCTAGAAAGGGAGTAGTTGGATCGATTCATGTTTTGACTTCTTGTGATGCTCTTTCTCCCCCACTCAAAGAGTGGCTGGGTAGGTTTTTGAAAGCTGGAGTTTCTAAAGAACCGCAGCAAGTCCATCTTCCTTGTACTTCTGTTCCATCCTTCAATCTTCCAAGTTCAACAACTTTGGAAACTCAAACAGTCATAGCGGGAGAGCTAACAGAATCTAAGTGCGCCCCAAATGATGGAGTTGGCACCAAAGCTTTTGATTCTTCTGTTCCAATTTCAGTTGAACCAGTTACTTCTTATAGTTCATTAGTGTAAATTGTGAAAGTGTAGAAGATGCTATAGAGGAATTTGGTCCCACAGGTTTGTAAAGAAACTGCCAGAAGGTCAAACACAATTGACATTCAGATTTTGGAGAAGATACTGCTCTCATTTGCAAATCTCGATGGTCACAAGGTAACAGATTCTTTTGCCTTAGATCCACAGTCTTTATCTTCTAAAATAGCAAAGAACTTGAGTTGAATGGGCACAAGCATATTTCTCCTCTGGAATCCATCGAATATTTCTAATTGTGATGATGTACTGCTCTGCAATTGCTTTAATTATTCGTACTTTTATCTTTTCTCAGCATGAGGCTGCTGGAAATGCTTTTATCCTGGTCTAGACATGGTTCCAGTTGGAAAATGCTTGTTAGCTTATGTGTTAAAGGACTAGCTTATGAGGCACATATGGCAGGAAATGTGATGCTCCCAGACCAATTCTATAGAGGCAAATGATTTAGAATACCATTTTGTTCTTCATATGGATGAGTATTTTTTCATTTCTCAATGGTGGAAGAAAAGATTCTCCTGTGACCTTTCTACTGCCAAGGTGGACCATCAATTGGTTGCTAACCTGGTAGATGGTGCTTTCTGCATACAGACATGTATTCAGAAATAGTTTAGATAAAGCAGCTGATGTATCAGCGAGGCTCTTGTTTTCTGATTTAGGGTCTTGTTCTAAATGGGAAAAGCAGATATTGAAGTTTTCATTTTGCAGCATCTTTTATTACCTTTCTGATTTATCCACCGGTGAGGAAGACATCATTAAGTTACTTGTGACACTGTTGGATCAAGCTGACATTGTTTTGATGCAGTTTGAGATAGGCTTGAAAAAGTTCTCCATATTTGGGGAGAACACAGAGACTATTTTCTACTTAATCAAGAACTCTCTTAATTGGGGCTTGTTAGAACAACACAAAGTCTGGGGTTTGATTAGATCAGAACTTGCAGTTTCTGGAGTCAAGTAGGGAAGTTGATTTTGGAAATTTTCTGTTCATTATTTTAGATCCCAATTAACTGTATTGCAGTTGAAGGTCTTCTAATGCTGTGCAGTTGTCGCATGCCCACACCTGAGCTTGTTGGAGCAATTATGTTATTACCTAATACTGCATTCCAGGACTTTTCTGCTGCTGTTTTTGGCACCTTGGGGCGTGTCTAATTCCTCAGTGTTGTTTGACAGTTTAGCCAATTTCTTGGGCTTGGTAATGAGAAGGAGATCTTCACTTCAACGAATTAGGATCAACCATTCTGCGATTTCATGGTTGTTAAGTTATTTTTAATACTCAGGATTGAAAATAAGTGATATTCTGAGTAAATTGTGTGGCATCTGGACAACAAATCATCTTAGTTATTGATAGAGAAATGGAGATTTCTCTTTGAGCAAAGAGTAATCTACTGCCTGTGATAAAGTAAATGATTTGGTTTTCATAGAAATGTTCATCTAGTTTCTTTAGAACTGCATGCTCAAGGTGGAACCTGAAGAAAAAGAAAGAAAAATTAGTTTTCAAAAAAAAAAAGTACTTTATAAACCATTGTTTCATGAATTTAAAAATTGAGTCTGGGTTTCTAATGCTCTTTTACTGAATAGATATGTCATTTTCTGATCTGAGGTAGAGAGCATATTAGTGCTCTCCCAAGTGTTACACCAAGATTGTATGTTATATTCACTTGCTAGCTAAACCAGTAGTGGACATAATCCCTTTACCTTGGTCCATTGCCATTGGACTGTGAGCATGCTGAAACTCATGTATGTGCATGTGCTGATTAGGATTCATTGATTAGTACAATCTGGGAATTCCCTCAACTTCATTGAAAAAAATGCGGATTCTTTAGAGACACCATGCTCATGGTGGTGCCTGAAGAAAAAAAAAAGAAAGAAAGATTAACTTTCAAAAAAATTTATAAACTTGTTTCATGATTTAAAAAATTCAGGTCTGGGTTACTGAATGCCTTTACTACACAGATACGTCCTTTTCTGATCTGATGTAAAGAGCATATTAATATAGTTTTTACACAAGCCTGTGGATAAATCTTATCTTGGGAGGCATGGCCTCCCAAGTGTCACATCAAGTTTGTATATATTATATTGCATGCTGGCTAATGACCAAGTGAGGACATAATAATCACTTCACCTTGGTCCGTTACCATTCAGATATGGCATGCTGAAACTCATATATATGCATATGCATGAATGATTCATTGATTGGTACGACCTTGGGAATTCCTCAACTTTATTTGAAAAAAAAATTCTGGTTTTCTGTACAATTCTTTTGTGGTAAGCATTTTATATACGTGTATTCACCTTGGAAATACTTCTCTTTGCTTTGTTTGCATTAAAGGAGTGAGCTCTTGCAGCATACAGATTAATATTTCTGCTAATTTGAATTGAACAGTGATGCAAGTCGTGTTTGGAATCCATAACCAGCTGAATGATAGATAAAAATGATACACATGTTTTGATGGAGTGATGGGTATGATCATTCCAGTAAGTCAAATATCACGTGTGTCAGATTATCCTTTAGTATAATGCATTTAATAGCAGTTGAAATGGTCTAATGGTATGTATTAACCAACATTTTCCACCTTTAAATTTTTGAATGTACCTTCAGGAATAATATTATTATGAAACAAAGATCAACTAACTGCATGGTGCTCATATATTATTTTTTATTCTCACCAGATGATTATCTTCATTACGATACAGTTATGATCATAAGTGTGGAAAAAGAGTGACATTGATACATGGTTACTACATTACTATGATGTATTGTGAGATCATATTAAGTTTTATATCAACAAACATAGTTAATTGTTTGTCTATTCTGACAGGTGATGACCTCATTCTCTGAAGACTTAATCATGTCGCATTTTTCTTCTTGAACAGTTACATGTTTCTTGGCATTGTTGGACATTCTCTTCTTGATCTGATAAGAATAAATTGTTGCAAGAAAGCATGCCGGTTGAGCTTGCGGAAGGCTGAAATTTACATGATAGAATAATGAAAGAGGTTGAGTTTGCTTTATGAGCTATAGACAATCCTCTAATACCATTTGAGATGGACTGATTTTGGAAATTGCTTCCAGTTGGAAGCTGTGAATACCATATTCTTTCTTCCTTGTTTTCCTTCATTGCAGCTCATGAGATATCACACATAGCTTGTGAGCCCTTATTTTCATTTTGTTGACAGTCCAGATAACAGTCCCAGTTGGTAGGCTCACTGACATGAATCATAAGCCTGGCTTTGCTGAATCTACCCACTGGCATGCCGTTAGGCTGGGGCTTACACTTCAGACTCATGAAATTTTCCATAGTTAATTGACTATTCACAGTGTTGCTGTTCGGTTCTTTTCTATGACAGCTCTCATGGGAGGCTTGAGTCCTACTTTGGCCTCTACAAAGTGCACTACCATAGTGTCTTAAAATGAAACTATTTTTTTTACATATTGACTTTGGATTATTGATCTATTTATTCTTATGCTGGTCTTATATTGCTTCTTTCATTTTCTTGACTGAAATTGGCGGGGCTCTTTGTTTCACAGAACAGTCAAGAAGTAGGCGTTTTGTGAGTCAGTGAGGATGAACGCTGTTCCATACCTTTGTGATGCAGCGTGGTGACTTCTGTACAGAATCATCAAAGAAGGCATGATGGGAGATGGACATTTTGTGCCTCCTATGACAATCATGTGATGACCGAAGTAGATCAGTGTGATCGTATGGTGACCCGAGCTTGAGAGGCGAAGGAAGGTCGGGCATACCAGCTCAGCCACCTTGAGCCAACAAGTGGATGGGATCAATGCTCGAGTAAGCCAGGCTTACTAAAGGCGTGGAGTCAAATGCTGGCTGACGCAGCGTTTATATCCACGCGAGAGGCGTTCACAAGCATGGTCTGGCGTATAGCAATTAATGTACAGTCGACTGGGGCGTAAGGACATTGCGAGCGACTCTTGCATCTCCATAACCGTCCCACCATGTGGCCTCCCTTGTGGGTATATAATGTGGGATTATCCCAGGATCCAGGTTTTTTGGAGGAAGCTAATAAAATATTTAGGAAGGACAGGAAACCTTTCCATTGAAGTGTGTGTGGGACGATAAAAGTCCCAGCATCAGCGCTAAAATGGTGGGTTTGGCCAAACTTTTGATGGTGGGGATTACAGCCTCTAGTGCTCATTTCAGCTCGACCGGCGATTTATCATTGGAGACGGATGTTGAAAGATCGGCAAAAGTCACCCAGTGTGATTTTGGCCTCTTTCTTAGTATGGCTGGCGTGCATGAGAAAACACAACTTGTAATGTGGCTGCCATCACGCCACAGTAACTCGGCGTGCGGCAGTACCAGTGAAAGTCCAATCATCAGTCAACCATACTCACCCTCTGGGTTTGAGTTAATCCTCATACAGTGATCCGATCTGAATATTGCCACTTGGAAGGAGCTTGATCTAGTTGTGGGCGTTGGGCGACCATGTTAACATCACATTGTCACATGCATCTGAGACCAAAGCGCCTGTGTGCTTCTGTTTACAAGATATCGATGGTCTTGGTGGTTTGACACATATGCATGGTGTGGCGTTGTGAACCAAGTAATGATGCTTCTGCTGTAAAGAGTCTTGCCGTCCGGCAACGGCCACAGTCTTGCATCATGGTTCCATCGGCGGCCAGATCCGGTAGCACTTTGTTACCTGAAGTTTGTCCGCAGTACATGTCTTTCAGTTGGCGGCTGGCGTTACGATTTATTCCACGTCAGGATGGAGATCGAGACCATCATGGTTTTGGCGTTTTGGGTCATGATCTATCAGTGAGGCGTATAGCCCGACCTGCGGTCCCTACGACGGTGAAACAATCCATTCACTATTTTAATATTTGGAAGCTCATTGTATTTGCATCCCACACGCCACTGGGGATTTAATTCAGGTGGGAAACAATTGTATCTTTGAGATGACATGTGTGTTGAAAGAAACGTCTCAGTGCATCAGTTAAAGTGCTAAGGCAGAATATAAGGAAAGTCAGAGTGGAATTATATCAAACAAAGGATAAATACAAATAAAGTCAGAAACCAGCGGTAAGTCTGTGCATTTGAGGGGATTGGTGGCGGGTTGGGGGTGGTAGATGCAGCTTGAGCATACGGGTTCATGTGCCACCAAATCAACTCTCCAATCATCCAGATCATCGAGGGGTTCAAGTGGCCTAGGTCTTGGGAGATCAGAGGAGAAGACAAGGTGTAGTGTTCTTAGTGCTCTCAGACATTGGGCATCAGTGTAACGTCTGAAAAGTTTTATTATTTTACTTTATAGCATTTTTTTATGTTTAACTTTTTTGTTTTATTTGTTGATATTTTTGTTGGTTTTAAGTGATAAAAATAGAGGGTTTTAAAGTGAAAATTACGCATAGTGGATTAGTGCACCACGATCGCCTAGTAGTTTAATGATGTATTTAATTATAACCACAAAGATTAAATAAACGGATTAATAAAAGAGTCAAGATTAAATTAGTGAATAATAAAAAATGACAAGATGTATAATGAAGAAAAGTATATTAAATGAAATGTGATAAAGTTGTTGTGCAAATGAAATAAAAATAAGAAGGCTAAAGCTGCAAAAATGAAAAAAGAAAACTAAAGGAAGGCAGGCAAGGCTTTATACAAGATGAGAATAGGAACTAATTGGTCTAGTGAAATGAATCATTTCTCTCATTTAGATAAAAGAGGAGCTTAAGAATTCAAATTACTTATGGGATGGCTTAAGTGCAGTTGATTTATAACTTTATTAAGGTTCTATAGATGAAAAGGAAAGGAGGAGAAGATAAAGCTAGTGAAGATCAGAAAGTCAAGGGTTGAACCCTTCACTCCTCTTTGATTAATGTTTTGTTTTATTAAAGCCCTACTATCTCTATATGTTTAGATTGAAGTTGCATTAGACTTTTCTTGATTGGAGACCAGTTTTGAGGAATTTTTATAAAGAAAATGTTGGGGTTTTTAGGGAATCTTAATTTTTAAACCATGTTTTTTATATAACTTGGCTGTTAATCTGTCCAAAATTTAACAGTGAGTTTAATTTGCGGGTAAGCTGAACTACAGGAGAACAAATTTCCTTGAAATAAGTGTATTCAAATTTGGACCCCATTGGACCCAGAAATACGTCAAAGTGAAGCTCTATTTTGAACTGAAATTATGGATTCTAAATAAAGTATAGTTTTGTTCATTTGTTTTCAATTTTCAGTGCTGACCACATAAGTTGCAGGTTTCTCTTGGTAGTGATTAAAATTTCTAGGTAAAAATAAACTTCTAGAGAACAAATTTCCTTGAATTAGATGTGTTAAATTTAGATACCCAATTGTGCCAGAGATTATTAAGGGAGCTCTTGTTTATGAAATTAAGTTTATGTTTTGAAAATAAGAGTAGCAGCAGTTTATTTAGAACATATCTGAGTTTAGTCATCGATTTGGATGGTTCAAATTTTGAATAAAATCAGTTATAGAGGAACAATAGACCAGAAGAAGTTGGTGAAATCATGGCTCATTTGATTAAAATATTTTACAGTGGAAGGTGTTGTTGATTGAAATCAGCCTAACAAAAAGCATACTAGCCTTACAGAATGATATTTTCTCTGTTTGTAATGGACTAGGGGTTGGTGACGAGGAAACTTGAGTAAGATCGGGATTCCAAAGATGAGATTGGTGACAACCGCGTTTTCTTTCTATTCTTTTCTTATTTGCATTTGTATTAGTTTGTCACGAGTAATTTTTGGAAAGCATGTATGCTTTGTTTTTAACCATAAACAAATTGTCTTGGCGTATTTAATTGATTACCGTGGACTATGGCTTGCATAAAATAAAATGTATTTATTAGGTATATATATATACAATATTGTAAATTTACTATGAAGCTAAGTATTAAAACTTATAGAGAATATTGTAAGTCATATTGGGATTAGAGTGCCTCATTATTACTACCCGGCAGGAGTCAGTAGCAGCGTACTAAACAGGAAAGCAGTTTGCATAGTGACTTCTTGATCATGCTTGAATTGAGATCAGTATTGACGTGTACATAAAATGGTTGTTAATAGCAGTTGTGACCCAGTTGTGTGAGTTAATGAAATATTTTTGGAGCTTGAATTTAGTGGACCGTGTCGGTGATTCCGTTATTATCCTATCTTGCGAAGATCATGGTTAGTCATTAAAGAAACTTATAAGTAAATGTGTAAATGCATAATTGGGTTTGGATAGAAAAATTAACATATGTTATTGTTTATTATTGATAGTGAAATGTGCCAAAATGTTGTTTTTCGAAAATTACATATTTTGTGTTTTGATTGAGTAGGATAGAATCATATAGACCACTGGCGTAGAAAAGTAGTAAGCGTTAATTTTATCATGCTTTGTCAGTGAATGGAGACAAGATCAAGGACCCCAGTAGGAACCGAGTCATCGTCGAATGCGTACTAAAGTCAGTAAATGCCTCATGCATACATTTCATTTCAAAGAAACAAAAATCATGTAATTGTTTTTATTGCAAACAAAGATGAATAATAAATCTTCTTGGAAAAGTATATTTTTGACTTGTTCAGACCTTGAATACAATGTTTTGTAAATGGTTTGAAACGAAATAACGTCTTGTGTCATCTTAGAATTGAACAATGTTGAGCTCTACCATGATTGATGTATATTTTTTATATATAATGTGTATTGTGAGATCATATTCTCATACATACACTTAAATATGGTTAAAGCTGGATGTCGCCCATTGAAAATAAGTATATATGTGAAATGTAACAAATGGATTCAGTGCAGGTCAAGTCCAGAGTCTGGTCGGGTTGGGTGAGTTAGGTCGGGAGAGGGGATGGGAGGCACGATGTCGGACTGTGGGCGCTCATACTGTCGCCTTTGAAGGCTGCGAACCTTGTTAGAAAGGACATCTGAAAGGACATCTCAGGATATTGAAGAGGCGACTCGAGCGATAATCTTCTAGTTTACAAACGCCACAGGACCGACCACATCCCTCGTTGGCTTGACTGCTGAAAACTGAGGCGATACGCTCGTGAGGGTTTCGTGGCGGAGTCAACTGACTTCGCTCGAGTAGTATCGACCATTGGCTGAAATCGCCACCTTCTCCGAGTCTCCCCAGACGTAGCTATACGCGGCTCGCCGTGTGGTTATGACCTTGGAAGTGGGAAACACACGATGGCAGATCTTGGTCGACCGGTAGTGCCGACACTCCCATCGCGCGCGCTTAGCCTCGGTTATAAGCTCGGCGATTCCGCTAAATCGGAAGGGTGTTGGTTGGCTTTAATGGATCGCAGACCAGCTCGTTGGGGGAAGTTGCTAGTTTCAATTGGACCTATCATAGCCTTGGTCCCGCTCAAGGTGATTGATGAGCCCTCGACCTTCAACGCCATTTTAAGCCGTACTTGGATCCATTCGATGAAGGCATTGTCATCCTCGTACCACTAAGGGTTGAGTTTCTTGACTCCATATGGCAAGTTAACATAAGGGGAGACTAGCAGGCAGCGAAAGCATGTTGCGAGGTCAGTGACAAGGACGAATCGTGGCAAATAACGCCGATAGCTTAGGGCCGCGTCAAGCGGTGAATATCAAGGTTTAGAGCGCTTTATAAATTACTGTTTGGTTGAACAGGCACAGAATGAACAACAGAGACACCTACATACTGAATGATTGACTGTGTTTATAACTTTTATGTAGAGATTGATGACATTTTATAGCATGGTCCAATGGACATCTGGTGTTTTTCCTCAGCTATGGCTCCAATATTTATTTGAACCTATCGCAGGGTGATATGGCGGTCGATGAAGCTGGATGATTCCATCAGAGCGAAATCAAGCAGCACAAAGTTGATGGAAGCCCACATTTTGGTTTAATCAAGAGATTCGATTTTGGTCGTTAGTGATTAATTGTTTCTAAGAAGAATGGAAAGTGGCGTGTGATGTGCATCGATATTATTCTAGCGGATAATGCTTTGCCAGAAGGATGCCTCCTCACCATGAATCGATCGGTCGTGAGATGCGACAACAATGCATCAACTCCTGTCTTCTTGCTTACTTTAGCTACAAATTGGGTCCCGATGTATTCTCCATATTACAAAATGACAAACGTTTAATACTTAATGAGGGATGTATTTCTCTAGCAATAATACATACCCAGGTCTAAGAATGTTGAGGCCACCTATCAGCTCATGATGTCCCGCATTTTTGAACGCTGTTTGAACTACGAGACCATGCCGGAAGCATATATTGATGACATGTTGGTGATCAGAGGCTTTGGGAGATCATTTGGCGTGCCATAAGGAAGCGTTCGTATTGATGAAGCGTTCGTATTATTGTGAAAACGTTGACTGACGAGAAAGTGTGCATTCGAGGTTGGATGCGGAAACATCTTAGGGTTTAGTATTGGCATGAAAAGAGTGAAACAAACCTGGACCAGTTAAGGCCATCTACGTCGACCGCGTGAAGCGAATCTAGCTACGGCGAAGTTAATACTCGCGGGTTCATCTCTAAGTGTGGACCGACTTCCCATCCCTTCTTCACGACAGCGAAAGGAGCTTCGGTCGAAGGGTGGGAATGGAATGTGAGACTTTCCCGATTAAATTAAAGATATCATCGCTCCCTTTTGCGAAGTTGTCTCAGCCGTGTAGATGGCGAGGCTTTACAGTATGGCCGCCTCGGCCACTCTTTGTAGATGTAACTGAATTCGGATGAACATAGTAACAAAACCAATGTTCTTTAGAGTAAGGTGTTAATGGGATGTTGGAATAGATATCTGAGCTTTTGGTATTAACATGTTAAGTAATGGCGAAGCTGCGCGGTACTTCAGCTGAACTATAAGGTTGTACTTGCGAGTTATATGATTAGAGCCATATTCCATAAACGATCTTGGTTGACTCCTTGATGGGTAGTTGAGTTGAAGCTGAGTTTGACGTATCAAGTATAAGCAGGTTTGGCAATAAAGGTGGATTCCTTTTTAATTTTATAAATACTGAATGTTGTAGTATGATATGTAAATGTCATGCTCTTAGGCTGACGAGATCATCTGTGAAGTAAAGGAGGGCGGTATGGTCTCTGGTCTGAAACTATATTAGCTGACGAGTTAAATTTTGCATTCAAACCTCTAATAATGACGAATATGGCGATTGTTGCCGAACTCTCGTCAGCTAGAACTCTGGAGTCATGGCGACTAATGTGTTTCGTAGTTGATGATGTCTGTTAAGGAGAATACGAGGCTAAAATGGAAGCGGAAGTATATAAAGTTGGCATAGTCTGAAGATTAGTTTAGATTCGTGGTATTAAGTCAAAAGCGAGAAAACATAATGGTCGATACCCTCGCCAATTCCAGCGCTCTCTATTCTTATCATGTGGAGTTGAGCATAATGGACCAACCATCCATTTTGCAATGTGCGACAGTCCTCTAGTGAGATCAAAGCTGGAGACTCTGGATATCTATCTGACTGCTTGAAGCGGGACGCGCGAAGGACATGGCGGTAGTGGTAAGCGAGTGATCGAATTACACCTTGATAGCGTGCTTTATACGGCGGTGATTATCTGTTCCATCACGAAGATGTGTTACACAAATGATGAAAAATAATTCAGTCAGAGGCATGTGTGTTTTACATTAGCGGCAAATCGTTGTATGTATTCATTCATGAGGTTTCTATTAAACTCTGATGAAGTGATCGGCTGTGTGTGAGAAATTGTGATGTTGCGAGAAAGTTACATTAATATTATTCACACCCCAGCCTGGCACTCCACTCAAATTGTGAGTCCATGGCCTTTTTACAATTGGGACATTGATGTTATGTCTTGTTAACATGGCTCTGGGCTGCCAGTTCATTTTGGTAGCCATGGGTTATTTACCAGTAGGCGGAGCCAGGAACCTCTGCGCGGGATTCATTAATCTTGACTCACTACCCCAGATTTGTGTGGAAGGAACATTGTATGTTAGTTTAAGAAGTGCCCATTCATTGTTTGGACAATGGTTATCAATGGTCATGTAAGTCTTATCAACATTTTTATCTTGAGTAAAGGGATAAAAATATCCCTTATATCGATATCGATTAATGATTCAGCCAGGGAGTCATGGAACATAAAACATTCCTTCAGTTGCTTGAAGAACATTTGACAAGCGGAAAAGGCAAGTGGGTAAATGAGGCGCCTATAATCTTTCAAAGCACCTCTCAACTCCAAAACGACCTCTTGGGAGGCCATATGGCCCTCGCATTTTTTGGGCCGACATTGAATCCGTTGAATGGGGCTGAATTCTGTGTAATGTGCGTCTCAGGGCTTACTCAAGCCTTGGATGAGTTAGGAGAAAAGGCAGCGACCATCAAAATGGACAATTGCCCATCGCCCGAGCGCACCATCGAAGGCAAAACTCATAAGGCAGGCTTTCCCTGAGGGCCCAATGAATTCGACAAACCTTCAAGAAGGAAAAGTTAAGGAAGCCAAAAATTAGAAGGAGCCCTTCATCATTACCTGACAATGTGGTTCAAGGGCCTATAAGACCTAATCCAGTGTGGAAAGATGGAGTCTCGCCCTTGGAACTCGACCTATATGAAGAAGTATTTCCAGTAACTCCCCGTTGATGTGGGAGATGTATATTATGGTTCTCCTAGACGAATAAAGGGAATTATTATTTCTCCATTTTCATTGAGACGGTTTCATGTGGGCCTTCGGTTGGCAGCCCTCGATGGCCTTGGACCTCGGGCAACTTACGTCCTTGCCAGGCACTTCTCCATTTTATGAGATGATTGTTCTCCATTTTATGAGATGCTTATTTCTCCATTTTATGAGATGCTTATTATATTTATGAGATGCTCGGTCAGTTCGCTTCTTTATTTCAGCAAGTGAATATTTCTCTATTTTTTACTAGTTATAACTTGAGACCAATCTCAGTGTACATTTCTCCATTTGTGTGAGATGCTTAGGAGACTATTTCTCTGTTTTCTGAGGGCAGTTTGTTTCTCCGTCTTTTATGAGCTGATCCTTTCTCTGTGGTATGAAAAAAGGCTTTAGACCTCATTAGCATAAGCTCCTCGGGCTATCCTGAGCCTTGAAACACCTTCAGTAAACTGGGCTCGGGCGATCTTTTCTCGATAATACTTCTTATTGATGAGTTTATTATTTCAAATGCTTTAGGCCGCTAACCCTCAATGGTCTTAGACCTTGGGCAGCGTAACTACTTACAGGAAACATGGTATGACGGAAGGAGGGTGGTATGATAGAAAAATTTCTTGCCAAAAGATATCTTCATTCAAACAAAAGGAATGTCGGGTACAAACCACCTTAGCTGGTTAAGATACATTCTAAGGAGGAGGAGGTCCTAGAGGGTCAGCTACAACAGTCGGGAACTCCTGCAAAATAATAACGAAGGGCTCTACGCTAGTTTCCGCCCCGACTTTGGAAGTCTTCTCCCCTGTGGCATGCTAGCGGGACTGAGCTTCCCTTGCTGTGCCCGTAGCGATCTATGATGGTCACGGAAAAACACGAACTTCTTCCATTATGGTGCTTGATTTGGTGGCTTTAGTGTTGCGAGTGGCTCAAGCGTGCCCTCCAAGAACTCCTCCAGGAGTAATACACTTAGCTTTGGCATAGCTGCACAATGCCTCGTGTGCCGTCTCTGACCCGGGTAGTTTGATGTTATAGGAGGTCTGTCCAGCGTCACCCTGGGGGTTAACCGGGAGGCCAAATCGGACCTGATACTCTCGAAGCTCATCCTCATATGAGGGTTCATTGCCCGAGTCATACATCGCTTCGGGTCGTGGTACACCCGGCTTGTCGCGGCAGGCCATAATTGCGCCTTCCAGGTGTATCCACGCCCCTCGTTGTCTTCCTAAGGAGCACTGACTTACTTCGTAAATTAGTAAATGAGAAAGGGGTGCCCTAGGTTCATCTTTGCATCCTGGTTATGGAGGATGGCATCCTTTATAACCTGCCCCACATCAAAAGGTATGTCTTGGATGTTGGCATAATTAAGTAGGGCACGTTTGGCCGTCACTTCACACACATTCGTTGTCGGAATGAGGCGCGATGTGATGAAGTGATGCCATACCTTAGGGATGTAGGCCAAACGTTTGGCCTTGGGGGTGCTGCCAGCGCCGCTGTGTCTTCCATTGACCCTACCCGTTGGTCGATACCTGTGTTACTCGGGGTAGTTAGAGGTGCGCATGCTATCAAAGGGCTTAAGGAAATTTGGTTAAGATTAATCTTGGTTGATAGGCGCCGCCTTAAAGTCTACTAAAACCAGTGCACGAACCTTTTTCAAACCATGGGAGGTGAGATTGGCGTAAAATTCTCGTACCACACTTTTGGTAATTTGGCGAGAGGAGTTAACATAAGACTCGCCATCCTTATCTGCAGTGTTTGCGGAAGAAGTCCTCGGTGGTGAAACCCTTTTCCTTAATCAGCAGCCTGGTTTTGGAAATGAGGCGAACTTCTCGGCAACACTCTCGTGTCAAATATTGTCATGTTTCGCCTTAGCGTCTAGGGCTCTTCGCTGCTTGAGCCTCTCTTAGCGGTCATCTTTTCTTGCTTACTCGACATTGGTGTGTCTCTAGACCTCCTAACCACCGAGAGGAGTAGCGGTGGGACCGGGCTAAGCTGAAATGAAGCCACCCGAGCTCATTGAAGCGATTAGTCCAGCACTGTTGCACAATGGATGGCTGCGTGAGTACTGAATGACTGTCTGGCCTTAAACACTTCTAAGGTCCTTCCTAACCCGAACAAGACCCAAGGAAGTGGGGCAGAGTGAAATCAGCGGAGATCAAACAACCGTGGACCTATAAATGGCACAGTTAGGGCACCAAACAGGTTGTTCAATGGAGACGGAGGGCTCTCTAGAGATAGGCGCAAAGTGGCCAGATACATCCTGACTCAGTGGGACAAATGGAATGGTGGCAGAAGCTGAGAAGCTATGGGATTGGAGATCAACCAAGTTGCGTAGAAGGCTTGAAAGTTCTTTGTGCATAAAAAAGCGAGCCAGCGTCGCGGCGTTCTGGCTCAACGTCGCGGCGTTCTAAAGATTTATTTGCGGCGTCCGCGGCGTTGAGACCTACACTCCGCGGCGTTCGAAGGGTAATATCGCCCAGCGTCGAGGCGTTGAAGTCAACAACTAGCGGCGTTCGGAGAGGGGTGCGATTGGCGTTGCGGCGTTGGGGTGAGCATTGCGATGTTACAAGAGGGTCTAAAATAGGGATGAGCGAAATCCGGCGTTAGGATCGGCGTCGCGGTATTACGAGAGAGGGTCTAAAACGAGGATAGCCAGCGTCGGCGTTGGGATCTGCGTCGATGACGTGATAGAGGCTTGATTTTAAATGGGATCTTTAAGTCAGCGGCGTGTGAGAAGAAAGTGAAAAGATTGTTCAGTTTTCAAAAAAAAAAAAAAATTTGCTTAGTTTTGGGAGAACCCTGAGATGAGGTCAAGGCCCTTGCCCTCTGGAATGAGCTTCTTGGTATCTCCCCCGCTTCCATTGCTCTCTCGGTCACAACTGAAAAAATCAAATAATGGCAGATTAGGAAGAACTGGAAAATATGTAAAACTAAAAACCACTTAAGTTAGACTACGGAAAGAAAGATTTCAAAAAGCTTGGGTTGCTGTTTGCCTGTGATTATATAGACTAAAACCTTCAGATTAACATAATTACAAGAGCCTTACAACTCTCTTGCATCTTTGTCAACTTGGAATTACTTGGATATAACTGATAAAATGACTTTATATGCTTAATTTGAAGAATGGTTCATAATCAAGTGCTGCAAAACCCTGAATCGCCTGTAAGTAAAATGGATGTAAGTCGGATATCATTCCCACGAGGATTGACAAGCTGAAATTGATTACTGACTACTCAAGATCCATACTATACGAATCTTTTAACAGTATAAATGAATCATTATCTAAATATCACCCCAAATAAATTTCAAAATCTAATTTAACAAAATAATAGACAACCAAAAAATTATAAAAATAAAGAAAGCTGAGTGAATCGGCTCTACGTAAGAAATGTAATTTAAAGAGAATATTCTTGGAAGCAAATCAATTTCTACCTGATAAAACATGATACTACATTATACAGATAGATTTGTGAAGATTCCTATAGATCTCCATATTTCAGATTAGATGTCCCTACTTCTTTTCGAAGACAAAGATCCTAACCCCGGCTACTTGCAATTTTATGTTCTCAAAATGCGGGTAATTTTCTTTCTCGATACTTCCTTGCAGTTTGAAGGCGTAGATCTTTACCAGCTATAAAACGAGGGTCGTTGCAAACTCTACAACTTGATTGATAGCTCAGCCTCTAATGGTTATTTCCCTTTCATGATTAGATCTACGCTGTAACAGGTTAGGATTTTTTCAGTGTGGTAGAAATCTTTAATCATTCAATTGATAATTGATCCCTTCCTACTTCAATTATGAGCGAAATGGGTATTTATCAAGATGAACTCTCAGAGCTCATTAGTTTGTCAATGATAGTCTAACATATACACTAGTGGAATATTCCTAACTCTCAGGAAATTCCATCTCTGTGTCACTCAGAGGGCCTCCTAGAAATCAGAGTAGGTTCTTAACACTTTGAAGTGTGTTCGATCTTTATTATTGAGAACAGTGGGTTGCACACAATATCGGCCAAAATAAATCTCAATAGATAATTCTTTTGTTTGTGGGAAAGATTATGGTGACCAAATAAATCCGAATTAGCGGAAGTGAGGCTTTACAGCATTTGCTGCCTTCTGATAGACATCGTCGATTACACCAACGCAGTGTAAAGAAGCGAAGAAACAAAATCTAGAAATTGTCCTAAATTTCATTTTAGTTAAATGATTTAATATGAGAATAAAGAAAAATTTAATCCGACTTCAACATTCCAACAAATTCTTTAGTTCGAGGATCAGAAAAAAGAAAAAGAAAAAAAAAGAAAAAGAAAAAATCTACATAAATATATTAGTTTCTTCCTTCCTAAAGATTCGATTTCTAAAAATGGAAAATTTCCCCCAAAAGTAAAAAGTCCTCTTCTCCAAAGTTGCGTGTGTCTATTTATAAGTTCCAAAATTGGGCCTAAATTCCAAAGCTCCATGTGAAATTCAGCAAAAAAATTGATACAACTGTTAGATTCTGCTTCAAGTATGGTGCGACTGGATTATCTCATACGTTTGTTAAGCTGGTAAGTGAGCCTTAAATCCAGGTGCAACGTCTATTCTTTGTTACACACTTATTTGGTTGACCTAACATCTGGTTAGAATGTAGTTCTTCTGGTACTTGTGATTAATTTGGTGCGACCTCGGAAAGTCAGCGACCTCTTTGACTTAATTGTTTTTGAGGAGTTGGCGTCGTGACCACCGGTCCGTCGACCTGGCTCTTTTGTCTCCTGTTGCGTTACGTGTGCGTGACCATGTTTTGAGTTCGCGACCACATTTCTGTTGCCATCTCTTCAGTTCTAGGTCATGACTTCGATAACAGGTTGAGACTAAGTAATTTCTCTTATCACAACATTTTCGGTCTCAACCTTAAAAGCACGTCGCGACCTCTTTGTTACCTTGCTGCCCACATGTCTTTAATCATAGGTTATATATAGTGTGACACCTACAATCTTTATTAGCGACCTTCTATCCCCTCATAAATGCCCAGAATTTTTTGGTCGCGTAAAACAAGCTGAGTCGTGACCTCGATTGATATTCCTTGTCTTCCTTAATTACATAACCCCAATTTTAGTTACAACCATTTCCTTACTCCGACCTCTCTATTTTGTGCTTGAGCTCAAAATGGCGTTACGACCTCATGGTTGCTTTTTTTCGATGGGTTTATGTGCCGATTTGCTTAAATATAGTTGCGACTGAATGGTTGGTGTGACCTCCCGCGTTCTTCAACTTACATTTAGTCATGGCTTTTGAAAACCTCTATGTAAAAGTTGATTCAGTTTCATGTCGCGGCTGAAGAATGCGTTGTGACCTCGAGTTGAGTCTTCCATTTAAGGACTAGTCGCAACCTCAGTTTTCCTACGAGACCTCATCTGGGGCTTCATCAACTGATCAACGTCGCGACCCTAAGTTTATGTTGTGACCTACATTGTCTTCATTTGGTGTTGCGACCTCAGATTCTTCCTTGAATGTTCTTTCTGTCTCAGTAACTCTTGTAGTCGTCTCTCTTCTTTGGGTGCTTTGGTATTTACGAGGTCACAACCTTAATTTCACATCACGACTTAACTGATGTAGCCTTCCATTCTCCCTCAAGACTAGTCTTGGTGGTGTACGTGACACGGAAATAAGCCGAATTAAAGCGTTTCTTTATCGCTGACCTCGTCCTTGCTATTAGGCCCAGTTTCTTACGGTTCTTACTAGGGCTTTTAATTACATTTGTAATTTCTACGAAATAAAATTTGAGTAAAATATCCATGTTCTGCATATTAATCGACATTCATATTGTAATATAAATTATAAAAATGGATTAAAAATCGATGAGTTTTTGACTCATGGTTGCCTCCCAGTAAGCACGTTGCGTCATTAGCTCGATAGCCCTGCATCTCCATATTCGATTTTAGAAGAACTGGGAATGCTGACACATCTCCCTAGTGCTCAAAAACATTGCTCAAGGTGGATGAAATATTTTTACTCCCATGCCCTTGACGCTGGTGGTGTCTTTATGTGAATTAATCGGTTTATCTCGGAAGGTTTTCGTGTCGCCTTGCAAGATCTCTGTGTGGTGAAGTTCCAACATATCTTCATTTGGATCATCATCTAGATGCTTCATGGGCTAGAATACATGGAAAGTGAGCTCATCTCCTTGGACTCTCAATTTAAGTTCACCTTCTTGCACATTGATTTGCGCCTTTCTCGTGGCTAAGAAGGGTATACCAAGTATGATAAGGTGGGTCATCTCCATATCCCAGTAGTCTCTTTGAAGGATGGATTTACCCACTTTTACTAGGACATTTGGATTACCTGAGCGTGTTGTGCAGGACACAGTGCGAGTTTACCAAGCGGTGTAGTCGATTTTGGTTATCAGCGCCAGCCTTTTAAGCGTCGAATGGCATGAGTTGATGCTTGCTCCGTATCTGCACGGGGCTTTCAGATACTCGGGTTCCTATAGAGAACGGTATAGCAAAGCTACTCGGATCTTGAAGTTTTAGGGAAGCTTCTTTTGTAGGATTGCGTTGCATTCTTCTGTTAAGGTGATGGTCCCATATTCCTCCAATTTCTTCTTACTTGCCAATATCTTTTTCATGAACTTTACGTAGCTTGGCATGTTCTCTAGTGCATCCATAAAGGGTATATTAATATGTAGTTTCTTGAAGATATCAAGAAACTTTGCGAACTGCTTCTCTAACTTACCCTTCTTCAACCGTTGAGGATACGAAATTGGTATGGTGGGTTCATATGCTCTTGCCTGTTTCTCGATCTCTTTCTGTACTCTATTGTCATTGACTGCTCTCATCTCTCGAGGCCACTCCCCTTGCATCTGATCTTTCGAGCGGACTTGATCTTGTTCTTTAACTTCCGCTTCTCGTATAGCTGGTTGTCGTCCCGGTATTTCCAACTCTTTCCCTCCTAAGGGTGATAGCCTTGCAGTACTCTTTCCCCTATTCTCTTGGGTTTGCCTCAATTGTTTTGGAAAAATCATCTTTGCCTTCGGAGTAATGATGCCATTGGTCCATTCCCACCTTTAAGTTTCTAGCCATTACGGTTGGTTGTTGGTGGGTGGCCTAGTTGCATATTCGCCTTTGTCTCATTCATAAAGGCAGTATGAGAGGTAAGCAATTGGGCAAGGGCTTGTTCTAAGTCCACTTTTTTCTCTGAGGGTGGTTCACTCAATTGGGGTGGTGGCATGTTGTTCTGATTGTTTCTCCATCCGTAACTATGATTGCTCTGGTTGTTCTGATTATTACGCCAACCTTAGCTATGGTCTGGATTCAGCAGGTTAATTGCTCCCCATCTTGACCACATTCTTTGTGGTGATTAAACCTTGACACATACTGGGCATGCTCTATTGTTTGCTTTCCCAATTGACATTTTGCACTACTATGCCGTCCTCCACATAATTCGCATAACTCCCATGGGCAGGTTTGAACGGCATTCACGGTACTTTGTTGTCTACCAGGTTTAGTAAAGGTATTGCAACATGAGTAACAGTTCTTTGAGGAACCTCGTTATCTGTGCCCCGGCTTTCTTGATGCTGATCCTTCCCCTCGACCCTTTGGTTGTATTAGTAGCGACATCGCTCTAGTTTCTTATCAGCGGTATATCGTCTTCAGCTGTTCGCGCACCTCCTGGCGGGGCATCAATCATTGATGCAGTTTGCATCCACCCCAAGACCGTTATAAAAGGACTTGCATCCATACAGTGGAAGGCTGTGATGTGGGCACCTCATGCTCGATTCATGAAATCTATCCCATGCCTCTGCCAAGTTCTCTCCCTCTAGTTGTTTGAATGTATTGATCTCTTGCACTAGCTGTTCAATTTTCGCAGGTGGGAAGAACTTTGTCAGGAACTTCTGTACTAGGTCGTTCCATGAAGTAATGGGTCAGTGGTGACTTGTCAGCCGGTGTTTAGCTCTATCACCTGGCTGAGGCGTAATCTCGATGCGTGCCTCTTTAGTTACCCCATTATACTTGTAGTGTCACATGCATGAAGTTAGTCAAGTGCATATTCAGTTCTCACTTGGCAATCCGTGGAACAAGATGTTCGAGCATCTGCAAGATCGACTTTAGCTCGCGAAGTTGTTTGCGAGATAGGTGGTGCGCAAAAATGATCTAAACAACTATAGGTGGTAGGGCAAACTCTTCTAGCAACATGAATGGATCATCTGGTTGTATAAACGGCCTGGGCGCTTATTCCTACTAGTATTCCCATTGTGAGCCCCTTGTGGCTCGTTTTGCTCTTGGCCATGATCTTGCTCTACATTGTTCTACATGATTGCTAGATTTCTATGTTGTGCTTCTCTTTGTTCTATGTGTAAATGATGTAAGGTTCTTTCCAGTTCAAGATCAAACGGATGTAGTTCAACTTGACCCCGGCTTCGCATACACTCACATTAACCTTAAGTGATCACACTGAAAAATAAAGGCAATTACAAGGAAATACTTGTATAAGCAAAATAAAATAAAAAAATAAAAAAATAAAAATTCGAGGAAGTAATATCTAGTACTCTTTGTGTATAACACTAAAACTTCTCCTGACAGCAGCGCCAAAAACTTGATAGGTGATTTGTGCATGTAAAGTAATACGCCTATGTGTGCGAGTGCTGCGTCGCCTCAGTAATATATTGTATGTAACGCCCCAAAAATACCCTAGAATTTTTATAATAAAAAAAATTATTATATATTCCGGGTATAATTGAGCCAACTCGGGTATTTTTCTAGGAATTGTTAG
This sequence comes from Tetrastigma voinierianum, assembly GCA_016808115.1. Classification (NCBI taxonomy): domain Eukaryota; kingdom Viridiplantae; phylum Streptophyta; class Magnoliopsida; order Vitales; family Vitaceae; genus Tetrastigma; species Tetrastigma voinierianum. Next base: position 243,696 of record JAEQBH010004954.1, read on the forward strand.
ATGAATATTGATTTAAATAATTATATGCTAAAATGAGAAAATTATTGAATCCGGAAATAAACAAGTGAAAAAGAGAAGATATGGAAATTGTAAAATGGGGACCCAGTGGAAATTAGGAGAAATAAATGAGCAAGGGAAAATAATAGGAGGCGGGAAATGAATAATAGAGAAATGGAGGAACCTAAATATAAAAAAGAAATAAAAAGAAAAAGAAGAAAAAAATCAAAGAAAAAAGGGCATGTGGCATGTAGGAAAGAAGAAGAGGGAGGAAGTTCATTATTTTTAAAATACAATAAAGATTGATGATCCATGAAAAGGAAAAAGGGAAAGAGAGAGAGAGAAGGAAGAGAAGAAGAGAGAGAAAGAAAGAAGGAAAGGAAAAAGAATCTGAATTAATGTAAACTATGTGTGTATGGAACTTGTTAAGTTCCGTATGGAAAAGTATCGATTTTTTTTTTACAATAGTATGGATTTGTCTAGTTTTGGTATTGAAAGAATAGTTATATGGTTTGGAACCCTCTATCTTGTGTATAGTTTGGGTTTGGAAACTCCCAAACACATTTCTTGTTAGGGTTGAGGTTGAAGAGCTCTGAAACCTATAGATGTGTTTGGGAAGGTATGGTTGCAATTTGAACCCGAAAATTTCCTCGCCGATCTTACGCGACTACTTAGGACCTTAGAAATGATTTTGGAAGTATAGAAATAAATTTGCTAAAGTGGTCCTTCTGTTCTTAACATCAATGAACGATGTTGACTTTAAGATTCTCGATTGGACCTCTGTAGCTAAGTTCTTTTTCCACCGGCGTGCACCTCGGTACTGTTAAATTTTCGGCCGGTGCACCTCAGCGTTGCACCTTGAGTGCACCTCCAACCACACAGGCCAGTATTACCTCGGCGGTGCACCTCGGCTAGAGTCAGGTCGGCTCTCGAGCCGAGTCGGTCAGTTCAACGGGAGAATAGTTGGCTGTTTGGTTGTTCGTCATGATCAAACTGGAAGGTCATAACTTCTTAAATCGAACTCTAGTTTAGTGTTCTTGGACTTATGAAAACCTGTGGTCAAAGAAGCCATTCATATTCCTGTAGGGACTTATCAGGTGACTCAAAGGGTCATCTGAGCTCGAAAATTCGAGGACCTGGCGAGTCGGGTCGACTTTCTTTGGGTTTGATTCACAACGTGACATCGGAGAGGTCCTGCTAACTTCTTGATTCGAGACTCAGTTTTGTTCATGGACTCTATGGAAAGTCCACCAGTCAGGAAATCTATATATCTTGTTGTTGAAATTGGAACTCATATTAAACTCGTCAATCACCAACAAAACCCTTGCATAAATAATATTGTTCTTTAATGGTTTGGAATAGGGCAGCAGAGGAAAGCCAAATGAGATTGAGACTGGGATTTGAACCAAGTGAAAAGATTTTGGGTTTCTGCAAACTTCTATTCTCATTCAAGTTTTGCATGTTTGTTCTATTTTTAATATTCTCGTTTCAATATTTGAAAAGACTTGTTCTAAATGCATAAGAAAATCATATTGAATTGTTTTAAATGATTTGAAGAATTGATTAACAAAATGTTTGCATATGAAAATTGCATGACTATTGAAAGTGAACTATTTATACAAATGTACATTATCTTGTGCTATAAAAGATTTGAGCCCTTAATAGAATATTGCATTAAATTGTTATTAAAGATAGATTGGTATACGATAGAGATCAAATATAAACGATGTGCGGCGATTGTAGTGATGGCAATCTTTCGATCCAGCATTGTGGGATCGTATATTAGTGATTTTTAATAACGGTGTGACGGCGGGGCAGGTACTATGTTATAAGCAGTTTTATCTGGAAACGCGACTGAGTGGGACCGTGTCGGTGACTGTTATCTGTGTCTCCAGAAGATATAGGTTACATTCGTTAAGTATACGCCAGATTAATTAGCGAGCGAATTGGATTAGGCAGAATTAGTTGTGAGCATAATTAGTTGGTTGAGATTGTAGTAGTGAATATGAAAGTGCTCTTTTGGGATGATCAGGATGAACTTCTCTTAGTTGTATATAAAACAAGTATATGTATTGTATTTACATTGATCATCCATAAAGGTTTGAAAGTTTTGAAGTGTTAAATTGTGATTTGATTTAAAGCTGAGCGGAAAGATGGTTGTATAGAACCATAGCATGAAAATGCTTAGCGTATTGTTTACCAATGCGCGAGTGCAGGAAGTAGATAGCGATCGAAAGCGGACCAAGATAGAGGAGCGTCAGTCATAAAGAAGGAAATTTCGAGTTTTCTCAGGCATGTGCGTCATCCCATGTTTTCTTTTTGAACTTTGATATTTTGCCAAAACTATTTTGTACTACGAATATCTATTTTATAAATCATTTGAAAAGGCTTGAATGGCTTCATTGTAAATGTATTTTGTTAAATGTAAATGTTTATGGGTTTGCCCTAAATTGAAATCGCTTTCGCAAAGATTTGATTTTTAGTGATTGAGTGATAACAGAGCATCCCGGACTCGATTCGGATTCACCAAAACGGATCGGGCCAGGAAAGGGGTCCCACACTTTTAGTGGTATCAGAGCCTAGGTTTAAGCGGTTCCTCTGAGCCAGTTTTGAAATTGTTTTGTAAATAGTTTTGAAATTGTGTATAACATACCATTTTGCAATTAAAGGATGACATGGCTACGGCGGGATCTGGCGGTGCCATAAGGATAAGCATGAATGGTTTGAAACTTCCCATAGGGTCGAGGATGACCGGAAGGTGGGCAAGCATCCCATGCCCCACCACGAATGAACTGAACAAGTGGCAGGAGGTACTATGAGTATCCTCCGCAATAGCCTAGCCTAGGTATTGCAAAGAGTCGGGCAACCAAACAAGTAATTGCTCCACAACGATCACCATTTGAGAATGGGCAAGGTACCGACTCTGTAGATTTTATGGAAAGAAGAGCATGAGCCTTCTACGGCAGTAAAATCGCCCGAGAGACTCCGAAAGCGAATGCTTGTGCAAATGTACGTGCCAGCTGAAGGAGAAGTTGGAATGTGCGACCTCATTACTACACAGATGAGGCTTATCGCGGGTGGGTTTCCGTGACTGTGACCGCACCATCAGAGAGAGTTACAGAAGTTCTTCTTGGATGACTTCAAGAAGCACTATGTGGGTCGCATTTATCTGAGCAACATGAGACGGGAGTTTCATAATTTGAAGCAAAGACAGATGAGTGTGATCGAATATAAGAGAGAATTCACACGGTTGAGCAAGTATGCTCCTGAGATACTAGTGAGTGAAGAAGAAAAGTGTCACAGGTTCGAAGACGACTTTAATGACCATATTCGAGCCCATGTCACAACATTTTGCCATGAGGATTTCTTCAAAATCGTGACATGCGCATTGAATGTGGAAAGAGTAAAGAAAGAGGAAAGAGAGAGAAAAGATAAAAGACAGGGAAAGAAAAAAATCTAGGTCGCCCAGTCAAGAACAACAACAAAAGGAAGAAATTCAGGGACCACAAGGCCCAACCAGCCTACAGCTCAGCTACCCGTAGGGAATACTACTCTACCAGCACTGCTGGCCATGAGCACACCAGAGGTGCTTCTAGAGGATGATCGCTTCTCCTCATTGCTCCCATTGTGGGAAAATCATAAAGGAGAATGCTGGAGACTTACAGCGCTGTTCGATTTGTGGATCCAAAGAGCATAGAGCAAAGAGATTGTTCTAGAGCTCGCTCATTTACAACACCCTGAATGGGGTACAACTTAGTGGTGACAAAAAGGCAACAAGAGTGTTGCATCACCGAAAGTGTCTCGAGACAAGGGACACCAACCGGGTGTGCAAGATGGTCGTGTCTACCAGAGCATTATGCAATGAAAGAAGTGGAAGATACCGACACTCCAGATGTGATAGCCGATAATTTCCAAATCTTTGATACTATTGTACATGCATTGATTGACCCCGAGTCAACCCACTCATATATTTGCACCGACATACCCAACTTGGGTAAATTACTGAGGAGTGAAACCGAGTATGACATTGATGAGCTTAAAAGTCATCTATTTTCAGTCCATTTTTCTGATTGATTTTTTATATAAAAAGACCGGATGAGACGCAGAATATGGAATACTTCACCAAACCGCGTGGAGCAGTGGGAATTCAAAAGAAAGCAATTGCAAGAAAAGGAGCGCATTATGACCGGGTCAGACGCTCCACTGTCAAGGAAGTCAAGTAAAGCAGGAGAGGCGCAAAGGATTAAAAGATTTTGACGCCGCGGAAGCTTTTTCAAGAATCAAAATACATATTAAGGTTGCAACTGGCGTAAAGCTCGGGCCGCAAATGAATCGTAATCAAAGACAAAACGAAGCCGGGCGTGAAAGGAACCTAAAGTCAAGCAAATCCAGAATTGATGAAGAAGAAGATATGATGTCGCGACATCATTCCAGAGGTCACGCATGCACTAAACCCAAGATAAAGGATACGAGGTCGACACCAAAAGAAGTCGCACATAAGAGAAATAATTGATCAACATTTATGTCGCTATTATCCGATGCGCCGCGAACATCGCATCGAATCGGCGGTCGCTACACCCGGGGCTTTGGTAAGGAAACTAAGGTCGCTACATCATCAGCTAGCAGAGAAGGTCGCTACATCATTTAAATGGTCATGGCATCAGTTGCACCGGCGCGAAGGTCGCGATAAGACTGTCGTCGCTGACATCAACTACACAAAGCGAGGTCGCCATCATTCACGGCCGCGATAACAATCAAGAAAAGAAGATCGCTGACAACACCGCTGTCGCCATCCATCGCAAAGAAGTGAGGTCGCTGGCATCATTAAAGCAAATAGCGACAATGTGGCGAAGGAACAGAGGTCGCGACATCATACAGAAGTCGCGACATCCGCTGTATAGACCAGAAGGTCGCAACAACATTAAGATGTCGCGACATCAAATGCATAGAGATAAGGTCAATGACGCTAGGGGTCGTCGCGACATCGCCTCCACTAAAGCATGTCGCAACCAAACAAAGGCTTCTGCGACAAAGATTGAGACAAAAGAAGGTCGCGACAAGATCAAGCCGCCGCGACAAAAGATCAACATATCAGCCGCGAATCAGCCCAAAAAAAAAGAGGTGCATCAAATTGCATTCAACTAACCCTATAAATACACAATTGCTAACGGCCAACGTACGCCTGCCACTCTGAAAGAGAGATTCGGTTGTCAAGGCCCTGTATTTTGCATCTTCTTTTCTTTTCTTTAATTTTTTTAGATTAGTTTGTATTTTGCTTAATTTGGATTTGAATCGTTAGCTTTAAGGGTCAGAGCGAATGCAGCATTTATATTTCTCAAATTACTGTCCGGTTGTTTGAATTCCGCACAAATTTTGGATTTAACTACCAAGCTCCATTTGATGGTTTCTTGACGCCAGCTTCAATGTATGGTAATCCAGTTGATTTAGAAACCAGCTCCCATTGAAATGACGCTATTATCGAAATTATCTTTCCCGCATAATTTTATTCATTATCACAACTTCGCCTTATAAATCAACTTGCCGGGTTTTGCATATTTCTCGAATTGATCCCAATGTCACCTCCTATACCCATAACCCGGTCAGTTCTAAATTTCGATTTCTAGAGGCCCTCCGAAAGACAAATGCAGAAGGCATTCCCGAGAGTGATAAATATTTTCTGGAGGGTATGAGAACCTGATATTGATCATCTAATGTGCTCTATGTAATTAAATCGATACATCCTCTTCTCACTTGAAACCAAGAATGAGTCGAAATGGGCTTATCAATTTACATGCAGAGTTCGCCACCCGAATTATGAATCTAATCCCGTGTTAGCAACGATCTAATCAAGGAAAGAATGAGCCGTTCCTAATTTTGAGGAAGAGAAACCAAGATATAGTGTAAACCCATGCAATGACTATACAAAGGATAAGCCATAAATTCATGTTATGGGTATGAAGTATCGAAAGAAAAATACCTTAACAAGGCTACCCGTATTAAAAGTAGTTATCAAGCCCACTCGGTATTCGAGAGAAATCCAAGTGAAGGTGAGACGATGAACTAAGTGTGGTTCGAGGAGATCCACTGCACTATCATATTCCTTGGACTAGTTTTAAAATCAGTGGTTCAGAAAGCAAAAAAAGATTACAGCACAAGCTGTAGGAATTGATTCTTCACAATAGTTTTATTTTCAATGTTCTCTTTTATAGATAACTGCTCAATCAATTGTTTATTTCATTATTCTCAAAGAGTCATTCATTTGTTATTCATTCATATTATTTTTGGTTTTCATTATTTCGCTTTCACAGCTGATTCAAATTGTCTATTATAGTCCAAATAAGATAGAGCTCGAAAGTAGTCATAATTTGATTGAAAATTCTTGATCTCAGGATCGAGCATCTCGACTTAAATCCAATTTACTACTTGTTAGACCTGCACTTGCAGCATGATGGATCAACAAACAAACTTAACACAATGATTTACTTTAATAAAATGCTCTTAATGAATACAATAGTTACACAACACAAAATGTTAGTTGTTGGCATTATTGTCGGGGATTGTGACAATAGTCCTTGTAATAGTGTCATAAATTTGTATATGTTCGTCCAACCAACAAGTTTTATGGCTGCTGTCGGATCGGAAGAATTTAGCAGACCAACATTCGCATCGAAAGAAGGAAATGCTAATTTGACATTTAAAAGAAAAAAAGAACAAAAATAGTTTTTCAAAGCAAAGGGTTATTTTTAGCCACTAACTTAACAAGCCATATTGAAAATATTTGTCGTCTCGACTAATCCTATTAATGTGGTGTTTTGATTTCAGTGGAAAACTTTAATGATGGTGAAATAGAACACCGACCGATTCCAGCAGATACTGAATTAGAAAGAACACTCAGTAGCTTGAGAAAAACGTAAAGGGTAGAAAACTCGGCTATGGAAGATGAAAGGCAAGAATGTCATCAAGGACGTAGAACAAGAGCCATAAGGCCTCCAATCAATCGACAACGGAGGACTTTGGAGACCTATTATTCAGATGAATACTCAAGAATCGTACAAATTACAAATGATGCAAATAATTTGAACTGCCGCCCGACATAATGGTTCAAAGAACGCTTTATTGGTCATCCCAATGTATGACCCAAATGAGCACCTCGGGAATGTTTCTCGTGATGGCAAACACCTAAGTGGAAGTTGAATGGGGTGAGACCTGAGGTCATAAATTGTACGATTCCCATTTTAAGATAATGTTGTACCACATGGTATGAATCTCTACCATATGGTTCTCGTTGGATACTGGGAGGAGCTTAGAAGCCTACTAGATTCTTCCCCCCATCACTCACCTAAGATAGAAGGAGGGAGATACAATTGTTCCAACAGGGGGAAGATGAGAGCCTTTATGTAGCATGGGAGAGATTCAAAGGTTGGCTAAAAGATGCCCGATGCATGGAATAGACTTCTGAAGACTCGATGGATATAGTGTATCATGCCTTGAATGATACATCTAAGGGCATTATCGATGCTTCATGTCAGGAGCATTCAAACGTAAGAGTGTCAAGAGGCAAGAGATCCGACGAGGACTCGCTAATGCAATATGAAAGCTCCATCAGTTTTCTGCAGCAATTGGCGTGAGAAAGAGGAGTCATGAGCCGAGCAAGATGACCCATGGAGGCTGTTAGATGCCATCATGCATATAATGGACAAGCAAGAGAAGAAGATGCACACTGCTCATAAAATAGGAGCAGTCGAGAGGGAACTATTGAGAGGAAGTGCTGATGTATCCACTGAAGAACTGTTTTATGATGCTGAGGAGGTTAAGTACTTGGGGGAGCCAAGAAGTTATCACTAAACTAAATTCTAATCACAAAGACACTATCATCCAAAGACTGAGAACCATGAAATTTTTCATATGGGTTGACTTTACAAGGCTCCAAGGTATGGACAAAGATCCTCAACAGGATATCAAAGAATCCACCAAGGTTCCCCGCAAAGAACAAAGAAGGAGGTGAAAATAGAAACGAGTATCGAGTCGAGGAGAGCCCAACCATTCAAGATCAAATGATGCAATCCATGAGGACAACACGGTTAAACCTCCATGAACAAAGTTTGCGTAATTGAAGCCTCAAATACCAATTCTCAAATTTTTCGGGAAGACCACAAATGCTCCTCAAGAACCCGAGACACAAATAGTAAGCAACCGGCCGCCCTAACCTTTGCAAAACCGTATGAAAGATGCCTTCCCAAAGGACACAAAGAAGAATCCTAAAGACCGTATGGCCGTAAGGTACTAAGAAGTGGGAAAGACTCGAGAAGAAGACAGTAAAAGATGAAAGCAAATGTGGTAGGAAGGTCTGTATAATGCTAAACATCAGAGAAGGAAAGAAAGAAGGAACAACTGGTCGAGAAGAAGGAAGCAAGAAGAAAAACCTGAATCGGTCGGTCATAGCATCATTTGGCTGCAGGCTCGTAGAAATCAAAGATAGAAGAATAGTTTGCAAGGTTTTCGGAAAACCTTCGTGTCGGAGATCAAGATGCCTTTCACGTATAGCTGGACTGATGCCACTTTTATGCAAAATTTTGAAAGACATACTGAGCAAAAAGAGGAAGATTGTTGAAGAAGGAATTGCGGAATTGACCGCAACTCGCAAAGCATGTGATCAAGAGAGGCTTTACCTGAAAAAGATGAAGGATCCAGGAGTTTCACCATTCCCGCACTATCGAGAGTTTCGAGTTTCGTAAAGCTCTCTCGTGACTCAGTTCCAAAGATCAATTTAATGCCCTATTATGTTGCCAAGAAGTTAAGTTTGGGGGAGCTTACTCCCACTACTGTTACTCTCCAAATGGCAGATAGAACCCTGGCAAAACCTAAAGGAATCATAGAAGATGTGCTGGTAAAGGTGGGAAAATTTATTTTTCCAGTAGACTTCATCGTACTGGATATGGAGGAAGATTCACAAGTTCCTCTATTGTTGGGAAGGCCATTCTTGCAAATCGAGCAAATTTAATCGATATGCGTAAGGGAATTTCACCTCGTAGTTGAGAAGAGACAACTGATTTCAATTTAATTAAGAGTTTGAAGAATTTAGACATAGAAAGGGAAGATATCAAGTCAATAGAAGATGTATATGTCAACAACTCTGAGTTTTACTATGATTGTAATGCCCAATTTTCAATCAATGAAAAAGAGATGAATTCACAGTATCTAGAAGATTTTGATTCAGATTTTCTGCACATCAGTTTACACCACTTCGAGACAAAGGATGAGTCTTGAACAAAAGAGATGGAAAAAAAGAGACCAAATGAAGAAAAGGAATTTCAAGAAACCAAAGGAAGAAGGGCTAGTTTTAAAAGAGTTTCCAAGTCATTTAAAGCATGCTTACCTGGTCGCAAAGAGTAAAACCAGCACACTTCGCTTAGACTTAGTGATGCTGAGGAACAGAGGTTGCTGGAAATTTTAAGGAATCATAAGGAGTCTATAGCTTGGTCTATTGAAGAGTTAAAAGGTATCAGTCCATCAATATGCATGCACAAAATACTTCTAGAAGAAAATGCAAGGCCAACTGTTGAACATCAAAGGAGACTGAATCCAGTAATGAAAGAAGTAGTCAGGAAGGAGGTGCTCAAATGGTTAAATGTTGGTTTTATCTATGCAATTTCAGATAGTCCTTGGGTTAGCCCACCATGGTTCTAAAGAAGTGGTGGATTTACATCAATCCACAATGAAAGAAATGAATTAATTCCAACAAGAACAAAGGATGTGATGGAGAGTATGCATTGATTACAGTGAAGTCGAACACAAGAACCAGAAAGATCATTTCTTTGCCCTTCATTGATCGATGTTGACGTACCAGCAGGACACTTCATTTTTATTTCTTGGACGGGTATTCAGGCTATAACCAGATTACAATTGCACCAGAGGACCAAGAAAAGACCACATTCACATGCCCTTATGGTACCTTTGCCTTCGCAAAGATGCCATTTGGGCTATGCAAGGCTTCCGCTACTTCCAGAGATGTGTATGATGTCAATGTTCTCGACGGTTTGAGGAAGTCATGGAAATTTTATGGATGATTTCACAGCAGCGGTTCGCTTGGAATAATGTCTCGAACAACCTCGAAACAAGATTTCAAAGATGCAAGGACAAGCAAACTAGCACTCAATTGGGAAAATGCCATTTCATGGTAACAGAAGGTATTGTTGTTCTGGTCATAAAATTTCGGCTATTGTGTGGCTAGAAGTGGACCAATCCAAGATTTCCATAATCAAAACTCTGAAGACTCCCACAATGCGAAAAGGGATAAGGAGTTTCGGGGCATGGCCGATTTATAGGAGATCTCATCAAAAACTTCAAAAATAGCGACTAATTATGCAGACACTATAAAGACACAAAGTTTTACTTGATGATCTCGCAAGGTCGCTTTTGAAGAAATCAAGATCAGATCGTTCAAGCACCTATCATGGCCGCACCGCATCAGATCAAGAATTCAAGTAATGTGATGCTAGTTGATTTCGCAATGGGGTCGATTGGGGCAAAGAAAAGAGAAAATATTCAGAGCCATATACTATGCTAGTAGAACCTTTCAATGAAGTAATAAGAAAAACTATTCCACAACCGAAAAGGAGACGCTTAGGCCATAGTGTTTCACAGGAGAAATCTAGGCCATACATTCGGGATCCTATGTTATAGTTCACATGTATCATGCAAATGATCAAATATCTGATGTCAAAAAAAGAGGCTAAGCCAAGACTGATAAGGTGGGTGCTACTACTGCAAGAGTTTGATCTGGAAATTAGAGATAAAAAGGGGTGTGACAATGTGATAGCTGATCACTTGTCCAGAATAGAAAGAAATCAGGCAGAAGAGGAGGAGATAAGACTAAAAGAGAACTTCCCAGATGAGCAACTATTTCAATTGTCATTCCAAATGCCATGGTATGCTGATATTGTGAATTACTTAGCTTGTGGAGTAGTTCCTTCTGAATTCACCTACTAACAAAAGAAAGCTCAGGATCGACAAAGCAGGGTATTATATCCGATGACCTACTGTTATTTAAGAGGGGTGCTGATATGATTATAAGAAGATGTGTGCCAGAGGGTGAACAAAGCAGAATTATGAATGAATGCCATGCATCACCATATGGGGGGCATTTTTCTGGAGAAAGAACAACTCATAAGATACTCCAATCAGGATTTTATCGCCCACCTAAGCTGGGCGACTATATCAATGGGTCAAATTATGTGATAGGATGCCAAAGATTGAAATATAAGCAAATAGGAATGAAATGAAATTTTTACGAGGCATATTGGTGGTGCGTATTTTTTATGTATGGGGGATAGATTTTTTATGGGACCCTTTCACAAACATTTGGAAACCCGTTGACGAGCTTAAAAGTCATCTCTTTAGTCCATTTTTCCGCTTTGATTTTCGCTAAAATTTAATAATTCATATACGCACTATGAAGAAACTCACCAATTTGTCAATAGCGGTGAAGGAAGCAAGAAAGAAGAAAAAGTTATAGAGAAAATGCGTAAATAAGTGGATAAAAATGCAATAATGGCGTGAGCAGAATGAAAGCAACTGGCCGAGTCATTGATGGCGTGTGGGTCTCGCATACCCAGCCGAAAAGTCACGACATCGGGAAGATTGAAGAGAATTTGATGCGTCGCACAGGGAACATAGCCTATAGGCAACAAGAAGGAGCGTAAATTAAAAGAGTGATGTCGCGATTGTGAACTATTAAGTCGCGACATCATCAACAACCATTGCAACCTACGCAGCGATAAGGTCATGTCGCGAAGAAGAAGATCGATGTCGCGACACCAAGAACAACCGTTGTTACAGGCGTAGACTTAATGCTAAAAGTCGTGGATATCAAGAGGAGATCAATCAAGGCTTCAAACTATGAGGCGCCGTACGTCACGACATCGTGGGACACCCGCTCAAGGAAACTCGTATTCATTAAGTGATGTCGCTGGCAAGAAAACTGAGGTCGCGACATCGGGCGACAACCAAAGTGAAGGGGTGCAAGAGACTTGAGCCCATGTCGCGATAACATCCCGACATGTCGCGACATCGTGAACAACCACTGGCGACCAAGACTAGAATGGATGTCGCGACAAGGCCATGATGTCGCCATATCACAAGCGATCAACTCGAAACCTCCAAGGGCATAAGATTGGTGTCGACAACTCGACGACCGGGCCATAAGAAGCGTAACTTAAGTCGATGTCGCGACATTATTTGATGTCGCGACATCGAAAACTCGAGGTCGCAACTAGAGCAAGAATTGGCCCGGGCGGTCAAATCCACTGGGCAGTTATATCGGGATTAGGGGCCCAAATCGAAAACCCTATAAATACGCGCAGCCTACCCGTAATAGAAAGCAAGCCCGAGGCGCATCAAAAGAGAGATCCGGGTAGCCTAGTTTCACTTTTATTTTCTTTCTTTTCTTTCTTTCTTTTCTTTTCTTTTCTTTTTCTTTATTTTGTGAGCGTATGTTTGTCTAGTTTTTTTTCGCTTATTATTTTTTTGGATTCAATGTTATCGCTTTGTCAAGCCGAATACGTAATTCAATTTCTTTCAAAATTACACTGGAATGCATCGAAGTTCGCACAAATTCTCGGGATTCGATTATTTCAGTTTCAAATGCGCTTATTCTTTTGATCAAGTGACGCCGCCTCGCAGGATTCGGGCACCGAGAAACCTAGCCTTCCATTTAGTGAACGCAGAATGTAATTGATTTTTCCCCGTAGTAATTTGCAGCATCTTGTTCATTTCGGCTTACTTAATTTACTCGTAGATTATGAGTTTATTATTGATTTTGATTCAATATCGCCATTGTTCGTTAAGACCGTCATACTCGATTCCCTCAAGGAGGTCCTCTCGAGTGACACAGTGGAAGACAACCCGGGAGTAATGTACATTTCCTTTGAAGGTATAATAACCGCTATTAGGTCCTGGCTTTGTAAGTTCACTTAGATAAATCCTCTTCTCACTAAGTCAAGAACGAGCCGAATCGACTCTATCTATTTAAACAAGGCAGATTTCACTCAATTCGATAGCGAGGCCAATCCGTGTTAGCCGAGATCTAATCAAGGAAAGGTCGATCTATTTTAATTTCGAGAAGAGTAATTTGAAGTTGTATATCCTGTTTGACCGATAACTGAGCTGGTGTACAACCATAAATGGTGTGAAGTATTGCAAAAGAAAAATACCCAAATTTAAGTGAAGTTCTCGCAAAGTAGTTATCTCGTCTCGTAATTCGAGAGAATCGTGAAGAAGAGATAACGAAATGTGGAGCGTGAGAGATCCAAATTGCACTACAAATGCCTCGGGACAGATTTTGAAACTTGAGAGATATTCAAGAAAAATTAATCTCAAAGATGAACTACGCAGAATCGACGCTCACTATGATCGCTTCTCTCACACGTGTCTTCCTATGACAACCGCTCAAGATTCATTTTTTTTTTTTTTTTTTTCAGAGGAATTTATTTTCCTTCATTTGTTTTATTTCGCCATTTGAATGTTCATTTCTCTTTAAACTAGTTAATTTCCCAAATTTTCATGCCGGAAACCCATATCAACTTGTAACCAAATAAGATAATTTCTGAGTAGTCGCAGAAGGATGAAAATTTTGAGATCTCTCGGTGGATCGATATCCGGACTTATGTCCATTTTATTACTTGGTTTCCACTGCGGCACTTGCAGCACTTCTCGACCAAACCAATAAATTAAATTGCTCTACTCTAAGAGATTTTGACAGGATATGATATGTCACAGCTTAGCTTACACGTGGATTAGTTAATATCTTGTATGGATGAACATATACTTGTAAGATACTTTAATACTAACAAATTTTATATTTGTTGATTGGGATTATTAGTCTGAAGGGATAACGATTATAATTTAGAGACTTTAATAGTCTATCACAGATATATTTGCTATATGATACAAAGCTGAATATGGAAGCAATAGCTTACCTCATGAATGATGTTAATACATACTTGTGAGTTTTCAGAAAAGAACATATTGAGCGATTCGGGAACACCCAGACTATCATCACGATGGGAAGCCACACTTTGTAAACAAAATCTTCGCAGAAAGCCTACGGAAAGGTGTATGGATCAAACATATAATGAGCCTAGCTTATCATCCCCGTACTAACGGGCGCGTAAATTTCCAAATAAGGAGATTAAAAGGATCCCGAAAAGACCTGTAGTTCAAGCAGAAGGATTGGTCTTCCAAACTCGACGATGCACTGGGCCTACAGATCGCATTCAAAACTCCCACGGATGTCTCCATACGATTGCTTCGCAAGCCATGTCACCTCCTTCAATTGAATACAAATCTATGTGGGCCATCAAGAAACTGAATTTCGACAAATGGCAAAGGAAGAGAGATTTCTTCCAACTCGAATGAATTGGAAGAACTGAGAAATGAAGCCTATGATAATGCTAGGATATACAAAGATAAGACAAAGAAATGGCATGATCAAAAGATTCCCGAGAAAGAGTTCGTAGAGGATCAAGTTCTTCTATTCAACTCCGCATTAAGATTGTTTCCGTGAAAATTGGAACCGTGCCGATGGACCATATACAAGTGATGTCAAGCACCACATTTGGAACAAGAACATTGAAGACTCGATGTTTGGGGAAGGAATTTAAAGTCAATGGACAAAGACTAAGCACTATCAAAGGTGGGAGGAAAGAAAGGAAGAGTTACAACTGTCTATCGGGAGAGAAAGAATCAAAACAAGAAGTCCAGCTAAGGACTCAAAACTGAGCAAATTCGTGGGAGGCAACCCATAAAGACTTTAGTTTCTGAGTTTAGACTTTAATTTTTTTTTTTTTTTGTAATTCAATTTCTGAAGTTTGTTTTCTTTAGTTCTTAGTAATGATTAGTTAGTACCGAGTAGTTAATTCTTGTTTAATTAAATCCTTTCCGAAAATGTGTCGCAGTGCTTATACGTAAATGGCTCGTGCAAGAAGGAACAAACTCCAAGCATAACTCCAAAGAACTTCGCGTATGAGAACGATAGGAAAAAAAGGGGGAGCATTCTTCTATAGAAATTCTCGCGGAAAATCGGACAGAATACATGCTTGAATTTCTGTGTGTGAATGATTTAATTGAATGCTGAGAATTTGCGAATTGATAAATAGCGAAAAGCTGTATGTTCATTAGATTCACCGCGCTTTCGTGTCATTTTATTTTCTGGCTTAGGAAATTAAATAAATAATTCGTTTCTTTCGAAAGAACATAATTTTTTGGTGATGATCAAGGCATGAATAAAGAAACTGAATTAGAGTGTTTAATGCTCGCTTAAATTCGCTTAATCAAGAAAAATCGAAATTAGTTCTCGCCGATGTAACAAAATACTGCTTAAAATAATGTAAGTGTTACGTTGAATAAGTACATGTCTTGGAATAAATAATACACATTGGTCAACAAACTTATGAAACTTTTGATAGAAATTAGGAATATCTTCCTGTGGAATTTAAGATTTAGGAGTCCACAAATTCTGTAACTTGTTTGATTATTGATCGAGGCGAAATCATAGGGTGGAAACAACCAATGTGAAATGATAAGAGGCCATTCGGGCAAAATTGAGCTTTTTTTTCAATCCACCTCAAAATATGCTTCCAAGATATTCCTAGTTCCCGACACTGTTCAATTAGTTTCTTTATTTTCCAATAAACAAAGAATTGAAAAAATCGAGATCCCCTAATTCGCCAATAAACCTCAAGAAGAAGAACCCAAATTATCCAAATAGTTTCTAGTTCAGAAAGTTATGATAAAGAAAGAAATAAGTTTGGGGGGGAATATTATTCCAAAATTTTGAAAAAAAGGAACTGAAGAAGTCAAAGGCAGAGGCTAGTGAGATAAGGAATAAGTTTTGTCTTGTGGCCTATTACTCTTGAATAATTAAGCTCGTAGGGGTGTTTTAACACCTAATACCCTAATGCCAACTGGTATGGGAGTTGCTAGCCCAAAGTTCTCTAAGAGTAATAGAAAGCATGAGAAGACAAAACATTGCACTATTCCAAACTTTAAAATAAAAGCAAAAGAGCTGAAGAACAAAGGAATCTGCTGAAATAAAGTAAATATGGAAGTAGAAATTCCATAAAAAGAATTCAAAAAGAAGAATCAGCCTAAGATTAGGGAGAATCAGAAAGGAACAAAGAAGAAAAAGAAATAAAGTTGAAGGAAACAATGTAGAGACAAGATGGAAACTGGGTAATTTACAACCTAAATTCCTCATTTATCTACCCAATTACCTAAGCCCAACATTACAAGCTTGAAAGACCTTATTGATTCTGAAGGTTGAATTTACCTACATTAGTGGAGATAATTAAGAAAAACAAGCATATGGGACTTTTGATAAAATACTACTTAAAACCCTGTAAGATTAACTAAATTCACCACAGTTGCAAAGGATTGAAGACTCCGCACACACACACGTACTAAGACCTCAAGAATAAACCAAGTATATTATTAGTTTATCAAGAAATTTTGTAAATGAAGTATAATTATGCTCTCGTTTTGATAAAAACTAAATTTGAAATAATAGTGATATCTCTTAATTTAACAAAAAGAGTTGAATGAGAAAAGCCGCAAAACATACCGTAAAATGTCCTTTTTGTTCGAGGACAAACAAATCTTTCTTTTCTTTGCTTGGGGACAAGCAAAATTTTAAGTTTGGGGGAGTTTGATGAGCTTAAAAGTCATCTATTTTCAGTCCATTTTTCTGATTGATTTTTTATATAAAAAGACTGATTTATATGCAGGAATATGGAATACTTCACCAAAATGTCAGGCAAGGAATTCAAAAGAGCGTAAATCATAGTAAAAGGAGCGCATTATGACTAACGCACTGGTCTAATTACCGGGCTGAAGTTGCAGCAGGAGAGGCGCAAAAAAGGATTAAAAGATTTGACGCCGTGAAGCTTTTTCAAAGAATCAAAATACATATTAAGGTTGCAAACTACAAAGCTCCAAATGCAAATAAAGCGTGAATCAAAGACAAAACGAGCCGGGCGCGGAAAGGAACTCCAAAGTCAAGAAACCGTGAATTGATGAAGAAGAAGAAGATGATGTCGCGACATCATCTCAGAGGTCATGCATGCACTAAACCCAAGATGTTGGATAATGAGGTCGCGACACCAAAAAAGTAAAGTCGCGACGGTAAGAGAAATAATTGATCGAACATTTATGTCGCTACATCCGATGCAACAAGAATATCAAAGATCGACCATAGCCAGCGACACCGCTTGCAAGGAAACTAAGGTCGCGACACTAAAGAGAGAAGGTCACGACATCATTTAAATGGTCGCGACATCGCCAGACCAAAGAAGGTCGTGACAAGACTGTCGCCGCGACATCAACTATAATGGCGGAGGTCGCGACATCATTCAGCGGTCGTGACAACAATTGAAGAAAAGAAGATCGCGACAACACCTGGTTGTCACGACATCCATTGCAAAGAGGAGGTCGCTGACATCATTAAAGCAAATACATAAATGTAAGCAAGGAAACGTAGAGGTCGCTGATTATCATACAGAAGTCGCGACATCCGCTGTATAGACCAGAAGGTCGCGACAACATTAAGATGTCGCGACATCAAATGCATAGAGATAAGGTCACGACGTCAGTAAGCTGTCGCGACATCAGTTCCACCAAAGACATGTCGCGACCAAAGTTCGCGCTTCGCGACAAAGATCGAGACAAGAAGGTCGCCATTAAGACTGCTTCGCCGCTGACGCGATCAACATATCACTGCGCGAATCGCAAATTAAATAAAAAGAGGTGCATCGAAATTAGGGCCCAACTTCAGAACCCTATAAACACACAAAATTGCCATCAAGGAACGCAGCCTTGGCGACGAAAGAGAGATCCGGCTGGTCAAGGCCCCAGATTTTAATTTTCTTTTCTTTTCTTTAATTTTTTTAGATTAGTTTGTATTTTCGTTTTAATTCGGATTCAACGTTAGCTCCCGTGACTTGGAAAGAGAGATCCATGTCAAGGCTCGTATTTTAATTTTCTTTTCTTTTCTTTAATTTTTTAGATTAGTTTGTATTTTCGCTTTTTAATTTGGATTTGAACGCAATGCAAGGGCTGTAGCCGAATGCGCATTTATATTTCTTCAAATTATCGGCTCGCTGTTTGAATTCCGCATAAATTTTGGATTTCGAACTACTGGGCCTCCGATTTACAAGGGTTTTCTGATCAACAAGCCAATGTATGGTGTAATCCAGCTGATTTAGAAACCCACTCCCATTGAAATGACGCTATTGTCGAAATTATATTTCCTGTAATTTTATTCATTATCACGAACTTCGCTTATAAATCGATTTGTCAGGTTTTGCATATTTCCCGGAATTGATCCCAATGTCGTGGGCCTCCCATACCCATAACTGGTTGCCTAAGCTCGACTTCGTGGAGGCCTCGAGTGACACAGAGAAGGCATTCCTGAGAGTGATAAATATTTTCTGGAGGGTATGAGAACCTGATATTGATGATCTAATGTGCTCTGTGTAATTAAATCGATACATCCTCTTCTCACTTGAAACCGAGAATGAGTTGAGTGAGTTATCAATTTAAGCATGCAGAGAGTTCGCCCTCAATTCGACCAGAATTCAATCCCGTGTTAGCAACGATCTAATCAAGGAAAGAATGAGTCGCTCGAATTTTGAGGAAGAGGAACCAAGATAGTGTAAACCCATGCAATGACTATACAAAGGAGCTGTTTACAAAATTCATGTTATGGGTAAGGAAGTATTGAGAAAGAAAATACCCGTAACAAGGCTACCCGCATTAAAAGTAGTTATCAAGCCCATCGTATTCGAGAGAAACTGAAGGTGAGATGATGAACGTGTGTGGTTCGAGAGATCCGGGGCCGCACCATCATATTCCTCGACTAGCTTTAAAACTGCGGGTTCGCAAAGCAAAAATTCAATTGTATGTCGTAGGGAATTGATTCTTCACAATAGCTTTATTTCCAATGCTCTCTTTATAGATAATCGTTCAATCTAACTTTGTCATTTCATTATTTCAAGAGTCATTCATTTGTTATTCATTCATATTATTTTTTTGGGTTTTCATTATTTTCAAGGCTTTCACAATTGATTCAAATCGCTTCATTATAGTCCAAATAAGATAGAAGCCGAAAGTAGTCAGTAGTTGATTGGAAAATTTTCGAGATCTCGTGATCGATATCTAGACTTAAATCCAATTTACTACTTGTTAGACTCAGGTAATTTCAAGGAAGATGATGGATCAAAACAAACTTAACACAATGATTTACTCTAATAAAATGCTCTTAATGAATACACACATAACACAAAATACAAGTCGCTGGGTATTATTATCGGGATTAGACAATTGTCCTTTGGTAATAGTGTCATAAATTTGTATATGTCTTTGGTCCAACCAACAATCTTGGTGATGAACCCGCTCGGCCATAGTGTTATTGTGAACAAAGAGTATAGAGATTGTCCCATCAAAATACGAGAGTATGAATTTTTGGGAGATTTGATCGAAGCATCCTTCGTGTGAGCCTGGATGTGATATCGGGGGATGGACTAGTTGTCCCGACATCAAGCAATAGTCGATTGTAGAATGAAAAGAGTAACCTTAAGAACACCGAATGAAGATGAAGTAACTTTCATCGGTGAGAGGTCAAATCACCTTATCTATCGTGATATCCACAACCACCGCTAAAACAATTTACAAGGGAAAGGATGAAGCCTACTTGGCTTATGTGATTGATACGGTAAGGTAAGGCCTAGTGTATCCGATATCCCTACGGTTAGTGACTTTCCGGACGTGTTTCCGGAAGAGTTACCAGGATTGGGCTCTGATAGGAGATTAAGTTTTCGCTGATTTGTAATTGGCGCCACATAATCGGTGATCCATTACACCGCATTTAACGGCTCCACTAGAGCTAAAGGAATTGAAATTTCAATTGCAAGAACTACTAGAAAAAGGGTTTATTCGACCAAGTGTATCACCATGGGGAGCTCCCGTGCTTTTTGTTAAAAAGAAGGATGGTAATTTTTGGCTATGTATTGATTATAGAAAACTGAACAAGTTATCAAGAAAGGTCAGGCATCCAAGTACCTGCACTGATGATTGCTTGACCAATCAAAGGTGCAAGTATCTTTTCAAGATTGACTTGCGATCCGTACCATTATTGAGAATTAAAGATGCCGATGTGTGTATAAGACGGCGCGTTAGGACGCGAGCAGCGGACATTATGAGTTCCTAATGCCGCTGGATCGACAAATGCCCAAACGGCCATGGACCTAATGAATCGTGGTTTTCCGACAAGATGTGGATCGCTTTGTCGTAGCGGTTCATAGACTATATCTTTGTATTCAAAAGATCAGGAAAGTCATGACACACACCTTAGAGTAGTGTTAGAGACTTTGAGAAAAGAGCAATTGTATGCAAAATTGAGCAAGTGTGAGTTTTGGTTGAATGAAGTGTCCTTTCTTGGGCACATGGTATCGAAAGAAGGAATCCGAGTAGATCCAAAGAAATAGAAGTGGTTGTTGAATGGAATCCACCAAGAAATGTTACAGAAGTGCGTAGTTTCCTGGGACTGGCAGGATACTACAGAAGGTTCGTTAAGGCTTTCTATGACCGCGTACTCGATGACGAGATTACCTGTAAAAATGTAAAGTATGAATGGAGTGAAAAATGTCAAAGAAGTTTTGATAAGTCAGTTAATTCTAACCGAGGTCTTGCCTACTTCAACCGACCGCGGTAGAGAATATGTGATTTTTTAGTGATGCTACATTAAATGGACTTGGATGTGTCCTAATGCAAGAGGGTAAAGTGAGGAAATTATGCTTCAAGACAATAAGCGCATTAAAAGAACTACCCCATGCATGATTTAGAATTAGCCACAATTGAATTTGCGCTGAAAATTTGGAGACATTATTTGTATGGAGAAAAATGTTTCATCTACACTAATCATAAGAGTCTTAAGTATTTTCCCTCACAGCGCATTTAACTTGAGATACAATTGAGATGGATGGAACTGAGCAAAGATTATGACTGACAAGTGATTGATTATCACTGAAAGGCCAATGTAGTGGCCGGCCGCTGAAAGAGAAAGTCAAACAACGCCGGCATTGAATGCCCATTTGTCATTATCAAACGATGGTAACAGAGGGCATAAATTGATAGTGAGACTCCAGTTTGTTGAATCAGTGTCAGAGGCACAAAGAAAGATAAGAAAATTACCAGAATAAATCGGGATTGAAATGGTAAAGAGAAACCTAGCTCATAGTGAATCAAATGGTTTGTATTATAAGGATCGGGTTTGTGTACCGATCGTAATGATTTGAGGAAACCATACTTGAAGAGACATAGTGGATCTTTTGTTATCCATCCCATAATGTAAAGATGCATCGAGATTTAAAATGTTATCTATGGTCCAAATGAAAGAGATGCATCAGAATTTAAAACTGGGCGTTTTGTGTCAAAGAGTAAAGGTACATCAAGTTCCTTCGGATATTGCCTTAGCAGAATCTTCCAGGAAATGGGACCGAATCACCTGTGGATTTTGTGGTCGGGTTACCATCGAGGAGTGAGAAGGTATGACTCGCCAGTCAGAGGATCGATCGACCAAGTCGCCACTTCCTACTGAAGAGAACCAACACCACTTGACAAGCTGGCGAGTCGGGGACATCAAGGAAATAGTCTGCTCTATGGATTCCTCAGATCCATTATTTTTAATTTAGATCTGAGGTTTACTGAGACTTTGTGAAATTTATAAGAGGCCTCAAGCACTCGACCACCACATAATGCTCCACCACAAATGGATGCACAATCTTCAGAGTGATCCGATTGGAGTAAGGAGTCAAGATCAATTTTGAGGGCAGTTGACCTAATATTACTGTTTCAGCCAATTGTAGACAAACAATAGCTCAACCGCGATTGAATGCTCTTGTTATAGCTTTTATATGGGAGAAAATGTGAAACACCGTTGTATTGACTCAATTGAGGAAGGAGGTGCACTCAGCCCCCAACGATACTGAGACTCAAGAAAAAGGGAAAATTGATTGAGAAAGATTGAAGGTGGCCACCGACAGACGTAAAATCATATGCCGACATGAAAGGTAAGATATCTTGATATGACGGTGGAAAAGTGTTTGAAGAATGCTTAGAAGAAGATGATGAGATTTCGTGGTACGCAAGTCGAGTCTAGATTTATTGGCCCTATGAAGTGATTGAAAAGGGTCCAGTGGCATGTGACGGGCATTACCGAATTGAAAAGATCCATAGTGTTTCATGTGGCCATGCTACGAGGTATCGACAGACCACACGAGTCTCACTGCATAATTGAATCGAGACCGATTTCTGACATATGAAGAAGAGTTTTCTGGGATCTGGCGTAGAAGGGAAGAACTATGTAATAAGAAGATTCTCGCAATAAAGTGCCGTGGGAGAAACCACAAGACCGGTTAGCTACCGAAAGTGAAGAACGATGCGGCAAGCAAAGATCCGTAACTATTTACCAAGGTAATTTCGAGGATCTAAATTTATTAGCGGAGAGGTTGGTAATTTCTAAAAATATCCCAGAATTTTTATAATAAAAAATTATTATATATTCCGTATAATTGATTTAACTATTTTTCCGGGAATTGTTACGAATACGTGATATAAATAAAATTACATGCCTCAAAATGAAAAACTACACAACTTAAATGAACCAAGCAAAGAGAAGACATGGTACTTGTAAATGGGGACTTAATAATAATTTGTAAATAAGCTTATATGTCTATGAACAGGAGAAATAAATGAGCAAAGAAAATAATAAGACTTTAATGAGGAATAATAGAGAAATGGAGGGACCTAAATATAAAAAGAAGTAAATAAAAGAAGAAAAATCAAGAAAAGTAGGCATGTGGCATGTAGAGAGGAGGGAAGCCTTTTAAAATACACAAGGGTGATCCACAAGAAAGGAAAAGGAAAAGAATAGAGAATATAGTGAAGAAGAAGAAAGAGAATAGAAGAAAGAAGGAAAAGGAAAAGAAGATCACAGGCATGTAAACTATAGGTATGGAACTTGTTAAGTCTCATGGAAAAGTATCGATTTTTTTTTGATACAGGTGGGCTGTCTAGTTTTGGTGATAGAAAGAATAGATATGTCTGGGAACCTCATCTTGTGTGTATGGTTCGCCTGAAACCCCAAACTCATTTCTGTTAGGCTGGAGTTGGTAAAGAATCCCCAAGTGCCCTGCCAGAGGTTGGGAAAAGGTCCATGAATTTGAACTAAGGTACTTTTCCTGGCTTTTGATCCACGCATTAGCGTGATCTAGAAATGATTTCGCAGAAATGTGTGGGAACGTAGTGAGTCCTTCTGGTAATTGAAGCCACATCAATGAACTTGATGTTAGGCTTTGAATTTCACCTGGACCCTATAGCTCAAGATATTCTTTTCTCCTGGTTATATTTAATGCACTCAATAAAGGCATTCGCTGTGTCAGTCACTACCAAAATGTCGTCAGCTCGGCTGTTTGATTACGCAGACCTCCAACTTAAGGTCATAACTCTTCAGCCTCAAACTTCTTTTGTGTTTCGACTCTATGGAAGTCACTTGAGTCAAGAAGCTATCCATATGCCTGTAGAGGACAATAGGTGAGCCTGCATGTGCCGTTGAGCTCGACAGGTCAGGACACTCGGCCAAGTCAGTCGCCTATGGGTTTGATTACGCGTGACCTCCAACTTTAAGGTCATAAATCTCTAGTCCGAACCCGTTTGGGTGTTCTAGACTCTATAAAATCCCATTGATTAAGAATCCATCTATATATATCTTGCTGAAATTGGAAACTCATATTAAACTCCGAACAATCCTAACTCAAAACCACTGAACACAAAGTGAATATTGACTTAATGCTTGGAATAAAAATGACGAGGAGGAAAACCTAAAACAGATTGAGACTGGTGATTTGAACCAAAGGCAAAGCTGGGTTTTTCTACCGACTTCTATTTCCTTGTCAAGTTTCATGTTTGTTCTATATTTCCTATTCTCGTTTCAATATTTGAAAGGCTTGTTCTAAATGCATAAGAAAAACATATTGAATTGTTTTGAATGATTTGAAGGAATTGATTGTAAAATGTTTGCATATGAAAACTGCATGACTATTGAAAGTGAACTATTTATACAATTTCATATATTGTAATCAGATTTTTGCTATAAAGATTTGAACGTACTTTAATAGAATGTTAACCGTTAGCTCAGATATGATAGATTGCATACTCAATAGCTGGGTCAAATAGCGCATCGTTAACGATTGTATTGATGTGTCACTCGATCAGCAAATTTCACGGATCAGACGGTAGTGTCTACTAATTGATTTTTAATAACCAATAAAGAGCCTAAAGGGGACCGTATTTATGTTAGTAAAAACCGCTTATACGCCTGGCAGCCTCACGGATCGTGTCGGTGATCATATCCCGTATATCGAAGACATATGGGCAAATTGCTAAGGGCATAAATCAATTGATTGGCATAATCGAATCGAATTGCGTAATCGAATTGAATTTGTGAGCATAATTGAATTGGATTTGAGATTGTGAAATATTATGAAAGCGTATTTTGGATGACAATGAACTATAATCATTGTATATAAAACAAAGATAATGACAGATTACATTGATCATCCATAAAGGTTTGAAAGTTTTGGCGTTAAATTGCATGACGGATTTAAATCAAATCAAGAATGGATTTAGAGAACCACTAAGCATGAAAATGCTGGTTATTGTTTACCACGCGGAAAATCGAGTGATAGATAGCGATCGAAGCGACCTAAGATCGAGGAGATCGAAATATAAAGAATGAAATTTCGTAGTATGTCTCGACATGTGCATTCATCCCATGTTTTTTGAACTTTGATATTTTGCAAAACATTGTGACTAATATCTATTTTATAAATAATGAAAAGGCTTGAATGACTTCATTGTAAAATATTGTTAAATGTAAAATGTTTATGGCTATTCAATTGAAATCGCTTCAGTAAAGATTTGATTTTGAGTGATCGAGGATAACAGTGCACTTTATTTGCTAGGATCCCGCCAAACGGATCGGGCCTGGGAAAGGGGTCCCACAATGTACCTAGGTACAAATATCAATCCACGGGGAGAAGTGCTTTGTCTTTTGAAATTGGCCTTCTAATATTATCTGGACTTAAACTCTGAATTTCTATCTAACTAACATATGTGATTAAAAATAAAGCTAAATTAACTTGTGGAATTACTCTGCTTGTAAAGACTAGGGATTTGTCTCCCTTGCCAACTTTGATGGATTATTATCTGAGGAGTTAATATTATCTCGCCTATTAATGATTTGGATGACTGGGTGATCGCCTACGATATCCTTTCTCAAGGTATATCCGCCTTATCCGCTAAAAGATAGGATCGGGCGCATCCGAATCGCCCAATACCCAAACGCCAAATGTTCAAACCTTAATCGCTAGCCCCTAACTGATATCTCTATTTACCGATTTGAACCTGAGGTGGTTGCTCTATTCAGATCCTCGAGTTCTTATTCTCGATCTCGATACCTGCCAAGACCACTCCAATGTCGCGTACATCACCACATGAATATGAACCATGATATGAGACGATCGATGCAAATCATAAATAAACAAAATAAAATAAGTTTAAGCATTAATCCATTCAATTGAGACAGGGTCAACAAAACCTTAGAAACCGATTCAGAACATAGTAGAACTGAATATACACATCATTCTATAAATCATCCATCGTCTATGAGAAAAGATAAATACAAAACACCGTTTTTTTCTAATGATTCAGCTGGCCGCTTCTTGTTTTCTCAGCGCCTAGTCCGCACATTTTCGGCGCCCTCATCATTGTGTTCCATTTGCTTTTTATGATTCTCGGTGCGCATATCGCAATGACGCCGGCGGCGTCAGCGACGCTGAGGCGCCGCGACGCCAACACTTTTGTCGACTTTTCTCTGCTGATTGCATCGCGACGCTGTTACGTCATGACGTTAGAACGCTATACAGCCGCTTTCTCCCTCGCTTCTTATTTTCAAACAAATCACAAAACCACCTTCTTCACCCACAATTCACAAAAATCCAAATCAAATATCGGGCTATACGCGCTTATTTAATGTAAAATCAACTAAAAACACAGTTTTTCTGACAAGTGGTATACATGAAAGGCGCTTAGCACTCATCAAGAGTCCGCCAAGAGTCTTTGCTCGCATCGCCATACCCCCGTAGTTTGATGTTACAGAAGCTGGTAACCCGCAGGCGCGAACTTTCTCGCCTTCACAAAAAAAGTCTTTTTTTTATCTAGTCTCTACGAGTGAAGGTTGTGCAAGAGCTGAATTTCCACCTCTATACTACGTGGAGGCCCTACTTTGGCCTTCCAGTGGACGCCACGCACATCGAGACTGTATGTTTTAGCTCCTCCACCCTACTTCAGCCAGTACCTTGTTCACGGCATGCGCCATCACGTCACACTCTTTGGTAAGTTCGGCCCACTTCAACTGAGCTTCCTCCAAGTTCTTCTCTAGTTTGGGAACCTGGAACTCAGCCTAAGCCTTGTTGTACATCTCCTGAGCCCCCTCCCTCATATGGGAAAGTATGTTGAGCTGGTGTTGCTTGGCATTGCAACATTTTCATAGGAGCAAAATGCTCATATGCAACAAGGCTTGTGTTACTAACAGAAGGAAAGACAAACATAAACAGCCAAAAGCTACCGAGGTGGCCATCTGGAAAGGGGTTGAGT
Source organism: Tetrastigma voinierianum (assembly GCA_016808115.1). Classification (NCBI taxonomy): domain Eukaryota; kingdom Viridiplantae; phylum Streptophyta; class Magnoliopsida; order Vitales; family Vitaceae; genus Tetrastigma; species Tetrastigma voinierianum. The sequence continues at coordinate 270,459 of JAEQBH010004954.1, forward strand.
CCCTCAACAGGTCCTACACCTCTGTCACCTCCTTTCTCATACATGAAGCCGGGAACAGACGACTCCGGTCCGGTCCTTTAATAGCTTAATTCTTGAACAACAACGCTGCTTCATCATGAGCGCTCCAAGGAAGGAGGGGAAACATCTTTCTCCACAATGGGGAGCTCGGGAGGAGGTTGCTACCTCTCTTTCCCCTTAGGAGGCAGCGGAACCACTGAGGGGATATGACTACCTTCTACTAGCTTTATACTTCCAGAAGGGAAGGTTACGCTTCCCGGCACTGCCATGCAATGGAGGGCGCCTGTCTCAAAGCAGGAGGTGCTTACTGGCCCATGTCCCTCCCTGACAGGCTGTAAGACGAGTAGCCTCCTCGACCAAGGGATGAAGGTTTCTTCCCATCCCTAGGAAGGCCTTTGAGAGCTCATCACACTGTATTGTGCCTCCGCCTCCAAATCTCCCTCAACCTCTTAAGCTGAGCCTATGATTCACAACGGGGAGGAGGGGAGAGCGGGAAGTCATCGCCAACGGCCATCTCCTCAACTGCCTCCTGGGTTTGGGCCCCAAATGTTGCCTGAATGCAGGAAAGAAGGTCACAGAACATGCTTCCATTCTGCCGCCCCCAACCTCTCAAAATTAAGCGTGGGACCTTCGGATCGTGAATTCCTTAAAGTCGTCAACACCTCCCGGCCAGTCAAGGTGAAAAGAATATGAAGTCCCTCACGGAGCTCAGGAGGCTCAAAACGTTAACCAACGAGTTGAATTGGGACGGAGTCAAGTCCTTAACGAGCTTGCCCCAACCTAAGGTAGCGCATAAACAAACAAGGTTAAGAAGGGTTCGTCCCACTTGACAAAGCAACATAAATCCCTATGCCCAACCTGGGCAGCCGATTGTTCACCTGAACTCTTGAAGCATGATCCTAGCCATCTCCTAAGCCCCGAACACTGACGCTGTTCTCGAGGCTTATTCTGCTAGTGTTCAACAAAAGCCGGAACAACATAATGCTTTTACACAAGGACAAGGTAATACTTCCCGAGGTTGTGTCGCTTGAAGGTGTAGGCATAGAGCACCTTTTCCAAACCCAAGTGCAGCTTGTGCTTCCTATTTAGCACGCTCACACCCAATAGAACACGAACAATGTTCACGTGAACGTGGACAGGGTGGAGTCGAGTGAAGTGTAGGAATTGATGAATTAGGGGGAGAAAAGGGAACCTTAAATTTCACCGATGTGTGGATCTCTTATCGTAATAATGGAGTTCATCACACCTGGCTCCTATCCGTGCGCACTACAACTAAGGCCCTAAGGATGAAAACGAGACACGAATATACGGAGGAAAGATGAACTCTCCCGGCAAGGTGACCACCAAGAACTGAACGGGTATAATCCAAGTGATGACTTTGTTAGCGCCAACGTGAAAGAGAACCTCCCCGAATGCCTTAAATGAGAAAGAAGACGATTCTTCGTCCACACAACTTCCCCCATTGTCCCCTCTACCTACCATCCTCTTGAGTGCCTTCGTCACAAATACGATGCTTGGAAAATCAACCAGGGTAACTCATCCGGTCATAGGGGAGGAGAAAAAAAAAATCCGGCCATAGGGGAGGAGACAAAAAAAAAAAACCTTAAAGAGAAAATCAACAACAAGATCACCAAATAGTGAACCTCTAAACGATGAAATCAAAACAGACCACTGATCTTCTCACTTACAATTTAGTTTTGCCTTGAAAAACTGTTACAAGAAGAGGTTGTTGGACGCGTAGAAGAAACCAGTGAAAGAAACCCAGAACGATGTGAATGCACAGAAAGGGATGAACAACTCAAACACTCTTCGGGAGAAGCGCAGACGAAACTCCTCGCAGCGCTTTTAAAGATATTTATACTCAGGTCGCTAGGTGATATGGGCGGATATTCAAAAGCGACCGATCCGGGCTACCAATTGCCTCAGAAGGATGAACAATGATGATTTTTCATGGCGCACAAAGCCCAAAGAGGCGACCACCATCCTAACCCTAATGGTTTGGAGAAAATGATGCCTTTTGCGGCTTGCGAATATCGAAGAGGTCTATCGTCAGTCCAACCCTAACGACTTGAAACGATGCTAGGGGGGGCTAATGGAAAGAGACAAGTTGTGGCTCACGTGACAATCATGTGAGAGTGACTCAAACTGACTGCGTGATACTTATGACTTCGAACTGAATCATGTATACTGGTATGAGTGACCAGCTCACACGGTGGTTGTCAGTATGTTACTAACTAAACCACCCCTGCATCAAGGTGGATGTGACTGATAATTATAAATAGCCACTCCTTGAGCACGAGATAAAGCAAGCAGAACATGCTTTTCTATCCAATTGATAGGCGTTACTTATTACGCTTAATGTATAATAATTATACAATTAATTAGTGATGTAAGGACATTGAGGATCGGTCTATCAATGCCCATTTTACAAATCAGCCCACCATGTAACTCTATAATGGGTATATAATGTATGAGGATGCATCCAAAAAGGGATCAAGTTTTTTTGGAGAAGTAATAAAAAATTCCTTTAGAAGGACATGAAACCTTTCCATTAGCATTGTCTGTGGGAATGAACAACAGCCCCGCACTTCTCTAGACTACTAAAAAGACAATCGAAGATTTGCTTCAAAACTTTTCAATGGGTGAAATTCCCCCTTCTAGTTCTGAGCCTACGCTCGACCGATAACATCAATGTTTTAAAAACCGGATCGGCCAGTTCAATTGATAACAATTCCGGTCCGATCCAGCCTTTGGACCGGAATCCATTTGAACCGCCAGTGAACAGTTTAGACCAACAATTGGACCACCGAACCGGGTGTGAACCAGACCACCTGGTCTAAACGGTTGGACCACCGAACCGGGTGTTAATTATATAGCTCAAGGGTTCGATCTGTAGTCCACTCTCGCTCGCTTGAAAAGAAACAAATTGGGAGGAAAGTCAAATCAAACCTATCGCACCCGGAGTGGAGACCTGCCTAATACATTATAATTTTCACCCATTTGCATAAGGGTTTTAAAGCCCTTATAGTTTCTATAACTCTCCTATGTGGGATTGGGGAACTATTTGTGAAAGAAAAAATTCCTCTAACAATGGAAAGTAAGGGATTCAAACAAGGGAACTCAGATTTAAGAAAACAGTTTCGTTCCACTTTGTTGAATCTTCATTAATGAAAATTCTGGAAAATGTTTATTATATAATTAAAATATATCATTTTATATCACATATCATTACATAAAACGATATCTTTATTTTATTTTTAATATATTTATAAATTTAAATACAATCATATTTATTATTTAAAATATCAATATATATATATAAGAGTATATATATATATATATGGTGTGGTATATATGGAGAGCATATATATATATATATATATATATATATATATATCCACATTTTCGGCTATTATGTGTTTCCTACTTAAAAAGCAATACTCCTTTTTATTTAAAAAAAAAACATTTTAAAACGATTTGGAGTCGTCACTTATTTTTGTTTTATTTTAAAAGGGAAAACCAAATAAGAAAAAAAAAACCCTATATGTGACTCTTGATAAGAAAATGTGGGTCTGGGAAAAATCGAGTCCAAATTCGAAGGTCATGTTACCTATTTGGAAGGTATAATAGTGAATCGTAGCACCCCTTTAAGCCCCTAAATCCGGGTCTCTACTAATCATCAATAATTAATTATAGATACTAATAAATCATGTAGATAATAAATAAAGAACAAAATTAAAGAAAAGAAATATGTACCTTGGCGGTGAATTGAGAGCGTTATCAATAGAAAACCATCTTAGTGCAATAATAAAATCCTAAACATTCAAAATCAATTAGAAATTAGGTTGTAGATCATATGCTAAATTATTCATTAAAAAGATACATGGAATGTGGGGCCCCATCCAAGCTCATTTATATGTTACGTAAATTAACTCCACAAGATTCATTTTTATAGGAACTATAGAATTAATCATGTGTGTGAAATTTTTGAAAACTGATTTAAAATTTAAAGTTTTGAAAATTGGAAGTTTGAAATTTTGGGAATTGAGATTTTTGAAATGAATTTGAAGTTTGAGAATTTTAAATTGAGATTTTGGAAATTGAATTTTTAAATTAAGAACTTGAATTTTGTAAATTTGAGATTTGGAATTTAGAAATTAGGAGATTTGAACTTTTAAATTATAACACATTGAATTTTGAGATTTTAAATTATGACACTTTGAAATTTGAAATTGGGAAATTGTAAATTTGAAATTTGAAATTAGGAGACTTCAAAATTTGAAATTTGGGCACTTGAATTTTGAAATTGGGAATTTTGTAATTTTTGAAATTGGAAATTTGAAATTATGGAATTTGAAATTGGGGAAGTTGAATTTTGAAATTGGAAACTTGAAAATTAGAAATTAGAAATTAGAGGAGTTGAATTTTGAAATTATGACATTTTATTTTTTTTATTAGGAATTTTGTTATTTTTGAAATTGGATATTCGAAATTTTGGAATTTAAAATTGGGGGACTTAAAATTTTAAAATAAGAATTTATAAATTTAAAAAAAAAATGGATTGAGAAATTTTAAAATGGGGATGTTAGAAATTTGAAATTGGAAATTTGAATAAGTTAAAAGTGGGGAGTGAGAATGTTTATTTATTTATTTTTTAATTACTGTTATTTTAATAATTATTGTAAGGTAAAAAAAAGTGAAAAAAAAACGTTAGTGTGAGCAAAGAAATGAGTGGTGGGCCCCACCATTAAAAATATAAAATCTCTTCCCTTCATACTTTCTTCTTTCCCCTTCATGTTCTCTTTCTTTTTCTTTCTTCCCTCGTTTTCTTCTTTCTTCTCCCTTCTATTTCCATCTTATTAAGGTTATTAGGTAGGGCTGATAAAATTTAACACGACATGAATCTAACACAGTTTTTATAGGTTTAGGTTAAGTATAATTGTGTTTGAGTTATATTCGTGTTGATCCGTCTAACCTAGTTAATAAATTGGTCATATTCATATTAACCTGCTTAACACAAATTTGACCTGTTTAATTATTATATTAATCAATTAACCTATTTAATAGGTTATTTATATTAAATATAGATTATTAATTATAATTCCTATTATTTTAAATAATAAAATTGATAAACTTGTTAAATTTAATAAGTTATTTGTGTTAAACATGGATGATTAATTATAATTCTTATATTCGTGTTGATTTGCCTAACATGAATAATAAATGGGTTGAGTTTGGGTTAATGAATATTGACGAGTTTATTATTCGTGCCGAGTTTGGGTTAATGAATATTGACGAGTTTATTATTCGTGCCGAGTTTGGATTGACGAACGTTGACACGATTCGTATATTGACACGACACGAACATGACCCGTAGACACGAATTGCCACCCCTATCATCAGGTCATCCCACCAAAACTAAAATCATATACCTATGACACCCAACTCCACAAAATCCTACCCAATCTTCAACCTTATTTTGCAATGCAAATGCAACTGGCTATGTCCTAAGCTGCCATCCATACCAAACAACCAAACGCTACCTAACTCTCACCAAACCAACAATCAAAAACACCATTCTAGCAATTTCGAGGTGGCAAATTGGTCTCGACCAAAGGGTTATCTCGGCCCCGCCGAATTAGTACGGCTAGGCTATTAAATTATTGGCCCGAAAAATTGGGTTAAATTTGCCCCGCCCAATATGGCCCGCCCGGTATGGCCTTCGGTCTCACCACCCGGCCCGAATTTTTTGCCTTCAAAATATTTCGCCGACTAGCCCAGCTTTTGTGATCTACCGGGTCAGTTAAAATTGGGTTCAAAAATCGTCACAATTTGGTCCGGGCCCGCTTTGGCCCAAATTTCATCATATTCGCCTGAAATTTTGTACTTAGTCTACCTGACAAGCATTTATAGCACTAGCTAATCAAAGAAAACAACAACTCCAAACGTCATACTAACACCAAAACAATGAATTCAATGTAAGAATGTTGGTCCATATTAATTAAGTTTTAAAGTTTTCAAATTTAAAACTTTAAATCTCCCATATTTTTCAATCAACATTCTCAACCCTTGCAACTCTTTGGGAGACCGATGGCTTGGTCTCCATATAAGGAATCTATGAGGCACATTTTTGGGTCCCTAAGCTTACTCATCTATTTATAAAAATTTACCATCGAGGTTTGATTGAGAAGGGTTTGGAAAAACCAAAGGTGATTTTATGAGACACATTTCAGTTTTCCAATTTCCAGTTTCTCTGTTTTCTTAACAATGGTTGGAGGTACGCTTTTCTATTCGCTTCCGCATATGCTATGATCATATTATGATTTTGTTTGATATGATCATATTGTTTAGACATTGTTTTTTACATTTGATATTAGAGCCCTCATAACCTCCACCTTGTTCAACAAAAAAAAAAAAAAAAAACGCTGAAGAAGGTTTATTTATTAGCTAATCCAGTATCATGTTTAGTGTAGAAAATCATTATCCTTATGTGGGCATCCTAAATGCGTATTATGAGGATGTTTCAATTTTTGGTTGATGATGGGTTATCCTTATGTGGACATCCTAAATGCGTATTATGAGGATGTTTCAATTTTTGGTTGATGATGGCTCAGATTAAAAAAAATAAAAAAGTTATGGTTTGGCTACGTAGAAAACGATTTCCAAAGGTTGCAGGCCCCAAGGCTCTAATATGGAATGGGTTGGGTCGTGGACTGTTGGAACATACTAGGCAGTGAAGTGTTGAGCCATACTAAGTTAGATGGCTAATGCCAAAATTAATGAAGGGAAAAAAAATTTTATTCAATGAGTTTCGAACCCGTGCCCATTATATGGAATTGAAGGCAAACCACCAGTAGGCTGTGTAGTTAGGTAATGTTTGTGTTTCACTGAGCAATATATATTCAAAGAGGTTTGTCCAGTTTGGTTCAAGGGACACCCTGTTCTGCATTCAGCACTTTGTGGCTATCTGTTGTGTTTGGTTGTAGGGATAGATCCCTACTTGTTTGGATGTAGGGATAGCCAATTGCCTGTTTAGCTACAGGGATAGCGAATTCCTTCTCTGCTTGGTTGCAGAGATAGCCAGTACCTTGTTTGGATATTCAATCCTCTATTTGGACAAAAGTGCCTTGTTTAGCAACAAATTAAAAAATTTGACAAAAGGAGTTGCCTAAAGGATTTGATCCCAAGACCTTATAATCTTAATGGTAGTGCTATACCACTAGCCTAGGCATTCAAATGACACTTTTTATTACAATGGTTTATTTTATACAGATTTAAAGGATTATAGTTACCTATTAGCAAAATTAATAAAAGCGTGGTGTCTATAGGAGTTGAACCCTTGCCTTTGGACACACTCCATCATCCTACTATATGATAGATTGATGGTTCTCTTTAACTGCAAACAATTTTATATTGCAATGTAATGACTATATTCCTTATTGAATTTATTATGATTATTAGCATGTAAAATTTATATACATAATAATACTGTTCTTTAAAATTGTTTATAGTTTCTTATGTTAAGTGATCAATATCGTGACGCCCCAAAATCCGGGGGTCCATTAACCAACTGTCAACAAGCGGAAATACCCGTGGATATCGTGTGTCTCGATACCATACTGTTCAATCCCATCTATCGGGATCCGTTTATTTACATTCAATGAACATTTTATGTTATTTTCAAAACATATTATTGTGAGTTTAATTACAACCTCATACAAATGTATATTATAAACTTGTTTGTCCAATACTTTTACAAAAAGGTTACAAAGCCACAATCCGGCTTTGTTCTTTCGTTTCTATTACAGTCTCAATGAATTTGTTTGATCGATTAGTCTTTGCTACTTGTAATTTAGTTATGGATAATTGAGCTCTTTCTGGGAGGGATTTTGTGTTTTGATTATTGTTTGCAGTGATTTTGAAAGATGTGTTGGGTATGAAAACTGGATTGATCTGGTTGGTATTGCTTCAGAATCGTGTTGTTTTGGATATCAGTGCTTTATACCCAGAAAGAGTTGTATCCTTGTTCTGATTTCCTGAATCCCTCTGAGTGACACAGAGATGGATGACCTGAGAACAAAGAGCAATCACCTGGGGGTATATTTCATTGATATTCAATGAACCAATGTACTCTAAGTGCAATTTTGATGCTTCACAAATTATGCTCCTACCACTGTAAGGAAAATTTGCTGATATATCATCTTTCATACTTAAAGGTTTCATCTCAATTTAGTAGAATGATCTTGATCCCATGTTAGCTAGATTCTAATCAAGGAAACGGAAAATACTGATGAATTGCAGATTGAGGTACCAATTGAATTGAAAAAGGCTTGTATTATCCCGTCTATGGGAACAAGCAGTTTTCAGTCCTAAGAAATGATTGTGAAGTACTGGAAAGGAAAAACAACTAAATCTTAAAGAGGGTAAGATTTTATAAGTAGCTATTAGACCCATTTGTCCTGGAAAGGAATATGGTGTGTTAGGTAGTGAAATGTATAGTGTCAGGAAGATTCCAAGGCTATACTATTATGCTCTTGGACAAGTCTAGAATTTAAACCCATGGCTAACCTGTTTTTAAACCTGCTGCAATTGCATGATCATAACACTGAGTTCTCTCCTAGTGTTTTTTCTACTTAGTGAAATTTATGATTCTTGTAGATTAGAATTCTTTTTACTCAAAGTAAGATTTATACAAGTTTAGCTATATTGATAGACAAGATACCACCTTAGAAAGTATATTGTCTGAATAGAGATTTTCTTAAGTAAGTAGGGTAGTTGAACTTAAATTTCTAATCAACTCGGAACGATATCCTAACTTATAATCCACTCTTATTGTGTTTCAGGAGGACTGCGTACTTGTAGTGATTTAGACTAAAACAAATTTTAATTTCAAATTATTACCTACATAGTAGAAAACATAAATTTGGTATATAGAAAAGGTCAATCAACAAGCCAAGGCCGTCACGGGGGATTTGAGACAGATTCTAGTATTTGAAATAATCACTTTGTCACCCCCGTCTATGCTAAAAACAAATAACAATTTTTGGCGCCATATCGGGATCAATTGAAGTAAAATTTAAAGATCAATATTCTTGCCAAAAAGGGAGTTTCTAGTTTGGACAGTTTTCATTTATTTTCAGAAATTTTTTTAAAAATAGTTTTAACTACAGTAGCTTATTTAGTTACTGATATTTTTAATGAGCTTATCACAGAATATTTCATTTATCTACTGATCTCACTTTGATCTTAGTCTATCATTATTTCATGCACTTAATATATGCACATAAGGCAAAATCAAACCCGCTACTAGTGTATTAATCGAAATCGGGAGAGAACTTTGAGAAATCTAAAGAAGAAGGAATAGCGTAAAAGGGGCTTATGGAAAACAAGAAGGGACTGATCAACATATACCAGCAGAACTAGTGACAGGGAGACCTCAGAGACAGAGAACTATGGAAGATTTTTGGAGACAAATCATTAGAGATGAGTATTCTACAGTGTAGCCTGCAATAGAAGCTAATAACTTTGAGTTGAAGCCTACACTCATCACTATGGTTCAGCAAAACCAGTACACTAGGGTGAATGGAGTTCTTAAGGATGGCAAACACTATCAAACTGAATGGAGTAACCATACGCTGGCAACCATGTGTTTCCGTTTCATTTAAGGGACACAACAACTAGTCGGGTTAGGAGTCTGCGAAGATGGATTGAATAACAACTGAGAGGAGCTAGTTAAAGCTTTCATGGAAAGGTTTTTTCCACTAGCCCTCACATCTAAGAGGAAAAAGGAGATAATAGACTTCAAGCAAGGAAAAGAAGAAAGCCTCTACAATGCTTGGGAGAAGTATAAGAAATTGATAAAAAGATGTCCAATGCATGACATTAACCAGATCACACAAATGTATATTTTTTATCATGCAATGAACTACTAATGACAATTGATGCAACCACTATGGAAGACACGAAGAGGGAAGAGCGTCAAGAAAGCAACTAAATTCTATTGAGGATTCGTCAAGAACAACCATAGAACTTCATCCGAGACTTCGTGTGGAGCAATAGCAGATTGAGAGGAGGTGTGACAATCTCAATTCGAGGTCTTTTTTTTTGGGGACCCAACTGATCAAAAAACCTGATTGAAACCCCATGTGTACAGTGGTCCATGAACAAAGGCCACGAACAAGAGCTCAAACAAAGGCACAACATAGTGCACTTATAGCCTGGACAATACTTATCATGATGATAGCCTGCTGCGACAGAAGCTCGCCGCGACAGGCTTCGAACAGGCGAGCTCATCATCGTGTTGAGCGCCAAGACAAAGATCAGCGCTTGAGCTGGCACGCTGGCATCAGGCGCCAGCCAGCGCCATCGCGTAGCGTGCGCAGTGAACGCGCCAAGCAGACAGGCCCGACCGTAGCGCCGGCACTCAGGGCGGCGACAGACCATTTTTGTTGGCACAGCAGAAATCTCGCATGACATAACCCTTCGGCGATCGCCATGAAGCCTGCACGGTAGGGGGCCGCCGTCACATCGCCAAGCAGGTCGGCTCACGGGCGGAAGACGCCGCCGTGTGCGCACGCACGCCCATCGCGACTGGGCCTTGTCGCGATAAAGTTCAAAATTCTTCGTCCTTCCAATTTTTTTTTCATATTTTCCTGTCCTACCGCTTATAAATGGTACTGAAGGTGAAAGTTTGGGAAATGTTAACATTGCAATCGAACAACCAAACTAAGTTTCTATTATTAAAAAACTTATTATTTACATATATAAAAACCGATATTCTATCCAGAAAGTATTACAACAATTTAATAAAGCCACAATTCAATTCGTTTTTTCTGCAATAAAATCAGCTGACCTGTTTCAACTTGTTTATACCTTGCATCCAAAAATATTTCACAATGAGTGAGCACGCTTGTGTAGAAAATTTTCCTATAAGGGCTACTCCCCACTTAAAATGCACATGCAATGGCGTACATAAAACATCAAACCATATTCCATATAAATAATGCAATCCTATATGGAATGTTTCGTGTCATGCATGAGATGAGACTCCTCATGCCCATAACCTGAGTCCTGACCGACTCCCTCACACCTACAACGCCAAGTGTGAAAACCAATCATTGGTGTTTCATCTAATGACTTAAACCATTGGACAACCCTCAAATTTTAATTTTAATTTATCAAGTCCCGTGTATTTATCTAGGTTGCAATTTTATTCTCACCGCAGTTTCGCATTAATCTTCAAGGACACTTTGAGAACTTTCATCGCTGGATCCATATGTCTCACTAATAAAATTTTGGGTCTTTCACCTGTAATTTTCCAGTCCTGTTTCACCCGCAAACATACCAGATTTAATATCATTATTGTTTTATACATCCGTGAAAGTCTCGACCGGACGCTTGTCCCATTTCTAAGTCATTACTCATTCATTCTACCAAGAATGGTGAATAATCACCCCGCATTAACACCGACTCTTGGATCTATGTTAATGCATATAAAAGGCATTTATGCCAGGCTTCTGATGGTATATCATACATGCACAATGAAAGTTACATGCGTATTTAAAAACATGGATAATTATATTTTCAAGATATAATTTCGCACCATCAAAATAGTATATCTGTATATTATTTTCTACACTAAGATGTTATTCATCGCAATATTACAAAATGTCGCAATCTCAGACTATAAAACAGGCAATCACACTACCTTTACTATTATGAACCACGTTTTTTTTTTGTTCATTGTCAACCAACATCAACACCAAAACGCTATAACAAAACCAGGACACGCCCCAGATCGAATCCAAATCCTTCACAATCCGGGATCATCCAAAACCAACCAAAATTTCCAATATTTAGTCCTAAAATTTTAATTAACCACCCCGCTAGTTTTTACTTCTAAAGCCTATATGCCAGCAAATGGCCTTTTAGGGCGGAATAATCAAAGTAGGAAAATTTCACCGCGGAGTTTGATGAAACTCAAGATTTTGGCACTACGCAGTCATGATGCGTGGATCACTCTTTGTACTCGCAACGCCGATTGACTGTTGGAATGCAGGAAAACTCTATTTTTTTATTTCTCTCCCTCTATCTGATTTCTCCTCCCTGCGGCTTCCCCTCTTCCTTTTTTTATTTTTCCTTTCTTTCAGCTCTTATCCATCACTTCTTCCTCTTGTTTGTTCCTATCTCCTTTTCTTTTCATTTTCCATTTTCCCTTTTCTCTCATTTTCTCATATCTTTCTTTTTCTCTCATTTTCTCATATCTTTCTTTTCTTTCTCCTCCTAGATTCTCCACCAAGAGTGGACTGGGCTGGGAACTTCCCCACTCTTCCTCCTCGCCACTTGTAATCACCATGTTTTTCTTCCTATTATCTTTATTTTTTCCCTATTGGCATCATGTAACACATACCTACCGTGAGCCATTTATTCCAAGGGCATCACATGGCTCTTGCCCTGTGTCACCCGACCCTCGGTGTCTCGAAAAACATGAAATTATGGCTGCCTTGGAATCCTGGCCAGCCCGTATAGTGGTAACTAGATTTCGCGAGACTGAATTAATATGGTGAAGTCTGCTTTGGCCATCCCATATAGAAAATTTCTAGTTTTCAACCAAAATTTAATATTTGGTCTGATTGGTAAAAAATTAATTTTCCTAGGTTTTATGCAGATAGAGCTGAACAAAATGTCAATTTATAGAAGCAAAGTCGGGATGCCCATAAGAAAATGTACACGAGGAAAGAAGAAGCCAGTCTGAACCAATGAGAATTGTGGAGGAAGGAGGGGAAAGAGCAAAAGGAGAGAATGAGCGAGGACCTGCTCATGAAGGACCCTATCAGGTGGAGGAGGCTCAGTTTATGAGTGGCAACAAAAGCTAAAATTTCAAGCCCAACAACAACCTTCCTACCCACTACACACCTGCATTGAGAAACCATGAGAAATTTTCTTTTAGAAGTGGAGTGTAGCATGGTCTAAGACTAGTGCAGAACTCTCGTGAGCTTATGTCTGCTGTGCTTTTAAGGGCAATAGCAATATAGAAGCAAGACTCGAAAAATTTGTGCAGGCAAAGGAGGTCTTAGTCTTTTGAGGAGCAAATGTTGAGCTTCATGGATGAGAACAAAAGATTACTGAATATACATGAGCGGTTTATTTGTTAGCAGAATTCCAAAGAAATACACCTATGTTGTTACCACTAATGCAGGTCTTTCTTTTGAATAACTGGGAGGTCAAGGTGGTTTTCAACCCTAAATATGCAAAATCAATCTAGGGATTCTTTCCCTAGTGACACTAAGAAAAATCCTAAGATTGTATGGCAATTATACTAAGGAGTGGCAGAGAATTGAGGAACATAAAAGAAGGGGGGAAGAAGCTGATTGAGAACCAAGATAGAGCAGAAACTGGCAGACATAACAATCAATCTAGTTTAAAATTGACTAAAGAAAGTAAGAAAGCAAAGGTGCGTGGAAGAGTGCCCAAACGAGGAGTGCACTAAAAAGAAAAGGAGGCGAAAGCCTATGTTTCCTGAATCTTATCCCCCAAAGGCTATGAAATCAAAGACGGAGGACCACCTCAACACCCCAATACGCTCACAAAGAAGATAGAGATAAATATCCCTTTGCTACATTGGCTCAAACGCTCATTATTGTTCAGTTCTAGCTGGATATATCATGAGAAGAACAAATTTGCTGAAGGAGTGAGCCTAATAACAACCGCAGTGTTGATCTCGTAAGAGTTTACCACGAAGATGTAGCATCCAGTAGCCTTCACCCATTCCATGCACCATAGGGAACTTTGAAATGGGAAACATCATGTGGATTCAGAGCAAGCATCAAATATGATGCCATCTTTCTGGTAGTGTGAAGAGACTCTGTCTGGGGGGATCTTACTCCTAAACCAAAAGATCTCCTGCATATGCATAGAACTTTAGATCAACTAGAGGGAATCCTTGAAGATGTACTGATCAAGGTGGGAAAATTTATTTTCCTTGTGGACTATGTGGTAATTAGCATAGAAGAAGATAAACAAGTCCCATGTTTACACAGCCTTTCCTTGCTACTAGAGCAAATTCTGATAGATGTCGCAAAGGAGAGCCTCCACTTAAGGCGGAGATGAAAGTGTACTCACCTTGAATCGTAGCTACAACAATGAATTTGATAATGCTTGATCAAGACCGTGAGAAACAATAGTTCCTAATAAGTTTGAATTGAAATGATAATTGCAAGATTGGAGCTTAATGATGAGAACGAGAAGAACTCCAACATGACAGCCTTTGATGTTGAGTATCTCAAATGCTAGTTAGAATTAAAAGAATTATACTCAACTAACAACTGCTGTAGAAAATCAAGAAATAAGAGAAGGTATAAGAAGTAGAAAAGGAATTTGAGGGTTTAATTATGAAGGAATTACTCAACATCTTAACATGCTTAGGAGTGAAAAGTGATAACCGTAATCATTGCTACCGATTTGATAGAAGATGTTGAATGTAAACTAATAAGATTCTCATAAGTAGCACAGCATGGTTAGTAGAAGACTTGAAAGTGAACGTCCTTCATTTGTGCTTACAAACTCTCTTAAGAAAAATGAAAACATCAATAGAAATAATTATAGAAGACTAATCCAATAATGAAAGAAATTTTTAGGAAAGATAGCGTGGAAACATTTAATCTATGATTCATTTATGCAATTTCATGTGAGTCTTCAAATATCTGAGGTCTACTGGTTCCAAGGTGGATTCACTATTATCAAAAATGAGAAGGATGAATTAATTCCAACAAGAATTGTGATAGGATGGAGGGTATGCATTGACTACAGAAAATTGAGCACAAGCAATGAAAGGATCAATATCCTTACCTTACCGACTCAAATGTCAGACAGTTAGCAGATAATTTCCATTTATGGTTCATTGATATTTTGATATAATCTAGATTTGCTAACCCCGAGAACCAAGAAAAAGACTACCTTATATGTCCCTGCGACAGCCTTTTTGCTTCTTAGGAAGAATGCCATTTGAGGTAATGCTCCCGCCACCTTTCAAAGGTACTATGTCAATGTTTTCATACTCGTGATATGTTATGGAAATCTTCATGACAGACTTCTCAATATATGCATCCCAATTTTGAGAATCTGCTTCTAGAGAATCTTTGAGATTGTGCTTCGTAGATGCCAAGACAAAACTATTAGCCTTTAACTGGGAAAATACCCCTATGGTAAGTGAAGATTGTCTTTGGGGCACAAAATTTCTTGGCACTTTGACTGAAGTCGACTGCTACATTTCACACAACCTAATGCCACCTATTAAGGCTTAAAGTGGACAAGAAGCTTCTATGATGGGTTGGATTTGCTGTAGATTTATAAAGGACTTCTAAAATCTCCACCATTATGCAACCACTAGAAAATGATGCCAAATTTGAATTTGATGATTCATGTGCTCAGATTAAGAAATAAAACCAGATCCAGATGGTTATAGCTCCCATCATGGCAACTCTGACTAAACAAAATTTTGGAAATCATGTGTAAGCTTGATTTTGCAATGGGAGCAGCCAGACAAGAAATGACAAAAATTTTAGTAGCGAAGATACTATGCCAGAAAAACATTTATATCGAAGCACAAGAGTAACTACTCAACTATAGGTAAGAGATGTCAAGGTCACACCCCATTCCTTGGCCCGATCTGATTGACTGATTCAACATAGTTCAAAAGTGAACATACTAGACTTTCATTCATGACCAGAGGTTGTATATCCAAGTCTTATAATATACTCAAATATATCATATAATAAAGTCCGTAATAAACCAATACCAGAGTGGTGTTACTGTCATATACAAGATCGAAGTCCCATTTTTACATATTAAAAACAATATATTTGATAATTATCGACGAGATGAACTGGCTAAAGGATGAACCCTACCCCGTGTCAGCCCCAGACGGAAGTTCGATCGGCCTTCTCCTGTACCCGCACGGACAAACTGCAAGCAGTTTCTTTTTTTACGCTTTAGTGAAACATATGTAATATGCATGTACACATTTATGTTTAAAGAGATAACACTAATAAGAGCATACAGAATTGGTATGCATTCATCATAGACTTATGCAAGTACTTATGCTTATAACAGTTTCAGAGTACTTATTCTGATCTCCTGTAGGAGTCCCGGTGAGCTTTGGCCTTATTCGTGAATCAGATGCTGCAGCACAGACTTATGTTTATCTGGGCCCTGTGAGGGAGTTACAGAGCTTATTCTTGGTCTCGAACACCGGCTGCACATGTGCATCGTGAACCTATACACATTTGTTTCCTTTCCATTCATTATCCAGGTTATTATCATATAACTATGGGAATATCTAGACCAGTATTAAAAAAAAGTGTAAGACATGGCACAATAAGTATCCTGAAGATACTATAGAGTAGCACGGAAGCGTCGAGCTAGTCAAAGCGTGATCGCCTGAGATTTCAATGCGAGTACAGAGCACTAATTCGCAGACGGTGCGCCGAAAGCACCATCAGTGACGTGATGTCAGAAGACTAACAGACGAGTCGGAATAACAATGAAAGACAGAAAGTTTGATACCACCGAGTACCAAGAGCCAATCGAGCGTTTTTGATACCAACCGGCACCTTCCAATAACAACCATACGCTGAATGTTCAGAGTACCGGCGGTTAATCAGACGCCGCCGCCGTGACGCATGTCGTCGCTAATATTTTACCAGCATTCTACTACTGTAGCGGTGTCAAATTTCAGATATCGGTTATCGCGCAATGGTTCTGATTGCTCGCTCTTCTACGGCAGTAGAACAGATTTCATCAGATTCTATCCTTCAGCCCAATGTTATTTCAGCCAACATTTAAAACAACAAAAATTATAATAGAATCACTCAGAATTTAGTTATTCCATCCTAGATCGCACAGGTTCGATTTGAGTACCATCGCATAGTGTTTAGGTCGCATCATATTAGTTGACAGATCACATCGGCACTGCGTTAGTTCAAAACGCGATGTTCAATTTTAAATGTAATTTCAACATTTTTCGCTGATTTTCTTCCTGAATAATTTCTATTTCATCCCATCAACATGAAACCTTCCAACAACTCAATAATGCTTTAATAGTCAAAATCCAAGGTTCACACCAAGTCATCAATTCTATAAAACTAATTGTAAGACTTGATATTCAAACATTACTCAACTAGGATTAACCAAACTTCCTTAAAACGAGTTAGATGCCTTCAAACAAAACCCTGTAAAGGTGAAACCAATTTGTCTTCTAAGAAACCTCAGTAATCCACCCACATCATAAGGCAAATTGTGTAATTAACTTTACATCTATACTGAAAGTCATGGATCCACACAAGAACCATATTCTATTGATCTTCCTTCCTTCTTCCTCCCTCCTCTTCCTGTAAAGCCTGCTTTGGAGACCAAAATGAATTTATTTCATCTCCTCATTATGAGGCTGTTTTTGTTTATTATTTTTAGTCCCTTCCACTTTGACTTCATTTTATTTAAATTTCTGATAATCATTTTAGTCAATATTATGATTCATATCTTGATGCTTTAATGGCTCTATGTTATCCTTGTCTGCACAATACCTTCTGTGTTTAACTTTCCATTTTTCGATTAATTTAATAAAATTTAATTTTATGCTCATAAAATAATTTTTTGCAATATTGTTAAATCAGGTAAGACAAAAGCTATATTGGTAATAAAAGTTCTGTCAAGAAAGTTTCAATCATGTATATTAAGCATAGTCCCGCTGTCATTATATGATACTGATCATGTGGGAGTAACAATGATCGATACAAATAGAAATATGACAAATCAAGATCACTACAGGGTATTATTGTTGCAAGAGATTGATTTAAATCAAAGATAAGAGTGGTAGTGATTTAAATGGATAATGATCACTGCCAATGATTAGAAGCTCTAATGAAGAGAAAAATTAATCAAATAGAATGAAATCTTTCCTGATGAGTCATGCCAATGCAAATCAATCATCTGGTGCCAACACGTAGAATTACTAGTTATGGAATTGCGCGCCATCTTAATCTACCATCAGAAAAGAGTACCAAGATTGAACTGTGATGGAGAGTATGGATAATCAATCGTTATTTGTGAAGAGAAATAGATCATGGTTGGTCGCATAAGAAAAATGCACCCAATAAGATGAATTTTGATGAAATATCATGTTTCACCATATGGATGATGACTTTTGTTAGATAAAACAACCCGGTGGAAAATTCAATCGCAGGGTTTCATTACTACTATTCGCAGACCGCTCGGAAGCGGCAAAACACGCTGTGATAAATGGTCAAAATGTGAACAATAAGAAATGATTTCATGTGAGGTCTGTAACCAATTTTGATGTGTGTGAATGAGATCAGGACCTTCCCACCCCTCATTTGTAATTCCATGCATCCCGTCTGACTTATGTATCCAAAATAAGGAAGCTAGTGAATACATTCCATAGAATGACGCCACATATCGATTATTCAAAGAATATCTGAGTAGATCGAGTCATGCACAATCTATTGAAGATGATAAATATTTGCAAACAAATTGTTTTGTAAAACCATTTATAAACAGAGTTGGGACATGTAATGTGGACGGCCATCGCCCTCTAACCCACAAGTAAGTAGAAATTTATGGGGTAGGAGATTAAGAATATAATCGAGAGAACAAATAACCCGAAAGCAGAAAGATTGGTTAGTGGACCACCCTCAAGAAGACATATGTCTCTCCCTCTCGGGAATGGATCATGGTCCATCGCTAGAATCTTTCCATTCCTCAGCAAGGTAATCGGACCATTACAAACTACATGCAAGATGATAAAGACAACAATGACTCTCTTTCTCTCATGAATGTCCCTGTTAACTTTGATGAGCTCTCTGTCCATGTCTTGAATGTGTATTCCTGGCCGCCTACTCGAACTTATCTCATGCTTCCAAGTTCGAGACCTAGTTAAGTTCGACACTCCTGCAAATTACAGGCCTAACTCGACATTCGATTCCTCGTTTTTGCCAGATCCCATTTCGGCGATTGCCATGGTTCCTCGTCCCATCATCGGTCGTACAATCGTGGCAATTGTAACCCTAATAGGTCTCTATAGTCTTGGACACCATCTGATGTCCCTAAAAAATTTGGCCCGACCTTCTCTACCAACCCAAATTAGGCATAGTCAATATCTTGGGCATGCTCTTCCCGTGTCTCCATGACACTCGGCTCGACCGTCACAATTCGAGCATAGTTGATACCTCGGGTGATATCATCTTTGTGGTATAACCGGGCACTCTGCTAGATAATGAAGTCATCTACCCACCTTGTCACCCGTCTCTCTTCCACTCACTCCTGCCCGTGCTTCGCACCCGACCTTCATGTACCTTATGCCCACACCGCAAATTCATCCCCATCAAGGATCCCGACCGACAACTTCATGAACCCGAGGGGGATCCTCCGACACTGTCTTGGATATAGAAACCTTCCTCAAAACAATCAATTAAAATCCATGGAGCGAACCCCTTACAACCTAACATATGTTTAGAAAATAATGCGGGCGAAGTGGTAAATTTTTTTCTTTTTCTTTTTTTTTTTTTCAAACACTTAGATTTTTTTAAAATCTACTGTAGTTTCCTCTGTTTGGCTTGGACTTTCCCAAATTTACAAAACCCGTGAAAACATTTAAAACACTTCAATCTTTCAATTCTCAACTCATTTTAGGACTCTCATCCACAACCCACTTAAGCACACAACCTCAATTAAGCAAAATATATACACATATACATTTATTTACTTCCTTAATCATCAAAACATTCAAACTTCTTCAATTCCACATGCATAGTTTTATAAAAGGATTGGGC